>JARHVA010003191.1:147500-650000 GCA_037957365.1 Torreya grandis | reverse complement strand
GATAGTACTAAAAACCAAAGATTTATGTGTCTCCACCATAACAGTAAGGATGAGATCAACCTTATCCTAAAAGACAAAATGGGGATATGATTGCTACCAAAAATAAGGGTGAGATTATCCAAAAATATAAGGATGGTATTGAGGAGGATATAGAGGAGGGTACCAAGAGGAAACTAAAATAACAGACAAGTTAATAGATAAATTAGATAACCTATTAAATGTTACACGTGCAGTGAATACAATCACATCACAAAAAATTATCCATATAACCTATAAATACATAATGTGAATATAGTAAATGCACAATGGAAATATCCTACATATCCATAATATGTCACTCTAAATGATTTTAGGGAGAAATTATTACCACCTCTGGAGATGACATAGTAGCGTATTATAAGAAACATTCAATAGGACAAGTATCCAAACCTTGTTAAGGAGAAGGTTATGATGTATGAAGTAACATAGTTACTAAATCATATGAAAAAATATAATTATTCTAAAGGAGATGTTACAATTATAGATTCACAAATGTATGGTTAGATTATTTGCATACTACAATAATAAAAACTGGTTACATCTTTAGCAAATCCACTTAAAATGGTAATCACTCTATTCAATGAATTCTTATCACATAATATCTCTAACTTGTTGCATAATCTATTAGACTATGCCAAAAGAGGGGAAAAAATAAATTTAAATGGTAGTCTAGTATGCAAAAAATAAAAAACCATAGAATGTTAAATCCTAAATGGATATTGAACTTATTGGATATGAAATTCCAAATGGTGTCTTCAAATTTGGGAGCACACTTAATATTATTCCTCATTTAATATGGGAGTCCATTGGATGACCTACTCTTAGCTATAACCAGGTTACCCTTAGTCTCATAGATTATGGAAGGGTATAACCTATTAGGAGGATGTAATATGTAGAAATAAATGTTTTCAATCTAATTATGTGATGTTACATTGAAATTATTAACATGAATATTGATGAAATGCACTACTCTACATTTATAGGTAAAAATTAAGCATATGACGGTTAAATGACTATAAATATAATAGCTAATCAAATTGAAGTACACCAAGTAGATAATATCATTATCATACCCTTGAAAAATACTAAAACCAAACTGTAAATCATCCCTAATGAACCTTCTTCACCATATTCGTATAGAGATAAGAACTAGTTTCAATTAGGCACATAAATAAAGTCACAAGCTCTACACACAAAAGGGTTTATCGATTTGACATAATAGACACAATATATTCTATAGTTGTAACATATAATTCAATTCTCATACTAAACTTTCAAAACCATGGAAAAAGTGCCATATATATACATAGAGGAGTGCAAGTCTCCATCTGTATGATCTCTACAATATCAAAATTATATCTATTATACAAGGCAAATCTAAAAAATATGGACTACAAATATCCTACTCATGAGGGTAATCTACCATGGGAAGATGCATCATTTTTTAGTGGTGATTCAAACACATTTATGATGAAATGGGCATGAAGAGACCATGAGGTATGACCAATGAGAATCTATTTTTCTACTGAGTGATCATTTCCTTAGTATTTTTCAAAAAACTATTTAGTGAAATTCATTTCCAAGTTGGGAATCATGTTCCCAATATATATTTCAAGTTCACTACATTGAATTATGTGCTAAAACATATTACTATGACATGGTGTATAGTTCCATGTTCTAAATAATTTCTCTAGGAAGACATATATGAACTGGCAAGAGCCTAATTCCAAGTAGCAACTTCAATCTTTGATCAATGGCCATTGTTCCTATAAGATCAATTCCATAAATTTCGCATCCATAGGTGTGTATATATATATGTATTTTTAGGGTGTGTAACCAAGATACTATGTGCATTTTTTCCACCGTAATCTAACACTTTTTCTATGAGCATGGTACATACACCAAGAGCACAGGCTAACACCAAAAATTAGCCACATGTTTGGTATGATTTTTTACAAACATTTGTCTTTGAAGATGAGAACCTCATAATGTATAAATATCTCCAAAATTTGAATGTATTTTTATGTCATTTATGGGATGAATAAATGTTAACAATGTACAATCAAATGTCATAAGAGGAAGAAGCTAGGGACTTCAACAGAGCTATAAATAATTACAAGGATAACAAGTAGAAAGAAGAATTTTGTTAAAATAATGTAATAGGATTATGGATAATGTAGATCAAGAAAATTCTAATAAAATTGAGTAAAATTTAGATTTAAAAGTATTATTTGATCCTTAATTCTAGATATAAGATCTTACAGCCAACATCGTAGAGAAAAAAGAGGATATGCAATTGTGAAATCCAAATATTCAAGATCAGAAAGGAGAAAGTGCATTGAGAGACTCTTTTCCAAATGTTCCAAAAAAGATATATCAAGAACATGTTAGGTTGTGGAGCTAAAAGCTTCACTGATGCAAACAGGAGAAGGAGGTTGCTGAGGGTTGCTGAGTTGCAGAGAAGTTGGGGTCGGTCTGATCAGCTGACGTCGGCAGGATAGCACAGAGAAGCAACCGACGTCAGTCATATATCGGCCGACGTCGGTCACCTCTAGGCAAACAGGGACCGACGTCGGTCGCCTGTGTGGTTCGACTGCGAGTTAATTACGGGCAGTTGGTTGATGAACCAAGTGTTTGCATGGTCAAGTCTAATTATAGACTGAGAGCTGTGGATCTAATTATTGTAATTAGATGTCTAATTATTGTTTGATGAGATCTATATAATAGACTCATGGTTGTATTGGAAAAGTGTTCTAGTTTGAGTTGAGCAAAGTTTGCTCCTTCTGTGTGTGAGGTGAGCAAGGGTGTTCCTCTTAGTTCCATAGGAGTGTAGGATCTTGGTCACAGGTGCATGGCCTATATAGGAGATCTACATGGTAAGTAAGATCGTTGATCTGCAGGTGTATGTGTGTGCAAGGTCGAGGTTCACAGGTGAGCAGAACCGTTGTTTGATTTGCAGGTGTGCAAGATCATATAGACAGTGACACAATAGGGAGCAGTATCAGGTAGGATCTACTTGGAGTACAGGTGTGTACTCGGATAGAGCAGAGAGGAAGGCAAGGGAGTTCCTTCCATAAGTATGGTCTGTTGGACAGCAGGTTGTTGCAGGTTCATGGGAGATCTACTTGAAGTACTTTGAGTACTTGTGGAGTGCGTGGAGCACTTGTGGTGTGCGTGGAGCACAGGAGGTGAACACCAACTCTGTGTTTGAGTTGGGTGTTGGGACCTGAGGAGAGAGAGCTTTGAGGGAAGATTTATTGTTTATCATCTAGAGGTGTGGGAGCCCTAGAGGTGTGTAAGGAAGAAGAACTGTGGCAGTCTTCTTTGTTGTATTTCCTTCTGTAAGAGTTATTAATACAATTGGTGTATTGTCTCTCATATACTGTGTTATTCTGAATTCTAGTTACTTGGTGAATCTGGTTATTTCCGCATATTATAGTTGCTTGGTATTTGGTAATCAATTGTATGCTTCCGGTGTCACGCAATCCTAACAGAACAAACACATAATGCAATGGAAAACATTGGCATAGACTCTGTACCAAAGTTAGAAACCATATGTGACTTTTAAATACTATTAATTTGGTCAGAGTTATCAAAAATAAAACATAAAATATTTAGAGTACACAATAGGCTTCTTCATCCCTCATCATTATTATAAAATTCATACACACATTTGTAGTGAAAATAATCATATCATTGAGTCAATATAATCTTCTGAATATATCCTATAATAATTATTCTTAACATAAAAAATTTATTAGACTCTTAAACCTCTCAAATATTACAAACTATATTTGTAATATTCCAAACATAAATAATTTATTAACTAACTAGATTATTTTCTCAAACATAGTAATAATGTAATACTAATTCCTAACATGTTCCCCTTAGTAATAACATGGGAACATATGTTTTACAAGACTATATGAAGGTAGGGAAGGAAATAACAATCATCAACCTCTCATCGACCTTTCACTAACATGAAAACATCAACCAAATCAGTGTGGGAACTACAAACAAGAATTCTACATTTGTTTAGCCTTCACTCTTGTATATATAAACACAATAGTAATAAAGTTAAAAAATTGGGAAACATGAACTATACCACTTATTTTCACACACAAAATAACATGAAAGAAACACTTTCACCACTATATCAGAATCGGTCTCATCATCAATGGTTGATGAGAGGCATTAAATGGCCTCCTTCCTCAAATGCCTTTAACCTTAAATCTTATTCATTTAATAGACATAATATTCATAGCTTATATTAATTATATGGGAATTATCCTAATCATTCTATTTTTATTCATCAAAATTTATGCCATTTTATTATAAATTTTCATCTAGAAGTTATTCTGACCTTTGTCTATAATTTACAATCACATGACGAGGTTGTTTGCAATAATAAAAAATAAATCATTTATTTGAATCTTTAGAAAAATATCTATTTTTGAAATAAGATTTGGATATTATTTTAACATATGATGTACCTTGATTTTTTACCGTACATTACACTTTCATCTACATCGGTACTCTCAGTTCTATTTTATTCATCTATTAAATAAAAAATCAAATCTTGTAAGTTAGGATTTATTTTACTTAGTATAGAAACCATGTTAGAATAGTTAATTAGCATGTTATTCAATTATAAAGATTTTTCATCATCATCATGCACATCAATTTTTATTCCAACTTAATAATTTGAAATGGAATGAAACTTACTAATGTGTTGCACCATGTTTTCTCCCTCATCTATCTTGAAACTTAACAATTTCTACTTCAGAGCTACCACTACACGTCTAGCTTGTAAACCAAACAATTTTATTAATGTATTTTATATTATCTTAGAGGACTTAGATAAGTCTATATGATGTATATAAGCATCAAAGATCCTTAATCCAATGATTTTTGTAGTTTTTTAATCCTTATTCTAGCATTTTATTGTTTCATCAACATATGTTGGTTTCTTTGTTTTTCCTTCGATAATCTCCCATAGATATTTTTTGATTGAAAATAATTGGGTTCTCACTTTCCATGTGTGGAAGTATTTTCCTTAAAAATTTTAGATACAATATAATTTCTCCATTATGTCCCTTGCCTCCCCCATCCCCCTCAATTATGTCCCTTGTCATTTGTGTATAAGTTAATGATATTTCATCTAAAAATGCCCTTGTTATTTTTTATAGAGATATAGTCACCGCATTCAAAGACTTTATACATGACTTTATAGAAGTTTTTCTAGATGATTGGGTTGTGTTTTCCTTATTTAAGGATCATATTTCCAATTTATGAATTATGTTAAAAATATGTCAAGCTCTATGTATAATTATAAATTTGAATGAGTGTTTGTTTTTTACGCATTTGATATTCTATTTGGATATGTAATATGCATTGATGGTATTTTGGTTGACACAACCAAAATTATAGTCATTATAGGATTGCCATCTCCTATAAGTTATTTTGAAGTGAGATCATTTCTAGGGCACACTGAGTATTATTTCAAGTTCATTAGATGGTATGCAACTATATCTGCTCCATTAGAAATATTACTACACAAGGATATGATTTTTGAATGGACCAATTAATGTCAAGAAAACTTAATTTATTTGAAGTAGTGATTAGTGACATCCCCTATATTGGTATTTTTGTATGAGAGTAAGATATTTCATGTCCATATAGATGATTTGGGAACCAAAGTAATAACTTTTATGATCAATAATTTGGACACTTGAATTTAACATACAAAAAGCTATTAAAATTTATCACAATCCAAGAACCATCAAAAGAAAAGGAGGAGAGAAATCAATGTATAATGGAAGGATTTTACCATCAACTTTCTCCTAAATATCCCTTCTAAGGCTCCATAATGTCGATTAAAGACCAACTTGACAAAGTGAATGCCTGAAATTAGAAATGGGATTGCAAATGTGCTCAATTCTAAATAAATACTTAAGAGATGATCTTGACATCATAAATGCATTTTGATTCTAGATTACCCCAAATGCTTAGGTCATCTTACATTTATAGAGGCGTTAGAGGGGAGGGGAAATTTTCCCTCTTAAATTTCAAATAGAAGATGGATCTAGAATGGAGAAATTATAGAGATTGGAATTATCTAGAATTTCTTTGGGATGCATATGATTAGAAAATGAATATTTAGGATTTTTACATATTAAAAATAGGAATATTTGGTTATTATGGGATTTTAGGATTTACTTAATTTATAAGGTAAGAGGGGTGAGTTTATCATGTAGAAAGGGGTAATGGCAACAAATTAAATGGACTAATTAGGCAAGATGGATAAAATATTAGACAAAATAAGGTGAGTTAATTGGGTAAGTAGAATTAGATACATACATTTTGACCCTCTTTGAAATGGCATTGTGAATGAAATAAGTAATGGTATTTCAAAGAATAAATATGGTCATAGATGTTAGTGAGATTAATGGACTCTAGATGCCCTATCGAGGGGACATGCATGAAGGGATAACATGGATATCTACTCAAAAGGATAAAGGGGGTCAAAATGTGTGAATAAACAAGGAGTGTGGAATGAAATTATCAAGTTCAGTGAGATACAAATTGATAATGACCCTATAAAATATCAATGCACAAGGAGTGAAGATCATGGTGTTATGGTTCTTGGCATGTCCTAAATGGGAGACAACCCTAATAGGATGATGATAATACAAAAGACCATAATATTTTAATGTATCCTAGGCAAGGACACATGCTTGGGAGAGCTACAAACCTAATTAAGGGGAATTATTTACAATCTTTCAATGTATCCAAAGCAAATATGTATGAAATGGAGAACTTCAACATAACTAAGGAGAATTAGTTATAATATTTTAATGTATCCCAATAAATGATGCATGCAAGGGAGAGATGCATCCTAAGATAAGATGAGGAGAAGATAAATGAGGCCCAAATAATTTGACATATCTCAAGCATAGACACATGCTAGGGAGATTTGTGGGCCCAAAATAATAATATGGGTGTAGATCAAAGCATATAGAAAGTAGAGATTGAGTGATGAGGAGACGAAGAGGAAGAAATGGTTAGTAAAACTAAGTTATCTTTATATATCATAGATAACCAAGCAATACCTACATAGTCTAAAGAGATCTCATGCTGATGTATTTCTCTTAAAAGGGGAAGAATAAGGTGATAAACATGATAATTTATGATGAATGAAGGAAATAAATGAATTAGATTAAAATAATAGGGGTGGATGAGGTGAAGTATTATCAATTGATGAGATATAATATGATGGTATTGATGATGCCACTAGTAAAGATAGATACATAGGGAGAAAAAATGATGGTGTTATGGTTATCAACACATCCCAAGGGGGATCAACCATAACAAAAGAGTGAAAAATAAATCCACAAGATTTATACATATCCCAAGAAAAGACACATGCTTAAGAGAATTTTGGGTCTTGAAGTGAGGATAGATGAGTGTCAATATATCTAAAAGAGGTGATTTATTACCAAGATTGGGTATGAGATGAGGTTTATTAATGAAGGATAGGGATCGTGATGATGCCATGATAATTTTTGAGTAGAACTTAGGTAGCTCAGGTGACTAAGGTGCCTATGGAGTGTGAAGAAGACCAAAGGTTAATTGATTTTTATGAGTTAAATAATCCCATATGCATTAAGAGTAATAGTTTTCAAATTAGAAAGGTAGATAAATAGAAATAAAAAATAAGAGGGATCCATTGAAAAATGGAATTGATATAAAGGAGGTGGTTTGTTTAGAAGCAGAAAAGGATGCTTCTATGCTATTAATGTGAGGTGTAAAAATGGAGTAGTAGGAATTGAGTAGTATAAATTATCACTATGAGACAAGTTTTAGGAGGAGGACATCTATCAAGATCTATAAAGGCTTTTTGGCAAAAGGCCATCATCATTATGAGCCAATGTTTAATAGTTGTAGTAAAGGTGAGACATGCCCCAGTTTATCATAAAAGAGGTTTATCATTGCTATGTGTTGAGGATGTTTAAAGATATATGTGGTAGTATTTGAAGAGCCTATTTAATCTCTCTATAGGGAGGTGTATGCATCATTTATTCGTATACCTTTGTATTAGGAATCCTTGAATGGAACTGAGGATGACATTATCAATATCAAACTCAGTGACTCAAATGAGGATGGCATGGTTACTGGTGAAGAAAGTAGTGAAGTCTCAACTGTCACTCAATAAACATCAAATATAGTTAATAAAATGGTGTAAAGATAATAAAACGTGTAAGATAGATGTGGGGCATGGAAAGAAAGAAGAAAAGGCCAATTATTTTATCATGTTGTGATAGGAAGGTTGTGGTTTAGGTGGATGGTATAAAATTTAGCATGTGGAATGGTGAGGAGGATGGGAAGAAAGATCAACACTAAGGCAAGCACAAAAACTAGGTATGTATTTATTCTAGCAATTATTTTGGATTTATTTTTGTATTGTAGGTGAACTAGGGTTTATTGAGCTACCATCTGGAATAAGTGGGGGATTTTTGGTATAAAACCATGGTGGGGAAGAATGTGGGGTGCAAATGGGAAATTCATGGATTTGGAGAGTGGGATGAAGAGTGAGGGAAGCAAAGGGTAGGGGTTGCATGGGTGAGATAAAGACACATGATTGAGTGGGGTGTAGGTGAGAGGTGGGAATCATAGGGTATGGAATGAAGGATGCATCATAGGAGGTCATAATAAGGGAAACCATATTGGGGGAATAAGGGTTATGGGGAGATAGGTCATAGGTCTATGAATTATGTTGGTTAAAGGGTAGGTAACTCATGAGATGCACTATTTTATGGGTAATTGTATTTGTGTGTCAGTAAGATTGAGCACTGAAGGTGACAATGGTGGTTTGACATGCATCAAGATAGATGCAAAGATAGAGATGTAGGAAATGGTTAAATAATGTATACTAGCTATAGAGGCAAGGGAAAAAAATAAAAATAATAAGGTCATTGTGGATTATTTGAACTGATTAGTATATGCTCTAAGGGAGATGGTAAGATTAAAATTCTAGGTGTCACTTTTGAAAGGTCAAATTATCTAGAGGGATATACATATGGATGGTGTAATATTCAAGTAATGATATTGTGAGATCAAGTGAACCACTAGGGGGCACATATTTGGGCTATGCAAGAATAGGTGTAGAAAATGCATGCTAGCCATATGAAGATACAGTAATGGTTGGATCAGAGAGAGATAAAGGCATGGGTGGTTGAGATGGAGATAAATATGGATCAAATACTATTATACACACTATTAATAAGAGATGTGATGACCTGGGTGGCAAAGATGGTTTGAGAGACATAATATTAGAGAGTTTTATATGAGCAAATAGTACCATCAGGACAAAGTGATCCATCATATAGGGAGATTAGTCGATATGAGACATCGTAAGGTTATTGATCATCTAGTTAGTCATTTTACCCATCACCAAGGCCATCATCATAGGGTGAGATAATAAGTCAAGATGTATCATCAGATGTCAAGAATATGAGGATATATGTATGTAATTATAATATATAATTTGAAAGTATGATGTTATTGACAAAGAGGATAAGTGTAATTATTTTGTACAAAATGATATATTAATACACACACACACACACATGATGGAAATGGTTTGCATAAATGATTTATAGGTGATGTATGGTTATGTGATTGTTTGGAATAATGGTTATGCTTATCATAGATGTAATATTTTATGATGAAATAATGTATGTGATTTTGATGATAATAATGGGGGAAAATGGGATGGGTATTAATATGGCATGTAATGATTATGATTTGATGATGTGATGTAATATGATGTGATATTTTATAGTAGGTAAGTTAATTATTGAGGGTATGTGGGTTCATAATATATGGGGATAATTATGTTGAGGGAACCAAAAGATGATTTGATGGAATTTGGTGAGTGGTGATAATGTGGTGATAGGTCAATGACCTCTTTTGGG
Source organism: Torreya grandis (assembly GCA_037957365.1). NCBI lineage: Eukaryota > Viridiplantae > Streptophyta > Pinopsida > Cupressales > Taxaceae > Torreya > Torreya grandis. The sequence goes on along the minus strand of JARHVA010003191.1, from coordinate 639,984 downwards.
CATACCCTACTAGTAGGTCCAATCAAGCATTACTTTGAATTATGGGGTGTGGGTATTATATAATGCTTAACAATGAGAGGATAATACGTAGTGAAGTTTTATGTAGCCATATATGTAATTGGTGAAGTTCAACTGGCCTGACACTTGAATAATGTCACAAGATAGGCTATTTCTATGACCTAAGAAGATCTACAAAGTTAATGTGAAAGTTTTCCACACTCTATTTTGAGTGATGGACCTTTTGGAAGTGATATTATGACAACAAAAACTAGAGGAGTTGAGGCCCCCTGAGGCTCTAACCATAATGTAGGATGCACTAATTTTTATACACAAGGTGCTAAGCAAGATGTTCCTAAGGCCTTGTAAGACCTAGAGACATCCATTTGTTTCATAGGGGAGACCTTCAAGTTTGTCTATAATTGGTGGAACCTATACGAGGGAAATAGTATGATGTGACTAGTATAACTAAGGAGGTGGTTCAAAAATTTCCACCATCTAGTGTGTGTTGTTACTATGAGCAGGTTGGCAATTCAATCTAGTATTATCCATGAAAGGATCTTTTGGATGTTGGCTCTGTGGAAAATAAGTGAGGTGGATGGCTTGTGGGTAAATAAAGATCAACCAGGGTACCTCCCAAGCCATGAACTAAGGATATAAGGGATTGATTTGACTGTGTACTAGTTATTTATATAGTAACCAAAAATTTGTATGGTTATTCTTTTAGTAGTTTCATATGTTGTTTGTATAATGTTATGGGGTGTTATTTTTTTAATCGTGAATAATGAAGTTATGGATGATAATGTGATAAATGCTTTTTATTTTAATGATATGGTAGATGTAATCCTCCTACTTGAAAGATTAGGGTAAGGGATAAGAATAATTTTAGATGATGTTATTAGTGGAATTAGTGGATAAAGTGGAATGAGAATGTCTTGAGCCATGTAGGTCATGTAATCCATGTTAATGTATAACAAGGCAAGTTGAACCCATATATGTTTTATCAGGGTATTATTGGTGTCAAAGTGCATTAAAGATAGAAAAATCAAATCAAAAATGGATATCTTACATGAGGCACCATTGGTATAAACAAAATAATGTAAATCATGATGTGATGTTGAATAAAAAATCGAAATATACAAAAAATAATAAAATTACATGATGCACATATATACAAATGGTGATAATATAAAATAAAAAGTAAAAATTATTAACTAGTAAAAATACAATCCATTTTCACAAATAAGTATACCATGGCATTCGATTAATTAAATGGTTTGGTTTGGAAAGTGATTGAGCAACCCTTAATTCCATCATTCATGAATGTGTAATATCTTCTTTACCCTGAGTAGAAATGGAGACATGAAAGGGACTTGGAAAATAATGACAAGGGACAAGATGAAGGGAGTAGAGGGTGGATGCAGAGCATGTGATGGTTAGAGGCATATAATGGGATTAGTCAAATCTATCTTGAGGAAAATTCACCTTAAGAGGAATTAAGTGCGCAGACTAAAACAAGAAATGGATTATGCAGAGATGTTGCAAAAAAAGGAGGGTGGAATTGAAACCATGGGATAACTCTTCATATTTTTTCCCTCTCTTGATTAGACATGGATTGAATTTACTTTATGATGCATGATGGTACTCCTTGTGACTTGTGTTCCCTTATGTGTGGCACACTATGTGAAACCAAGGCCAAAACAACAAATGCGTTATGAGTGTGTTGAATGGTTAAAAGGTTGTTACCAAGTACCCAAGGTTAATATTTATATGGAGTATGTTTAGAAGTGATGCTATAAACCTAGTTTTCATCACTGTGCTTATCTAATGCACCATAAGTTATAGATTTCACCATTGGATAATTGTTTTTATTTTTTTAACGACTATATATAAGAATGAACATGGAATGGGATATCCATAGGAATTAAACTTTCTAAGTGCATGATAATAATTAATTCATCTAACTCTTTTCCATCTAGAGTAGCCAACTCATATTATCCAAACCTAAACTTGGCCACTATGACATAAGGTCCCAACCAATTTGGCTCAAACTTTCCCTTCTTTTCCCATTTTGCATTGGTATTATTTTGATTTATTTTAAGGACCAAATCACCTACATCAAAATCATGATCTAAAACCTTCTTATTATATTGGTTGCATAGCCTATTGTGATATAATCTCATATGATATAAGGCATGTTGACATTTTTCATCCAACAAATCTAGCTCATGTAGACAAACAACCCTATATGAGTCCTCAGTAATAATAAATTTGACTGATATCCATAGTGAGGGTATTTTAACCTCAACTAGTAAAATAGCCTATATTATAAATGGTATGAATAAAATAGATCTAATACCAGATGTTAGGAATAAAAAGCTATATCCTTCAATGTAAGTAAATAATGTGGAAAAATATGCTACAAATAACAATGAACAAGAGGGAACACATTACAAAAGGATTACATGGAAAATAATTGAAATAAATCAAGGGAAAAAACCATGGGAAAAATGACAACTTTATATTTTATATTAACATAGCATCAAATCTCTTCTACAATAACTCCTCCAATAATTCCTTTAGTGCTTACAACCAAACACTTAATTATTACACCTGAAGAATTTAGGTTGTGGACCAAGCATAAAAATGCATCCATGATCTAACCTCCATGCATGTAATCTCAATATTTCATGTATCCTTTAATAGAATGAATTATAATAGAGAGCTAATGCATATTTATGCATTTACAACATAGAAGAGAGAGGGGAGAGAGAATGCAATAGTGACACCAAAAAATGCACCACACTTGGGTGTCATGTGATATCCATAGTGGTGGCATTGTCTTCATGTGAAAAATTCTTCAAAGCATCTTCACATTAGACAAGAACATGTGCCACCCACATATGGATTCAAAACTTGCACCCCACTCCCACATGTGAGACTAGTCATTCATAGTGATCTTTTTGTCTTCAATATCCATGTGACCACATGAGTCAAAAAGGTTTTTTAATCACCTTTGGACTATCTCCACACATGGGAATCTTGGACACATCTAGAAATGCACCCCACACAACCCTTTTATATTTTTCACTACATGACAACCCATATGTGACTATTAAGGATAAACCCATGTGCCTTGGTGGAGTTTTATGCCCAACTCCCATCATATCAACCTAATCATACCAAAATTCCCTCCATGGGCCCCTAACACATCACCAATTAGCCACATCACTAACCATCCACATCACCAACATGCCACATCACCATGAATAGTGACTATGAATAAAGATTCATGAATAGTGATTATGAGTAGTGAATTCACACCTAAAATACTCCCACTTGAATTTAATATACACAAGATTGTACCACACCTGAGTATTCTACAACCAACTGCCAACCATGCCCTCTACTACCTTGACATAAACCCATTAGAAGTTTTCTTGCACTATTAAAACTCCTCTACCCTGACAAGCTTTATCAACATCTGCTCCTATTTATTATATTGTAGCACTAAAGTGATAAATCACTTCTCCACAACATATACCAATCCTCCTATCAAAATTATGCCATGAACCACTCACAATTCCCACTTCTTGGGAATATCTGGTTTAGTGTTCACCATGGCATCATGAGGATTCCTACTCCTAATGAATATAATACACATGACACAACATGTCTTCTCCTCTTCTAGGACACTCCTAGGAAGACAACTAAAAAATTCAATAAGTGGGGTACTTCCATGCTTTCTCATACTTGTGTATTTCCATCTTTGGTTTACTCTTCCTATCACCTTCATCATGTCCTAGTCACTTGAGCCATCACATTAGTGATCATATTAGGGAATGTATCCAACATGTTAATAATACATAGAAACAACATCTACTAATCATTTTTTCTCTCTATGAAGCTATTTAATATCCTATACTCCCTCAACACATCTGTTGGAAACCCATATAGTGATTTATTCAATATGCAAACCAATAACTCTTTTGCCTCATCCATATATCTCTCCATAAGAGATATCACCATGTAATAATAATGCTTCTCCAACTCCTTAAATAAAAACTAGTTCAGGTATCACTCTTGATATTAATGAGGATATAATATCTCATAGAAGTCAAAACTAGACTTCTCAACATATCCTTATAGCTATTAACATGGCACAAATTCACTAAACTAACCACAACTCTTCGTAAGTTGTCATGTTATTTAGTGCATCACTACACCTATCAAGTTTTTGAACCCACATCTAAAATTCATCCTACTATAATGAATATTGTTAAAAAACCAACTCATGTGCCTCTAATGGGTGTGAAGCCACTATTCATAGTTCACTATTTATGAGCACTATTCATAGTGACATGGCATGTGGGTGATGTGGCATGTGAGTGTGTAGATGAGTTGTCATGTAAGTGACATGGCATGTAGGTGATGGGGAAAGAAGATGACGTGGTAGGAGGGCTCATGAAGGATTTCAAGATGTGATCAGGATGATGTGGTAGGTGTGAGGCATAGTACTCCACTAGAGGACATTGATTTTGTCCTTACTGAGTCACGTGTGGGTTGTCACATGGTGAAAAAGACAAAGGGTTATAGACACCTAAAATTAGCCACCAATAACCTCTAACTAGGCTTTTGACCAATTTCCACCTAAAGTACACAATTTGGCCTAAAAACACTAAAATGCATTAAATAAGTTGAAATTGATATATTCAAGTGTCGATTTTGGCCATGGTATCATTAAATGGGGGAATGTAATTTATGGGCTAGTTAACTTTGATCAGATCATTTTGAATCAAATTGCTAATTTCTCATCTAAGTGCCCTAGATTACTCTTTTCTGTCAAATCTCTTGCATGAGACATGTGCCTTTGTTATTTGGTATTGGTAACATCCTAAATGGGATAATAGATCCAATGCATTTGACATCACATTCTAATTCCAATCCAATCAAATTTTGGACCAATAATAAGGCATTCTGATCAATTTGAGTAATTTATGCCCAAAATGCTAAATCATGCTGAAGAGCTAATTAAACCAAGTTAGAGCCTAATTAATAATTCCATGGAAACTTGTTGAAAACTTGTTTTTAGAAATGAATATCGAATATCTGCATCATTAGGTGAACTCATTTCTTGGGAAGACATCTCTAGGCCATAAATGCCACAAATATCAGGATTCATGCCTCCCATGCCTCATTAAGACCCTCCCATACCTCATCAATGCCCTCCATGCCTCTTAATTACTACTCTATCCCAAATATTTATGAATTTTAATTGAAAAATTGGATTAATCCTTAGCCACACATCTTAATCCTGAGATGGCTGGTTTAGGTTGATTCTACCCATTTACAAAATCTATAAATAGGAGACCTTACCACATGAATTTTAAGTCTTAATAATACAAAGTTATAATGCACAAATGATTCCAAAAGATATTACAATTAGTGTTACCATTCCAAATTTATTTCAAGCCAAGCCAAACAAAAGCCAATGGTGTTAAGGAGAAGAGGAGATAGCCAAGCTTCCTTTGATAAAGACTTCATGAGCACAAGTTGATCAAGCCACTACTACAAAAGCATTTTGAGAATCCAAAGAAGGTGAAGGATTTTTATTTTTCCTTACCTTTTTATTTTTGTTTGTCATTTTTTTTGTTATTAATCTCACCCTAGTAACTAAGAATGAAGGTGTTAGTTTAGTGTGTTGTTTATCAATTTGTTTTTTTTCATTTTATCACTAACACAATACTAATCTCCTCTTCTTAGTCAAATTCCTAGTTCACATAATGGCACACCTAGTGGGACTAAATAGCTTCACAAAATTGATCACAATGCTCCCTCAAGAAACTCACTAACTTTTTTTATGTAGAATCTTGGAGTGGGAGACTCAAAAGAGTGAAAAAAATCAAGAAAAACATGTTTTTATGTAAGTAGTGGGTTTGACTAGACACAATCATGGGATTGTCTTACAACTCATGGTATTGTCATTCATACTCATGGTATTGTGCTTAGCCATTTTAACTAACTTTCTATTTTTGTGTAGGGTTAATAATACCACTACATTAAAAGTCATGGGATTGCTTTGTAATTCACGAGGTTGCTTAATTGAGTCACGGTGTTGTCTAACTATTATAAATTAAATGATAATACAGTAACTCATGAAGTGGTGGGATTATCTTACTACTAGTGGGATAATCAAACAAAGTCATGGTATTGTGACCAAACTGCCTAAAATTTATATTATCACAACTCTTAAAGTTTCAAGATTGTCTTGCAAGTAACATGATCATCATTCAGAGTCATGGTATTGTGACTAAACAGTTAGTGGTTAGTTACAATACCATAACTCTTAAAGTTGTGGGATTGCCCTGCAAGTGGAAGGATTTCTCTATCAAGTAGCATTATTACACCACTATGTCAAACCCAAGAATTTATTTTTCAAAGTTCATTATTTTAAACTTAAAGTAGCTTCAAGGCTAAAGAACATACTAACATTTTTCTTGTAGGATCTACATGGAAAGTCATCTAAGAAAACTAAATTAGTGTCTTTCACACTTCATTTGAGTGTTTTAAAATGAATTAGGAACTTTATTTTTGAGCTTAATGAAAATTTTAGATGTTTAAGTGAGTTCTTTGATAATTATACTTTCAAAGTTACAATTAAGACCAAGGGGTCAAAAGAACACCACCACATCTTTCATTTGGGTTCTAAAATTTAACACATTTGTCAATTCTTATTTTCAATAGTTATTTAATTAAAACTTGTTTAGAAAAGATAAGGTTTGTGCGTGTATGATCTTCCATTTGTCCCCTTTAGGAAACCCTTGGAATCAAAAGCACCATCTTTATTGCAAAAATCCTAGTCCAAGTCTTAGAAAAAATGTCATCTAAAGCACTCCCCAAAAACTCATCAAAATTGGGTGACCTTGAAAATGACCCTAAAGTCTTTCTATTAGTCTTTTATTTAATACAAACATGGCTTGCGAGTGGGAATTCATCACCTCCTACGAGTTATTTAGGTAAGCTTTGACCTAAGGTTTCATCTCCCAACATTGACTTCATCCACTCCTTTTAAGTTACACACGGGATGTATCTGCATTTGGACATCACACTACACTAAGCAAATAGCAAGATGTAGTGGTTGTAAAAAATACTAGACCATTTTACAACTAGATAATGTTGTGGACACCCAATTTCCATGATTTTATTTTGCATTGTTTGATGTGAAAGTCATTTTGAAATTGATTCTCCTAGAAATATTTGAAAGCTTGATAGTTTAGTCAACCCCACATTTCCATACCCTTGCTAGGATTTGGACGATTATACTTAGAGTATTTTGGCCATTTTTGCTTGGTATGTTTTGAGACTAAAACTTGTTTGTTTGTTTGTAAATCCATGGCAAAACCAATTTATCTATACATCACTCTTTTTTCTAAACAGGCATTATGCAGTCCATTTTACACCACACTTGTGCCTTGAAATATTTTGTTAAACATATTTGTGTGTGTGTGATTTGAGTTGAAGAGGTTAGTTTTATGCTACCCAAATCATGTAAAACTATTTTTTCCTTTTATTCTTTTGAAACATAACATAGATCACATCATTTAAGCATGCTTGTGTTGTTAGGCTACTCAATTTGTTTCAACACTAGTTTACTTTGTATCAAAAACTACTTTTTTCAAACCATATCATGTATACCATTTGGACCTTTATCTTATGTTGTCATGATATCCAACCTTGTCTAGCTTATTTGATCAAATATTAATTTTCAAAATTAAGTTTTAAATTAACCTTGTCAAGTTTGGATCCAAACATTGATTGATTTGTGTTTAGGCCTCAATTCATCAGATTGATACATAGATCTTTCTCTTTTGGGTTACATAACTTTGGTTAATTGATTACCCAAATTTGAAACCTAATTATGGTTTATTTGTTTATCACCTATCTTCATCATTATTCATGCCTTTATTTAGGAAAATACAACCTTTCTCCAAAATCCTTTTGCCTCATGTCGTATGCCAACTGATCATGTTTATGTTTGATTCCATGTGTTGGGTTTATGTCAAAGTTGTTTCCAAACTTGTTAGATTAAATCAAATCACATGATACCTTTGTTTCAAGTCTAGATTTTGACACCATTTGGCCAAAATTCCTAGCACATTCCTTGTTTGAGCCTATATTTTGACTCCACATTTGGATAAAATACCTAACGACTCTTTTCCTCTTTCCTAGTTTACACCTTGTTTAGAACACATTGATATAGACATTTAACATGCTAGTTTTTATTCAAACACTTGACCTTTTATGCGTATGACATTTTACATTAGACATTTGATGTTAGAATATTTTATACCAAGCCTTATCACAAATAATTTTGGAGATACAACTCCACTTTCAGACCATATTGGAGATATAGATCCACCCCTTCAACCAAGTTAGACCATGTTTAAACCATTTGTCCTTTGGATAGTTTTTCAGATTTGTAGAACTCTAACCTTTTTTTTTTGGAGATTTCATCATTTACGTAGATAACTTTAGCTACACTTATGGTGGATTCACATATAATCCAACTTATGATAAAATCGCCACATAAAATCCCACTAGGAACCCCTATAGAGAAAGATTTTCTAAGGAGTTTTATTATTCTCCCTACAATAATCCATATGGGGAACATAGTCAAAATCAACAAAATCTAAATTGAGACCTTGATTTTCATGAAGAGGCTTGTGAGGAAGACATTGAAGACCCAACTATAGATAATTTTTTTTGAGATATGGATCCATACCTCTTTTCAATAATCAATACATGGAACACAATCAAGAACTAGCTTATGAGCCAACTCATGACTGGGATGATATGGTTTATGAGGAAGACTTAGATTCTTTGGCTTGTGAAATCAATCAAGTTATATGACATCCTTTTGTTATCCAATCATCGACTACCCCTAACCCTCATTTAAATTATACGAGCTATCAAGATCTACAATATCTAAGCAATATCATTACCATTCCTAGACCTATTCCTTTGGCTTGTGTGAGAAACCAAGCTTCAAAATACCATTTCATCATTCTAGGACATAATCCTTTGACTTGTGTGCGAAATCAAGCTCCACACTACCCTATCGTTACCATCTAAAGACTTTGTCCTTTGGCTCATGCAAGCAATAGCTGAGCATAGAAGTTCTTCACTTCTTGATGAAGACAAAATCAAAGATAAAATCAAAATAGCTTCTTATCTACAGCCTAATTAGATGGTATCTACTCTCAAGCCCAAAAAACATAAAAATATGATAGTCCTATCGAGAGAACAATTCTTTAACCCCACAATAACTAAAATTATGTCAAATATGGAATCAACAACATTACGTGTAATTAAAAGTCCTGATCTTCATTTATTTCCCCATCATCATACATTCCATTATCATCTACCATTACATTTCACAATAAAACCTACCATCCATGGCTGCACTTTATTTTTTAGAGGCTACAAAGATACCTTGTATCGACATTTGAAGGAATCAGAATCAATGACCAATGAAGATCATAAAAGCATTTTCAGCATCCAAATCTACATGTAGTTATTACTGGAGTAACTATTCAAATGAGATGTGAGATAGAAATTAACATGATCAAGTATTCTATTTGTATCATTTTTTTATTATAATGTGCATCTCCCCCTCATTAGGAATAATAGAATCAAAAACCACACCTAGGTCAAAAACATGCACCATACCATTTCATTTCCATGCCATTGCCATTGTTACATATCCTTCTACCATTGTTGCATATCCCAACCAATTACCTTCTCACTTTGGGGTAACACTCTTAAATTTTTTTCAATCTATCAAAAAACATCATTATCCTTATAAATACCATACCATCCTATCATTCCATTCCTATCTATACCAAAGCCTATTTTTAGTCATCCTACCCAATCCTATTTTGATCTTGGTTTATTTGGTTTTTCCTACACCTTATATGAGAAGATTCTGATCAAATTTCAAAAATAAATAAAATATGTGTTTACAATGATAGTATATGAAAGTAGTGTGATAGTTTATTTGGCATGATATATTTCATTTTCCATCTTATATCAAGTTTGTTTATGTGAGCCTAATTATAATTGCCTATAGGCAAACCAATATCTCACCAGTCTTGCTACTAAATATAACCTCCTATGGTAAAATTAGTATCATTGATATATGTTATTGTATCCTAGTTATAACATCTTATGGAAAAACTAGGGGCAAACTTTTTTACCATGCATTTTTGCATCACCTTGCCATCGTTGTTTTCATTTGACTGACCATTTTTTAGATTTGAGAACTTGTTGGGACTTAGTTGGTTTTTTCCCACTTTTTATGTAGATGGAACTACAATGAATTTGAGGTACTAATCTAGGACTATGTAGGTATAAATTGATACTTTTTTAGGTCACCTTAGTCCCCCTTTTTATACACTCTCACCATTTTGTGAGCAACCTAAGTTTGAATGCTCTCACCGTTTTCTGAGCAACCTAAGCCAAACTCTCTCACCATTTTAAAAGCAAGTATCTTGTCATTATCGATCAAGTCAAGATATATAAAAATTTAAAAAAATATTCATAACATTTCAAAAATCTAAAATCATTTATCTTGTATTGATCCGAGCAACATTTTAGGCGATAATTCGAGTGATGGTTCTACCCCAATTGGTGGCAGAACTTTTGGGAGCCATAACTTTTACACCATAGCTCTATTTGACTCCCCGTTTGAACTATTGGAATGATAATAATGAGGGGAAAAATATGAGATGGAACTAAGATTTTATTATTGGTTTTTTCCTCTAAAACCCAAATGGAAGTTCCCCAATTTTTAATTTTAGTAGTGTAGTCTAAACATAGTAAGTTTCTAAAAATAGTAATTCCTTGAATTTTGTATTGTTGTGAATCATTGAAGTCAAAAAAATTAATCTCCCTATATATTGGTGGCGTTCCATATCCTCCTCATACCTTCAAAATGTGTATAAATTAAGATATAACCTGAAAAGGAAATCAGACATCTCTTCTCAAAAATAGGCATATGTTTGGATCTACAAATTTGATCAATAAAACATCTATTCTCAGAGATAGCATTATTACAATTATGTTGTTCTTATTTCTTGAATTATATTTCAACCACAGCTTCTAAGTTTTGGATCATGTATAATCCTAGTCAGTTATCCTTGATCTGCCTTACTGGGGAAAAGTCATTGTTAGTTTTCATTTGCTTTGTTTTCAAGCTTTTTGTTTGTTTATTTATTTCAAGTTATTTGTTTGTTTATTTGTTTTTTTTTGTTTGTTTTTTTTCACTTGCCTTTTTTTTTGCTTTCAACACTATTGCCTTGACTTGATCTATATGTATGAATTGGGTGATTCCTTACACACATTTTTTTTGAGTCCATCCATATTCATACATCAACATTATCATCATGGTTTTTATCATTGGTGCATTATTTTTAGTTGAATATTGGATATCAGGAGTTAGTCCTTATGCATTTTTAGCTAATTCTTCATGGTGTTATAACATGATGCCTACCATCACATGCTACAACAAAAATCAACTTCAAGAAGGTCTATAATCAATTGAGCCATAGAAGTTTCTCCTTGGCACCTTGGTAAATCCTTCTATCCCACCCTTGATCAAATTAACCCATTGGAGATTATAGTTATATCATTGCTAATAAGGATGAGCATCTCCTTGTTAGCAGGTATAACTGAATCATTTCTTATTGATCAATCTCATTCCTCTATTCATCTTTTTCAACATTTTATGCCTACTCATCTTTAAATTTTATTTTAGGTTATATCCTTTAGTTATTCTTGTTGATCAGCCCTAACTAGGGTATCATAATCTTTATCCAATCCAGGTCCTCTTATTGATTATAATCGCCTATGGACAAATCATTATTTTGACTTTTAATCCTGATTATAACCAATTTTGGGAAAACAAATATCTTTTATAACTCAATGCATGCAAGAATTTTCTCATTTGGATTAATCTCAACCACAAGTTAATTTCACCTTTCTTCTTATTTCTTTTTGAGGGACCATCCATCAACAAATGTGATGACCACACCCTCGAGGGGCCATCATCCTAGGCTTCTCAAACACCATTTGGAGCTTTGTTCTTCAACCATCATATTATTTTTGGCATACAATCCTTTTCTCATTATTTGATAATATATATCTTTGCCTATAGTTTGTAACATTTTTCCAAATAGGGGCAAACTATAGACACCTAAAATTGGTCACCAATAACCTCCAACTAGGCTTTTGACTAATTTACACCTGAAGTGCACAATTTAGCCTAAAAACACTAAAATGCATTAAATAAGTTGAAATTGATACATTAAAGTGTTGATTTTGGCTAGGGTATCATTAAATGGGGCAATACAATTTATGGTCCAACTAATTTTGATCAGATCATTTTGAGTCAAATTGCCAATTTTGCACTTAGGTATCTTGGATTGCTTTTTTCTATCAAAGCTCTTGCATGACACATGTTCCTTTGTCATTTAGTGTTGGTAACATCCTAAATGTGATAATGGATCTAACGCATCTAACATCACATTCTAATTCTAATACAATCAAATTTTAGACCAATAAAAATGCATTCTAATCAATTTGAATAATTTGTGCACAAAGTGCTAAATCATGCTTAAGAGCTAATTAAACCAAGTTAGAGCCTAATTAATAATTACATGGAAACTTGTTGAAAACTTGTTTTTATAAATGAATATTGAATATTTACATCATCAGGTCACCTAATTTCTTGGGAAGACATCCCTAGGCTATAAATGCCACAAATAGCTGGATTCATGCCTCCCATGCCTCATTAAGACCCTTCCATGCCTCATCAATTCCCTCCATGCCTCTTAATTTCTCCTATATCCCAAATATTGATGAGCCTATTTATGAATTTTAATTGAAAAAATGGATTAATCCTTATCCACACATCTCCATCCTACGATGGACAATTCAGGTTGATTCTACCCATTTGCAAAAATCTATAAATAGAAGGCCTTCCCACCTAAATTTTAAGTCTTGATAATGTAAATTTATAATGAACAAATGATTCAAAAATCTATTAAAATTATTTTTACCATGGAAAATTTATTCCAAGCCAATCTAATCCAAATCCAAAGGTGCCAAGGAGAAGAGGAGATAGCCAAGCCTCCTTTGATGAAGACTTCATGAGCACAGGCCGAGAAAGCCACTACTACAAAAGCATTTGGAGCATCCAAGGAAGGTGAAGGATTATTATTTTTCTTTAATTTTTTAGTTGTGTTTATCATTTTTTTTGTATTAATCTCACCCTAGTAACTAGGCATGAAGGTGTTAATTTATTGTGTTGTTTGTCAATTTGCTTTGTTCATTTTGTCACTAACACAATACTAATCTCCTCTTATTAGTCAAATTACTAGTTCACAAGGGTCATGAATGGGTTAAATTTTTAAGGGGAACCATGATTCATGTGTGTAGAAAAATTCAAAAGGTGATTACAACACCTTTTGGACTCGTGTGGTCACATGGAATAAGAAGATAATAATACACTATTGTAGATTTCCCTCACATGTGTGAGTGGGTTACAATTCTTCGATCCACTTGGAGGTGGCACATGGAATTGTCTAAATTAGGAATCTACTTTTTTGACACTTAGATAAAAAGATAAGAATAACACTATTTATTGTTTAGTCTTACTTATGGAAGTAGGGAACCAATTTTTGAGTCACATGGAGGTGGCACATGGTCTTGTCTCAAGTGGAGATGCTTTTGCACATGGTAAAAAACCTTAAAGATATCACATGACACCCAACTCATGTGTGGGTCAAATTTATTTAGGCCACTATTCTTTCTCTCCCCCTATCTCATTATTGTAAAATGTTATAATATATTTAATTCTCCTTTATATTAGTGAGAAGCCCCATCCACTCTTAGATCATTGTTGCAGGTTGGAGATTGGAATGTTTGTAAGTTTATCTCACCTATATTATTGGGTTGTAAGCATCAGATGCATTGTTATAGGTTAGATATTGAAAGGTTTTTATGATTGGCTCACCTAAATACATGGTATAGATCCTTGAGGATGATATTAGAGGCTTGTTAGCTCAACTCATAGTTGGGGGTTGATGTTTGGATCACCTTGGATGCTTTGTTATAAGCATAGAGATAGAATTTGATGTTTGGATCTCCCTCAGATGCTATGGAGGTTAGCATTATAAGAATTACATGTTGTAGTTTGGAGGTTAGAGCATGTAAAGCTTAGTTTTAAGCTTTGCTCACTTAAGTGTCATGGTTATTAGCACTAGAAATGAGTTGTTGAGATGAGATATCTAGAAGAGAGATTTGTTGATGGAATATGAAATATGGATGTTGCCTTTTCCCTATGGTTTTTTTCCTAGCTAGTTTAGTAAGGTTTCCATGTATATCTTATGTTATGGTTTGTCTCTCCTATTTATGTTTTTATTTTGTAGCTTGTTTTTAATTTCTACAATTTTCATTTACTTACACCTATACGAATGTTTGTTTTCCTGAAAACTAATATCAAGGATAGGCTTTACTTGTTGGTACTTGATCCTTGTTGATCCCACCAAATGGTATCAGAGCCATGGTTGTTGTCTAGTTTATGGAAGTGGGATCTACAGGTGGAGAGACCAAGATATAAATAAAAATAAAAAATAAAAAAAGATTGCATGGTATGTATTTCTCTCTTGGTGGAAGATGGAGAATGGAGAAAAGAAGATGAAAAGTATTTACTATATAGATCAACACCAACACAATGTTCCTAATGAATAAGTAACTATACATCTTGAAGATCAAGTTGGTATCTATTATTGTAGATGGAGGGTAATGATAAGTCATGTTCTTTGTTATCTTCTCAAATGGTAAAATGGATATATGTTATGGGATCTTACTACCATAGTGTGTTGGTTGAGATATGTATAAATTCCACGTAGAGAAAGAGGTATAAGAAACCTAAATCTGTACCTATTATAGCAATGGATGGAGAGAAAAAATATGACCTGAGGTTCTATAGAAGGAGAAGTTTGTATATGTGACATGCAATAGAGTAGGATGCAACTTTACTTTATCCTTGGGGATCAAAAATTAGATAGGTTCAATGATGCACTAAGTAGCACGATGAATACTCAAGAACTGAGGATGTGTACCATGTTGAACATCATGGGTAGTAGTTTATTATATGTAAAAGTTAGGTGTAAACTTCTATGGGTTATTCTCTCCTATTATTGAAGTAGTTCAGGATGAATGGAGAAAAAAAAGAGACCTAAGGTTCTATGTAAGCATAATGCCTTATGTTTGACATGTGGTAGATCAAGATGTAACTTGACTATACCTTTGAGGATTGAAAACTTGATAGGTGTAGTGATGCACTAAGTAGCAAAATGACATCCTAAGAACTAAGGATAGGTACCATGTTAAGCATGGTAGATAGTAGTTTGCTACATGTAAAAGTTAGATGTTGAATTATATGGGTTATTCTCTCATATTATTGAATTAGTTTAGGATGGACAGAGAAAAATAAGAGACCTAAGGTTTTATGGAAGGAGAATGCTATATTTACAACATGTAGTAGAGCAGGATGCATCTTGACTATATATTTAGGGCTCAAAAACTTGGTAGCTATAGTGATGCACTGAGAATCATGATGACTTTCAAATAACTGAGGATGGGCAACATGTTGATCATGGTGGGTAGTGATATACTACATATAGAGGAGTCATGTGATTGAATTTTATGGGTTTTTATCTCTTATTGATAACTATTATCAAGAGTATAGTGTGAACTTGTTTCTATTTAGAATGATAGGATGTGACATCATCATTCCTAAATGGTGATCTCATGATTATATGAAATATCTAGAGGGATATGAGGATTAGGCAAAGAGTTGTTAGTTTGTAGAATTGAAGACTGTATGTGTTCTAGTATACATGTTGATGTAGTACATTCATAAATTCATAGAGAGCCAAGGTTTAGCATAAGTTACTACTAAGGATTGATGACATGTTGGTTACAAGACCCAGCATGATTAAGATCAATGGAGTGATGGCTCAGGTGATGAGATGAAGAAGCAAACCAAGGATGGAGATACATAGTGGATGGGAAAAGTAATGAAGTTAAGTATCCCATTTATTGTGGCTGTGAGTTGTCTTCTAGAGTTTTCTAGAACAATGAAGAGAATAAATGGTTGTCATATGTATCATATTCATTAGAAGTATAAAGCCTCATGAAGCTATGGTTTGTACTAGACTAGATACTTCCAAGCAATGGGAGTAGTCATCAATTCATGGCAGAATCCAAGATAGATGATTGGGTCTATGGTGAAGTGAGAGTCACTTCGATTATTGTAAATTTTCTATGGGCATGTAGATGTTGTCAAAGATAATTAGGGTAGAGAAGTTTTATAGTGAATAAAATTTTTATTCGATATTTTTTGGAATAATAGTGGAAATTAGCATTCATAACAACTAGGTGGTAGCTAGTTGGCTAAAGATGCAGGCGTTTTAAAGTCATGTGCATATGAATTCAAGTAGGATATTATTGGGTGTGAATCCACTATTCATAGGTCATTATTCAAGGGAGTTATTCATTGTCACTATTCATGGTTATATGGCATGTGGATGATGTGTCATGCAAGTGTGTAGATGAGTTATCATACAAGTGAGATGGCATGTAGGTGATGTGGTAAGAAGGCCCATGAAGGGTCCCAAGATGTTTTTCAAGATGATGTGATAGGTGTGGTGCATAATACTCCAATAGAAGCCATGGGTTTTGTCCTTGTGAGTCATATGTGAGTTTTCACATGGTATAAAATACAAAGGGTCATACATGGGTTGAATTTGTAACGTTTCCCATGATTCACATGTGTAGAGAAAGTCAAAAGTTGATTGCAACACCTTTTGGACTTATGTGGTCACATGGAATAAGAAGACAAGAATGTATTATTACAGATTGGCCTCACATGTGTAAGTGGGGTACAATTATTGGAGCCGTGTGGAGGTGACACATGTACTTTTATAAATTAAGAATCTACTTTGTTTACCCTTGGAGAACAAGACAAGAATAACACTATTTAATGTTTGGACTCACTTATGGAAGTGGGGAACTGGTTTTGGAGCCACATGGAGGTGGCACATGGTCTTGTCTCAAGTGGAGATGTTTTTGCACATGGTGACAAACCTAAAAGAGATCACATGACACCCAACTCATGTGTGGGTTGAATTTATTTAGGTCACTATTCTTTCTCTCCCCTCTCTCTCATTATTGTAAAATGATATAAAGCATTTCATTCTCCTTTATATTAGTGAGAAGCCCATTGGGGGATATCCACTCTTGAATCATTATTGTAGGTTGGAGCATGGAATACTTGTAATCTTAGCTCACCTAGATGTTTGGTTTGTAATCATTAGATGCATGGTTAGAGGTTAGAGCCTGGAAGGTTGTTATGTTTGGCTCATCTAGATGCATCGTATGGATCTTTGAGGATGAGCTTGGAGGCTTGTTAGCTCAGTTCATGTTTGGAGGTTGATGCTTGGCTCAGCTTAGATTCTTTGTTATAATAATGGAGATAGATGTTAATGATTGGAACTCCCTTGGATGCTATGGAGGCTATCATTGTAAGAGATACATGTTGTAGTTTGGATGTTAGAGCATGGAAATATTGGTTGTAAGCTTTATTCACTTGAGTGATATGGTTGTTATCACTAGGAAGGAGTTATTGAGAGAAGGTATGTATAAGAGAGATTTACTGATGGAATATGAAGTATGAATGTTACCTTTACCCCTTGGTTTTTTCCCTAGTTGGTTTAGTAGGGTTTTTACATATATCTTGTGTTATGATTTGTATCTATTTTTTATGTTTTTATTTTGTAGATTATTTTTAATTTATGCAATTTTTATTTACTTATACATGTACAAATGTTTTTTTCCTAAAAAATGGTATTAGATATAGGATTTATCTATTGGTACCTAAGATTTGTTGATTCCAATAGCCTCCAGTGTTACTCTATGCATCAAAATACCTAGACAACACCACAACTATATGCACAACACTCTAGCACCTTGAGTTATATTGTCAACACTAGCCATCCCCTTCTAGGAACACTAAGCCTCAAATGATATTATACATGTATCCTTTAGCTACCTATTGGCCATATTTATCCCACATACCAAGTTATGCCCAGTTGCCCAAAAATCTTGATGCAGAGTTCTTGATTGAACAATTAATTCAAATAGTTTGGATAAGCTCTAGATGGTGTAGATGAAGTGAAGAAATCATAGAGCTCACAAGACTTTGAAACACTATAGATCTATAGAATACCCTATGAGATGCTCAGAAAAAAACTTGAGAATGTGTGGAACTCATCTGTTTTGTTCACTCCATCCAAATTTTGTCCAAATGTTTGGCCACATTAGTAAGAAAAGATAAGTGGTCATTTTAATGTTACTATATTTCATGCATATGGTGAATCAAGGAGAATCAATCATATGGGTTCACTCATTCTTATGCCAAGATCATTAACACAAAATTATAGCTCATATAGTGAAGTGATATGAGGAGATATGTATCCCCAAAGTTAGCTTTTCAAATAACTAAATCTCTATACTCAGCCATTTTTTAGCCAAGATCAAGTGGATTAGCCAAATTATTCATTTAATATCTTCACTTAGGAAGATTTATAGGCTATAATATCAAAAGGGTTTGTTCTTATCAACATTAAGTTCATCCCCTGTCAATATGGTACCCTCATGGGTTTTGTGCTTCAAGATACAAGTTTTTGAAAAGTTTCCCAAAATATGAAAGACGTTCATACATGTATCAACTATATGCCCAAAAAAAGGTCCATATGATTTTAAATTTTGATGGTCTATGGGACATCAAAAATATTCTCACAGATGTCAAATGACATTCATGTGAATATCAAATTTAGGCTCCATGAACTGCTACTGAGATTAAAAAGGCTTGGTAGGAAGTATAAGAAAGGAACATGCAATTGATAAGTGTCAAGGCCATAAAATCTTAGAGTAAGTCAAATGGTTAGTATATCTTAATGACCAATAATAAGTTAAGCTTAAGGTGATGGGTCCCAAATATCCATGGTTTGCATTTAACTAGATCTCAAGATTTGATGGTGTGTGAGGTGCCAAAAGAGCCAAGCCAAATCACTAATAGTTAAAAAGGGATGAGCTAGGATGTTTTTGCAAAGTATGACCAAATATCATGAGCTTGACTTAAAAAACTAGTAGGAAAACCAAACTTGAGCCCAACCTGAGTTGGCAAGAGAAGTGAAAGAAGAAGAGATCGATACGGACTCAAATGGGACTGATTATTAAATACAATGCCACATTTATATATGATCATAAATTAGGTTCTAAAAAAGGTTTCAAGTTAGAGTTTTAGTGGTGGCACACTGTAGATCTCATCGAGAGCTTTCTGGCACTTTTCATGGTTTACAAAATGGAGTTCAGATGTTCAAGATATGGTCATTTGAAGATTTGTCAAAAAATATCACTTGCAACATGTGGCATGTGTTTCAAGAAACGTATCGACATTTGGACCTATCGAAGGTCGACACTTGGAAAATGCTAAGATTTGCAAAAAAATTGGTTTGATGACATGTCACATCATCAACATGCCATGTGGCAGTGTGAGATATGCTCTTTGACCAAGGTGGCAAGTCTTGTGGCATGGCACGCTCTCCAAGGAAAGACCCAGCCCATTCCCATGTAAAAAGGAGCCTTATGTGGCCAGAGCCACATGAAAAGAGGTCCGTTGAAGGCTATTTAAAGCCTTTCCCTTCCCCAAGTGCGTGCATGTGGGACAAAACTTAAGTCTAAGCACCAAAACAAGAAGGGAGGCCGATTCAAATGCATGCCTAGGCGCCTAGAAAAGAGGACCAGCTAGTTTCGAACCCCTCACCTTGTGGAAAAAAGGTAAGAGGCTTAGCCACTATGCCACAGGCTTCGAACTGAGTATAAAGGCATGAATTTGTATTTGAATTTAACTTGGGCAGGACTGTGTTTTTGTATTTTAAGAGGCCGAGAGTTTGTTTTAAGCTTGGAGATAACTAGCTAATGGGATTTATCCAATATCCGACCTTATACACAGAGGGTAAGCCTTTTTAATTATGTTTTGTAATTAAAAAGAGAATGTTATTATTATTATTATTATTATTATTATTATTATTATTATTATTATTATTATGATGGACATACCAATAGTTTGATTGAAGGGACTTAAGCACATTTCAGAAGGGGATTGAAGACTGAGGAAGGATTTCGTGTGACTGAGCTTGAGTTTATTAGCGAAGGTGAAATTCTTAGATAGAGATCAGGCCTGAGGGAAGTGTGTAATGTTTTAAGAAATTTGTAAGCCATTTGTTGCACAAATTTAATAGAAATGGTCCTCACTATTGGGTAGACCCAGAGATGTAGGCAAAATATGCCAAACTCCGTTATCAATGTCAGATGGTAATTTGTCATTTGCTTTCATGTTTTGATTTAGTTTCCTGATTTTTAATTATGAAATCATGCAAAGATTAAATTTTTGACAATTTACGACATTTGATGTAAAAAAATACTGGTTTAATTGGTGAATGGAAGTTTAAAGTCTTTTGACAATTCTGATCCAACTCAGCAACTGAGAATATTAATTGCCAAACATTTTGCAAGTTTTTTTGAGTTTTTTTAAAGAATTTGTATTAGTTTGAGAAATTCAGTACTCGTATTTTAAACTTCACTTTGAGTTTATCAGTGGATTTTATGGATCAAGTTGGTATCAGAGTAGTTAGAAAGCTAGGTTAGCTTTTGATTGAGTTTTGACAGTTGCTTTCAGTTTATTGGTTATCCATATCACTTATTTATATTATAGTGTGCAGTTGTGAAATTAGTGTGTTTGCAGGAAACCATGGGCAAGTTTTCACATAAATCCAAGATGGAAGAGCTTGAAAACATCAATAGCCAGATTTAGGATGAAAATGCATTCCTGAGATGCAAGCTCTATTCCCTTGAAGAGCAAATTGCAAGTTTGAAATCAGAGCTTGAATCCAAGGATGAGCTCTTGATTAGATTGCAATGTGGTGAGTGTGAAAAGGTAAATCCTTCAACTTCAGATGCAGAGATTATGACTGAATGCACTGTAAGTTATTCACCATGTAATTCATCTACTTCTTTCCATTCATATTCAGATTCAAGTAATGATGCTTTTGGTAGTTTTAAACAAAACACTAAGGGTATAGGATCCAAATTATTGATGAAAATGGGCTTTAATGGAAGATTTCTTGGTCGAAATGGCCAAGGAATTACTAACCCAATACAAGTAGAGCATAGATCTCTTCATGCAGGTTTGGGTTACACTAGTGAGCAGGTGGATAAAGGAGAAACTTCCTCCATGGCTAGAGGAAGACAAGCCTCTAATAGCAAAGGATCGAGGCCACTAGTAGAGCATGTGTAGTGTAAGAAGGAAGGTAGAAGAGGTATTGAGATTCCACCTCCTAGTTCCTACACTAGAGTAAGCACTAAATCTTCTGATCCACTTTTTATGTTTGAGAAATCTAGATTTAACATTCAGAAGATAATGCAATCATTTCCATGCACTTTTTGTGGGATGCATAACCACAATGTTGAATTTTGTTGGAAGAGACATGCTATGATTAATCAGATTGCAGGTGTTCAAGACCATTCTCGTCATGGCAAAGCGAGAAGAGGTAAAAGGGAGACCTCACCTAAGAAGGTTTTTTGCACTCATTGCCATATGAGTGGACATCGGATTGATCATTGTGCTAAACTTCAATAAACTTCTCATTCTAAACATGGTAAAACTAAGATGATTTATCAACTTATTACTAAGGTCAATGAAGTTAAATCAATCCATAATGATGCTAAGGAATCCACTAAGACAATCAATTTCACTAGGAAGAAAGAAATGGTTAAGTGGATTATCACTACATTCTTTTTACAAAGCATGGTTAAGAATTAACCTAAGGGAATGAACAAGCTTTGATAGATGTAGAGTAGGGTTTGTGAGAAAACTTTGAGATAGGTTCATCATTCAAAGTATTTTAATTCTCATGTTGGAAAGCTCTATGTTTTGAATCTCCTATTTATGCTATGTGAGTTGTCTAGAGGACTTGAACTCATTTGATTAGTTGGAGATAAAAGTAGAATGCATGTTATAGGTTGAGTTAATTCCTTACAACACTCATTTTACTGCTATTTTTTGAATGTATCTATTTTTGGCACATAGATGTATAGATGCATTGTTAAGACCCTTTGGGCATGTTTAAATGTTAGGCAGCATACACTTTTGGTTGTTTGCATTTGCTTAGCATATAAGTCCCATACTAGGGCATTGTATTGCAACATGTCCACAACATTTATTGTATGTTTTTAGCATTATAAACTTGTCTTGCAGTTACATTGGGATTTGTTTCAGTTTTTGGCAATTCACCGCTTTACAGGATGTGACATTTGGGCAGGCAGTTTTGGTATGTTGTAATCACTTTGGCAATTGCAGATTCACTTACTCATGCCTTTGGATTAGGCATTTTTATAGTTTTATTGTGAATCATTTTAATTCAATTATTTATAACTCTTTCTATGATTGGGTTCTATTTTAATTGATGCAATAGACCAGTTATAAGATTTTAGGGGATATTGGACTTTTGGAGACCAAAAGCTTTCCATTGGGGAGGTGTGATCAGAAATTGGGTTCTAAAAAAGGTTTCAAGTCAAAGTTTTAGTGGTGGCACACTGTAGAGCTCATCAAGATCTTTTTGGAACTTTTGACAGTTTGCAAAACGGAGTCTAGCTGCTCAAGATATGGTCATTTGAAGATTTGTCAAAAAATATCACTTGTGACATGTGGCACATGTTTCAAGAAATGTATCGACATTTAGACCTATTAGAGGTTGACACTTGGCAAATGCTAAGGTTTGAAAAAAATTGGTTCAATGACATGTCATGTCATCAACATGCCACGTGGTAGCGTGAGATAGGCTCTTTGACCAAGGTAGCGAGTCTTATGGTGAGTCTTGTGGCATGGCAAGTCTTGTGGCATGGCACGCTCTCTAAGGAAAGACCCAGCCTGAGCCCATGTAAAAAGGAGCCTTATGTGGCTGAAGCCACATGAAAAGAGGGTCGTTGAAGGCTATTTAAATCCTTTCCCTTTCCCAAGTGCGTGCATGTGGGACAAAACTTAAGTCTAAGTGCCAAAACAAGAAGGGAGGCCGATTCAAACGCATGCCTAGGCCCCTAGAAAAGAGGACCGGCCAGTTTCAAACCCCTCACCTTGTGGCAAAAAGGTAGGATGCTTAGCCACTATGCCAAAGACTTCGAACTGAGTATAAAGGCACAAATTTGTATTTGAATTTAACTTGGGCAGGACTGTGTTTTTATATTTTAATAGGCTGAGAGTTTGTTTTAAGCTTGGAAATAGCTAGCTAATGGGATTTTCTCTAATATTAGACCTTATACACAGAGGGTAAGCATTTTTAATTATGTTTTTTAATTAAAAAGAGAATGTTATTATTATTATTATTTTGGATATACCAATAGTTTGATTGAAGGGACTTAAGCACATTTCGGAAGGGGATTGAAGACTGAGGAAGGATTTCATGTGACTGAGCTTGAGTTTATCAGCGAAGGTGAAATTCTTGGACAGAGATCAGGCCTGAGGGAAGTGTGTAATATTTCAAGAAATTTGTAAGCCATTTGTTGCACAAATTTAATAGAAATGGTCCTCACTATTGGGCGGACCTGGAGATGTAGGCAAAATATGCCAAACTCCATTATCAATGTCGGATGGTAATTTGTCATTTGCTTGCATGTTTTAATTCAATTTCTTGATTTTTAATTATGAAATCATGCAAAGATTAAATTTTTGACAATTTACGACATTTGATGTAAAAAAATACCTATTTAATTGGTGAATGGAAGTTTAAAGTCTTTTGACAATTCTGATCCAACTCAGCAACTGAGAATATTAATTGCCAAACATTTTGCAAGTTCTTTTGAGTTTTTTTCAAGAATTTGTATCAGTTTGAGAAATTCAATATTCGTATTTTAAACTTCACTTTGAGTTTATCGATGGATTTTATGGATCAATATAATCTATAATAAATCTAATATCCTTAGATTGGTTTTCCTCCATAGTTAATTTGGTTCAATATTCAAGACATAGATCAGGTGTGAAAATATCATTTCAATTCATGCCTCGATAGGTTATCATTCAGAATAGACATTATGTGTCATTGATAGTTCAAAAACCTAAATATTTTGCCCTCAAAATAAGACCTAGTAAAATATCCAAATATCAAAACTTGGGAATTTAGAAAGTATTTAGAGCATTTACTTCTGACCAGATCATGACTTGCCACCTTTGGAAAATTCTTGTCTTCTAATGCAAATTGCTAAAATGGAATGACCTAGAGGCTATCTGAGCAAATTATGAAAATATCATTTATAATGACTTGTTTTGATTTGACCAAAAGCATGATAGAACATCTCAAAATATGACAGCTCATGGTAATCAAAACAATAAGGTTCTCAACTAAAAGACATCATTACTAATATCCAATTTCTTTTACAAAAGTTTTCCAAAGTTGATATTTCCCATACCTATAGAGAAGGCAACAGGGTCGCTGATGCTTGTGCCAACCTTGGTCAGCAATTCTCAGGTTGGAGGGTGTGGCGACAAGGTGTTCATATTCCCCTAAACATTAGGGAGATCATTCAAAATGAGATGACGGGTCAGGAATGAGGTGCATTGATGACAAGGATAGCTTTCGGAGGCGGTCCATGTGGAGAAAGCCATCGAGGATCTCAGAACTTGATAACCTTAGTACTTTCTTGGTTATCATTATTAATTCGTTGTATCATGAGGTTGAGGCATGTGGGTCTCATCATGAAAACCAAGGGGAAATTATTTTCAAGCATAGGAGTAGACAACATCATCGTTGTAGGGCATTTCATAAAATGAGCTATCACATCTACATTCTACATAAACGGAAGCAAGGGTTAGCTACCAGTTCAAAGCTGAAGGTGAAACTTAGGAACTCCACTAACTGGGTCTATAATTAAATAATGGGGGTAGACCATATTCGAATTGAACCTATCTCCTGCTATGAATTCAAAGATAATCTGCTGGTTTGGCATTATTGTAAAGAAGTGGGTATCAGCCCGTATTTGGAAATGCTAAATGGTTATGACAAAAACTTGTCTGAGCAGTTTGCGAGATCTTGGTTGAATAGGTGGGTCATAGTGGGCGGTATTAGCTTTGAAATCTCTGAAAAGGTGATCTCTATGGCCATGAGAATGACCATTTAGGGTATAAAACTCCAAAGGAAAACCAAAATCATGGATATGGCTAGCCATAAACTATTTTTGGGTGAAGGAGAAGATCTCATCCTGTATCAAGGAGGATTCAAACATGTTAAACTTCTGGAGCCATGGGATGGAGTGTGTTTCATTCTCATGAAGTACTTGACTCTTGAGTGGTGATTTACGAGGTTCTATAATTACCACCTTCCTTTGTTAAATCATTTCAGGTGCAATGTTATTATTAGCTTTCTTTTTTACCTACTCTCATCTTTGGAACACTCTATCCTAAGGGTGAGAGCTAAAATGGCTAAGAAGCCAGATATAAACCCCATTCCCCTACACCAGGGGCTAATTTTCTACCTATACAAATTTCACCGTGCCCTTGAGCCAACCAAGAATATCAGAGTTGATAGTGAAGACATTCCTTCCAACCCGATGTCTGGCGATGCTATTGATGAGTCCTGGGTTTCCCCTGCTCTTACCAAAACAAAAGATGTCTCTTTCTCCACCCCTGAAAAGACCCATGTTGATACCCCCAGCTCCTTTGTGAGCAAGAAGGGCAAGAAGAGAAAGGTTGATGAAGAAGAAGAAAATATTAAAGAGACTACAGAAGGGACCCACAGGAATCTGAGTAGGGCCATGGGGGGCCAAGGTGGAAAATCTCACAAGCCTTCCAAAATTAATAAGGAAGGATTCCCCTCTAGAGTGTGAAGGTCAAGGCAGATTGCTAGTAAACCAGCCCCAAAGGCTAAACTGATTGATTATTCAAAAAGTGCTTCAGAAGAAGCAACCCAGGAGGAAGAGTCTGAGGAGCTAGAAATCCAAGAAATTTTGGAGGACACTGGAGGGAAGTAGGCTACTAGAGATTTTGAGGTTACGGAGGAGCAGGGTGCTGACACTATGGGAACTACTGACAATAAGGGGAAAATGTATGTTGAGGAAGCTAGTGAGGGCACTGAGAATGAGACTGATTAGAAAACTAAAATTGGGGTCCTGAAGGACCGCATTCAAAAGTTGGAGAAGGTCTTCGCCAAAGGGCTTTGAAATACAATTTTGCTGAACTTGTCTATGCTGGAAGTGGTGGGTAATATTGGGTATGCTGACAACGTAGAGAATGAGAAACTTAATGATCTTATCAAATCAATAGTTATGTGAGGGGAGACCTTCCTAACTCTGGTCTTTTGTTGGCTTGTGTTTTATTTCTGTCTGTTGTTCTCGACTGTGCTGTCGTCTCTCTAAAGGCATTTTTTGTTTGTTTGCCTTCTTGTCTTTTTGATTGTATAGGGTTCGGCCCCTGGTTTGCTGCCTTACTTAATCAAAAACAATAAGCTTCTCAACTTATCTCTCTCTTTTTTACTATATATAGAGTCTCTTGGGCCCAAAATAGATATCTCAAATTAATCATCTGACGAGTTATATCTCTCTCTGTATTTCTCTCAGTTCCTTGTCTTGGTTAGACCAAACTTTACCAAGATGAAGTTTATAACCTCTTGAAGTAAATAGAAGCATATGTTTTAACTTCACTATTTTGGTATAGTGTGTTTATGTCCAATTTGTGCATGTGGTAGAAAATTCTCCCTCATCAAGTTGTGATCTCACCTAGTTACTACTTCATTTGTTCATACACATTGTGTTTAGTGTTCTCCATCTCCTAGTCAAAGCCCACATGTGGATACTGTGTCTAGTTAGTGTCTTGATTTAGACCTCTCCTTCATTTCCCTCAGCATAGGCCATCTAATGAACCTCCACACAAGTGTATAAAAGATATTTGGATTTTGAAATTGGCCTCTACTTATTTCATTAGTGTTCTTTGAGTCGAGCAAGGAGGATTGACATGTAATTTTGGTGCATCACTTGGTTAACTTCCTTAGGAGCCCTTATCTCTTTCTAACCCTTTTCCCATGAAGTAATAGGTGTAGTTTTAGTTTAAGTGAGAATCAATGAGGAACTGGCCTACTCCAGAGGTTTAACCCCATCATGGGATACCCATAGCCTAATCTTGTTCCCATTTTATAGCTTGACTAGGGGAAGCCGTCAAGAACTTCACCCAAGGGTGCAAGTTGAATCCATAATAGTTTCTATCATGCATGATGGGACTAAGGTTTAAATTAGAAGAATAATTTTTGGTATTGTCCTTCTATATACCACCCTTTAGAGGCATTCAACAAACATCAATGATGACTCTAAACATCTATTAGATGGTTTAAGTAGCTTAGGTACCTAATCATCATCATTTGGTATGTACAATCATCACCCATTTAATCAAAATGCATGTTCATTCATTCCTTATCCTTCATTTCAATTTAAAAATATTCATGGATTCACTCCAAGTGGCCCTTAAGGTTCAATATATCAACCTCATCAAAATTTGCCTCTCTCTTGCCAACCATAAAAAAGCCTTAGGGAGATATGGCTTGATCTTGAAAAATATTTAAAAGAGGTTAATAGGGAAGAAGAGTATTATAGGCAAAAAGAGAAGCTTGAGTACCAAGCTTATGTTTAGGAGCCCAAATTGAGTTTTCAAGAAGAATGCTTGGTTAGGGAAAACTAAGCCAAAAATAAAATGACTATCAATTGTTCTTAATGAGAGCATCCAACCTTAGACCCCAATTTCCCTCTCTTACTCTGGTTCATGCCCAAACTCAACCTCTCAATCAAGCTTGCCAGATATCACCCATATCAGCTAAGAAACATGGATCCATCCCATCTTGGATCCTCTCCTATGCCAACGACCCCAACTATGTCATACCCTCTCTTGAGAAACAACCCTCATCCATGCCCATTCAATAAAAAGAGGAGCTGGCCAATATTTATGCTTTCCCTTAATAGAAATTAATCAAGGAGATCACAAGGTAGGGAAGGGAAGTGTTGGTTGAGGTAGTCTAGGAATCATTTTAAGATTAAAATGTGTTAGCTCATCCCAATGATCTTGCCCTACCAAAGTTTAAAAACTCTCCCTCCCATGCCCAAGAGCTTCTAGTTGGTATAGTTGTAAATGGAAATAATAAAAATGCAGAGACTGATACGATTAATTAATCAGTTAACCATGGTAGATAAGTCTTAAATAGGCTTGAGTAAGATATATAGGATGGTGTTAAAGTATGTCAAAATCTATACTATGAATTCATGGACTAGGTAGAGGTTTTAAACTATCCTATGCCTCCTCTAGAAAATAAAGAATAAATTAGCCATTAGGTTGAGGGTGCTGACCAACCTCAAGATGAGATGTTCTTTGAAGGTATAACTGATGCCTTTAAAACTAAAATGGAATGGTTAGATTTAGAACCATAGGAATATGACATGCTATGCTTTGCATGGATTGACAAACTACCAGATGATCCCCTCCAAAGCAAATAGAGCAAGGATGGTGTTTAAGTTGGAATTATCTCAAATAACCAAGGGGAAATTACCTTTTGGGATGACTTAAATCTTTTTTACCTAAGCCTAGATAGCTAACCAAACACCAATTCAAAGGATCCATCATGTGTGGTGCTTAATTTAGAGCATAAAATTGAGCCATCAAAAGAGCAGTTTATAAAGGCCCTTATAGTCCAAGTTGGAACAAGCCTTGAAAAAATGGAATAATAAATCTACATTGGAGACATGGTTGCCTCATTTCATTAACTTGAGAGTAGGCCAAAGGAAGCAGTAGCCAAGCCTTTCAACTCACAAAAACAAGGTTTTTTCCATCTTTATTCACTACAAGTGATGCCAAATCCTTTCCATTTGATCCAGGTAGAAGCATTTGTAAATTATAAACCTTTAATATAAGTTAGAATAGGTTTTGTGCTTCTCTCTAAGTAATTTTATGCACATTTTCATTTAGTAGGTTAGTTTTTTTTCTTTCTTTCATTTTCCTACATGCATTTGACCTTGTTATTTTGGTCCTTGTTATTTCAAGAGTAAGTTACCGAGAAAGGTAGCCTTGCATCACCTTCATGATCAAATCAATTATAGAGAGGTGACTCCATGCCCAATGAATAAAACTAGTAACTTGGTCTAGGTTCTCAAATAATATCAGGCATGCTTCCTTTTGAGTTGCCAAAAATTTTGGCCATATTTATCCCACATAACAAGATGTTCTTATTTGCCCAAAAATCTTGAAGTAGAGTTCCTGATTGAGCAATTAATTCAAATAGTCTAGACAAGTTATAGATGGTATGGATGGAGAGAAAAGATAATGGAACTCACAATCCTTTGAAACATTATAGAGCTATAGAATACCCTATGGGATGCTTAGAACAAAAATTGAGAGCACGTGAAACTCTTTTTCTCTATTCACTCCATCCATATTTTGTCCAAACATTTGGCCCTAGTAGCAGGAAAAGATAAGCGGTCATTTCAATGCTACTAGGTTTCATGCATATGGACGAGTCAAGGAGAATCAATCATATGGGTTCTTTTATTCATGTGCCAAGATCATTGACACTAAATTTCATTTCACACAGTGAAGCAAGATGAGGAGATATGCATCCCCAAAGTTGTCTTCACAGATAACCAAATCTCCATACTTAGCAATTTTTGAGCTAGGATCAATCCAAATAGCCAAATTATGTATTTAATATCTTCACTTAAGAATAAATCCAAGCTAGCAGATCAAAAGGGTTTATTCTTCTCATCATTAAGTTCATCCCCTACAAATATGGTACCATCAGGGGTTCTGCACTTCAAGAAACAATTTTATAAAGTTGTCCAAAATATGAAATACGTCCATGCAAGTATCAAATTTATGCCCAGACAAAGGTCCATATGAGTTTAAATTTTGACAATATAAGAGACATCAAAAACATTCTCATAAATGTCAAATGATGTTCACATGAATGTCAAATTTAAACTCCATGAATTATCCACTGAGATTCAAAAGCCTTGGCAAGAAGTATGAGAAAGGAGCATGTGGCTAACAAGTGTCAAGACCATAAAAGCTTACATCAAGTCAAATGATCAATGGATCCCAATGACCAATAAGAAGTTGAGATTGAGGTGATGGGTCCCAAATATCCATGGTTTATTTTTAACTAGATCTTGGGATTTGATGATACATGAGGTGCCAAAAGAGCCAAGCCAGATCACTGATAGTTACAAAGGGATGAGATGGGATATTTTTTCAAAAAATGACCAAATAGGATGAGCTCAATTCAAAAAAATAGCAAGAGAACCCAAACTCGAGCTTGACCCATGTTAGCAAGAGAAGTGAAATAAATAGAGCTTGATACGGACTCAGATGGGACTGATTATTGGAAAGAGTGCCACATATATATAATCTATAGTAAAACCAATATCTTTATATTGGTTTTCCTCCATGGTTAATTTAGTTAAAAATTCAGGACACATAGCAGGTTTGAAAATATCATTTTATGTCATGCCTCAATAGGCCACCATTTAGAACAGACATGGCATGTCCCTGGTCATTCAAAGACCTGAAGATCTTTCCCTCATAATAAGATCTAGTGGGAGATCAAAAGATCAAAACTTGGGAATTTGAAAAGTAGTTAGAGCATTCACTTTTGACTAGATCATGACTTACTACCTTTGGAAAATTCTTTTCTTCTAGTGTAACTTATTAAAATAGAATGATTCGGAGGCTATCTAAGAAAATTATGAAAATCTCTTTCATAATGACTTGTTTTGATTGGACCTAAATCATGATAGAATATCTTGAAAGCTGACAGCTCATTAGTTATCAAACAACAAGGTTCCCAACTTCTTTCTTTTTCTTTTCTACTATATATAGAGGTTCCTAGGCCCAAAATAGTTATCTTAGATTAATCATCTAACCAGTTAGATCTCTCTCTATATTTATCTTTATTCCCTCTCTTGGTTAGACCAACTCTACCAAGATGGAATTTTTAACCTCTTGAAGTAAATAAAAGGCTATTTTTTTATTTCATTATTTTGGTATAGTGTGCATATGTCAAATTTGTGCATGTGGTAAAAACTTATCACTTGTCAAGTTGTGATATCACCTAGTTACTAGTTCAAATGTTCATGCACATTATGTTTAGTGTTCTCTATCTCCTAGTCAAAGCCCACATGTGGATACCATGGCTAGTTAGTGTTTTGAAGTAGACCTCTCCTTCATCTCCCTCAGCTTAGGGCATCTGATGAACCTCCACATAGGTGTATATAAGATAGTTGGATTTTGAACCTAGCCCATACTTATTTCATTAGTGTTCTTTAAGTTGAATAGGGAGGATCGACCTATAATTTTGGTGGATTACCTGGTTAACTTTCTTAGGATCACTTATCTCTTTCTAACCCTTTTCTCATGAAGTGATAGGATTAGTTTTAGTTTAGGTGAGCATCAAAGAGGAACCAACCTACTCTAGAGATTTAACTCCATCATGGCATACCTACATCTTATGATTATTCCCATTTATAGCTCAACTAGGGGAAGCCCTCAATAACTTCTCCCAAGGGTGTGAGTTGAAGCCATAACACTACCAATCATGCCAAACATGACACAAGTGGACCAATCATAGCTCCATGGAAGTTATCATTTTATGTATTACACCAATACACCTATTGAGTTTTTGAGCCTAAACATGCATCAATGCTTTGTTGCATGTTCAAACACATGGCCTTCTCTTTTTAAGAACACTAGGTATCACTTGTTTATCTTCATCTTCCTCATCCTCAACTACTTCAAAGTAAGCATAGCTTTAGTTTTCCCTATACTTCCTTCCTTTGCATGGAATTTATTATCTATAACATCTCATCTAACAACATGTGGTCAATAGGATACCACATCATACACCCCTTTATTTTTTGCCAAGAACCACAACAAGGTCATGCATTTTACTAAACCTCTTCCAAAGGATACCATATTACTCCTCAAGCTATAAAGTTGATTCATCTTCAATAGGAACACTATGTAGGCTACTGACTTATTTGGCAAAGCTTTTTTAGTTTTTCCTCCACTCATCTATGAGATTATCCTTAGCAACATTAAGAGAACAGGATCTTCACCAAGAAATCATCCACCTTATTTCAAAAATAGATACCTACCATATCATTTTTCTTCTTTAATCTCCAACTTGGTCTCTCCTCCTATCACAATAGCTTCTACTTGCATAAAACTAGACAACAATATACAACACTCATAAACATGGATTTTTTCACCATGACTCTAATGCCAATTATCAGTAATAAAATAACTCTGATATGAGATGTTAGGTATAAAATCTATATCCTACAATGCAAGTAAGTAAAGTGGAAGAATAAGCTAAAAATAAAAATGAACAAGAGTGAACATATTACACAAAGATTACATAGAAAACCCTTGAAAATAAGTAAGGGAAAAAATAATAGGAAAAATGATAGCTTCAAACTTCATATTAACATAGCATCAACTCTCTTATAAAAAAACTCCTCCAACAACTCCTTCAGTGCTTACAACCAAACATGCAATGCTTACACCTAAAGTATTCAAGTTTTGAACCAATAATAACAATGCCTCTAGTATCTAACCTCCAAGTATGCAAGCTCAAGATTGCATGGATCCTCTAACATGATGAATTATAATAGAGATCTCATGTATATTTATGCATTTTACAACATAAAAGAGAGAGGGGAAAGATAATGCAATAATGACACCAAAAAATGTACCACACTTGGGTTTCATGTGATCACCATAGTGGTGGTGTTGTCTTCATGTGCAAAAGTCTTGAAAGCATCTTCACTTTAGACAAAAACATGTGTGACCTCCATATGGCTCTAAAACCAATGCCCCACTCACACATGTGAGGCCAATCACTCATAATGATCTTCCTATCTTCATTATCTATGTGACCACATGAGTCCAAAAGGTGTTGTAATCACCATTGGACTATCTCCACACATGGGAATCCTAGAGACATCTAGAAATGTGCCACACACCAACACTTTTGTCTTTTGTACCATGTGATAACCCACATGTTACTACCAAAGACAAACTCATGTTTTTTAGTGGAGTGCTATGCCTCACTCCCTTCACATCAACCTTAATACACCAAAGGACCTTTCATGGGTCCCTACCACATCACCATGAATAGTGTCCACAAATAGTTACTATGAATAGTGATTCAAGAATAGTGAGTGTGAATAGTGACTTCACACCTAACACTAAAGATAAGGGAGTATGTAGTGTTGCTAATAAGAGTATGAACACTGGTATGATAGGACTATAGGGTGGGATAAAGCTGAAGATACTAATTATAGACAAACTTATTGATAATTTTCTTGATAATATTAAGGAGCATTTTATTAGTCACCTTCGATCGATCAATGCCCT
Source organism: Torreya grandis (assembly GCA_037957365.1). Lineage (NCBI taxonomy): Eukaryota > Viridiplantae > Streptophyta > Pinopsida > Cupressales > Taxaceae > Torreya > Torreya grandis. The sequence goes on along the minus strand of JARHVA010003191.1, from coordinate 606,365 downwards.
ATAGGTTTTATGGTGTGAACCTTTTGTGTCGGATATGGTATTTACAACATAAAGCTTTGACATCTTGGTTTTTGAAGGATGTAGCTTTGTTAGATATAATCAAGGTGAGAATTCCATAGGGAAAAATTAAATGATTAAGAATGAATTTAGAAATTTGTTTTCTATTAACATGAGTGTCATGTCTTCCACCCACTTGGTTAATTACTGAGTATCAATAAAAATTAATTTATGACGTTCAAAGGATAAAGAGTTAATCTTACCAATGAGGTCAAGTTCCCAAGTAGAAAAGGGCCATGGACTAACTATGGGATGTAATTATTGAGAGGGAAGATGGATGAGATCTCCATGTTTATGATATGTGATGCACTTCCATACATATTCAAAAGCATCATGATCCATGGTGGGATAATAATACCCAATCTAGAGGCGTTTCTTGGCTAGTACCATTCCACTAGCATGGCCCCCACAAATAGCCTCATAGACCTCCTTGAGGATTGAAAGAGCCCCATTGGAGTTCAGACATCTTTAAAAAGTTCCATCCTAGCCCTGTCGATAAAGCATGCTACCAAGGATGGTGTAGTGAGAATCTCTATGGATGAAGGCATTATGATGGTGGCGATAAAGCTTGGGTGAAAGGATATTATCTTGAAGATAGGTGTTGATATCATGATACTAAATAAGATTGGGATTTTTAATTACACATACCTGGTTTGATATGGGATTTTTATGGGTCAGTGATACCAATTATTCCACCAAGAAATGGATTTGATGCATGCCCAAATTCATTTCTAATAGTTATTCAATAGTATCCATTGCATTTTTTGATTTATTACTTCCCCTAGGAATTTTATCAAAGTATATTGTCCATAATATCATTTTCAAAGTATCAACCATCCACTTGTAAGAAAGCAATTTTCATCCTTTGTCTGGAAGTAATTATTGACTTGTTTGATTATGTGTTGTGGAAACCAGAAAACATGAAGTGCCTAGATATTCTCTTGAGTAACTATTTGGAGACCTATGATTAAAGATTCATATGCAGTAATATTATTTATACATGGAAAGGAAATTCTAAAAGCTTTATTGATAAGGTCTCTGTGAGGGATGATGAGGAAGATGTCAGATTTAGATCCACAAGCGGTGAACAATCCATCAAAATACAACTTTTAGGATGGATATTCTGGATTGGTCATAATTGATTCATCAAGAAATGTTCTTATTAATGGTGATGAGTCAGATAAAGGAACTTTAACTAACTAATCGACCAATACTTGTCCTTTAATAGCCTTTTGGTTCACATATTCAATATCAAATTTATGTAGGATCATAATCCACTTGGCCATTCATCTGTTAAGAATGGATTTAGATAGAAAGTATTTGAGTGGGTCAATTTTGGAAATGAGCTTAACTTGATTGTTGAACATATAGTGCTTAAGCTTCTAGGAAGTAAAGACAACTGATAGGTAAGCCTTCTCAATTGGAGTATAATTAAGATCATAAGAGACAAGGGTCTTGATAAGATAATATATGGTTCTTTATATACCATTTTCATCATGTTGTAACAAGAGATGTCCTAAAGCATGTGGCATAGTTGAAATGTATAAGAGCAAAGGCTTTCTTGGTACTTGTAGTGTAAGCACAAGAGGTTTTAGTAGATATTGTTTAAGATCATTAAATGCCTTATAACATTATGGACTCTAATTGAATTGGGATCCCTTTTTTAGAAAACGAGTAAAGTGGTGATATTTATCTACTAGCTAGGAAATAAATCTGTGTATAGCTTAAAATTTTCCTTAGATACTGCGTAGTTACTTGAGGTTTTTGGGTGGAGGTATCTCAATAATTGATTTTACCTTTTCTAGATCAACTTAAATTCCCTGATGAGAAATAATTAATCCAAAAAATTTCCTAAAAGTTACTCCAAACACATGCTTCTTGGGATTTATATTGACTTTATACTCTCTCAACCTTTCAAATATTTTATGCAAGAATACTGGATGTTTAGCACATGTTTTAGATTTTCTCAAAATATCATTGGCATAGTCTTCAACTATATCATGCATCATATCATGGAAAATGAAATACATGGATCTTTGGTAAGTGGACCCTACATTTATTAATATTAAGGGCATGACTTGATAATAAAAGGTACCCATGGAGTGGTGAAGGCAGTATTGTGTTGATCTTCTCTTATAATATTGATTTTGTTGTAACCAAAGAATCCATAAATGAGGGAGAGCATTTCATATCCTATCATGGAATCCATGATCATGCCTATATTTAGAATGGGAATTAATCTTTTGGATAGGTGTTGTTAATATCCCAAAATTATATATAGATTCGAACTCCTCCATTTGGTTTTCTAATAGGGACAATATTAGAAATCTAATTAGATTAATCAATTGAATGAATGAATCAAGCTTCCAAAAACTTTTAGAACTCTTAGTTGACTAGTAATGCCACCTTGGGGTGAATTTTACAAAGTTTTAGCTTCATGGATTTAGAATTAAGATGAACAACATGGTGATGCACCACCAAAGTTAGATCAAGACTTGGCATATTAAGACTTACCCCTAGTTTAATAATGATGACCTATAAGACTTAAAAATAGAAATGATGACCTATATTTCTTCCATTATAAGACTTTCCCCCAATTTAAAAATATTAGGATCCTCCTCATTTTCAATATTAACTTTAATGACCTCTTCTACAAAGGAGGAAGTTGTGTCAAAAGAATATGCAGGTGGAGAAGGCAAGTGATAATAATTAGTTGATTGGAGAGTACATTGATGTTCCTTAAATAACTCCTTGTATGCTTTTTTATTTTTAAGACCAAGAAAATATTTTATATTTTTTTCTAGTTAAGAAGATAAGATTTTTAGGGATTTATTTCTCTCAACTTGATGTAACAACTAGACATACCCACCAAAATAGTTAGAGTCATTCAACTTGATCTTGAACCCATTTTTATGATCTCCTAACAACATGTGATCGTGAAATCCCATATATTCAATTATGGCCTCGTCATTTTGAAAAATATCAAATGTAAGTGCATGGTGTCAATCCTAGTTGATGAGGGAAGGGTAATGGAGCTTGAGGTTAATGTGAAAATAGAGGTTTTAGTAAAAAGGTTCAGGGTATAAATATACTTGTAGGGAATAAGCACATAACTTGTTTTGGTGTCTATATTAGTTAGATGCTCTTCAAAAATTGAATCAGTATCTAAGATGACCTCATAAAGATCATCACTAGATGGTTTTTATTATGCTTATACATCCCCTAAGTTGGAATGTTAGTATGGGTTATAAAATCACTTGTTTATGTAGGCCCAAAATATTGCCTTTATAATCCATATTACTGACAATTTTATTAGCTATGGGGAATGCCAAATTTTGGAAACATGAAGCAAAACCCTTCATAGATAGCCAAGAATCATCTGATCATTCCATTTATTCATCTAATAACAATTATGATTTCTCAAGTGATGTAGATCCATATGTGTAGGCAATTGGTCATACCTCACATATGGTAAGAGGCCCATAGCTTTGGGGTGATAGGGGTAGATTAACAACATTGAATGTCTAATATTAATATTCCCCATAACCCTTTGAAATAATTTTGATGTGGGTAGACTTGGGAGGATTTGAAGGAGTGGATAATAACTAATTGAGATGAATATATTTATTTGACTTAGGATCATATGGTTTTTTTTCTATGGTGGGACAATACATATTATATTCCTCACCTTCTAATTCGAAATTAAGGAAAGATTGTGAGGCCCCATGGATTATTATTTCCATCCCAGAATGAGAAAATTTAAGGCACTGGTGGAGAGTGGATGGAATTTCTTGCATCTCATGGATCCATATTCATCCAATAAAAATATTATAGGGAAGATCAAATTCAACAACATGGATGAGGGTTTGGTGAACTACAGGTCCCACTATGATTGGGAGATAGATCATGCCTATTGACTATCTCTCATTGCCAACTTATGCTTTAATGATGATCAAATTTTCCCAAGAGATGATTCTAAGTACCCCTAAAGTTTTGATCAAATTTATATTGCACATATTGAATATTGATCCTCCATCTATAAGTAACCAAGGAACTTGATGGTTAACAATGGATACTTTGATGTAAGGGGATAATTTTGATTGGGAAAAATAGGTGGGAAGGTCATGGGGTAAAAATTAATTTATTGGATTTTTGATAGGTGGCCAACCAATGCTTGAGACTAACTAGCATCAATGTTTGTAAGCACCTTAATTTCATTAAGGATTTTATTTATATATCATAGTGAAATATTGAGGACTTGAGAAGGTCCATAATAAAAATTTGGGTAAGGTCTTCTCAAGTTACTGGATAAGATCATAACTTCCTTCAGGAATGTTAGAGGTTTTCTATCAAAAATTGAGTTTAAGAGAAGTGTTTTGAGGTGAGGCTCTCATAAGTGCCCCCAAGATAGTGACTTTACCTTGTCAAGTGGTGATGACATAATTGGAAGATGCTCCTTTGAATTTGAGGACATGACATTGGAGGTCTTGGGGTTCTTCTGATTATTTGGCCCTAATTTTAATGGTGGTTATGTGATTAGTATAGGGATAAGGGACCTGATGGTAAACAACATGTTCGGATGAATTTTGACCTTGGTCTCATAGTCCACCCTTATAATTTTTATCATGCTTTAGAAAAGGGTATTTATAAATTCCTATTTGTTGATTTTTGGAAGATCTTTCTATGCTTTCTACTTATAATTCCCCTTTTTACTCAAATTTTGAATCAAATTCTTCATTTCCCTACATCACTTAGTATCATGCCTCTATATTTGATGGTAATGAAAAAATGCATTCTCATTAAACCAATCAAGGTGATGTATATTATCTTCAATAGAATTAATCTTTGGTAGGGAAATCATCTTTGTATCTATTAATTTTCTTAAAACATCCTCTATTAGCTCACTCAATTTTGTGTCATGTCATTTCCTAGTAATAGCCTTAAGCCTTCCTCTTGGTATAGTAACATTGTATGTGTTTTATGATATTGATAATAAGGTAGACCCCTAAACTATTTGCACACATTTAGAGTTAGTAACTCCATCCCCAACAACATTTTTATTTCTATTTAAGAACATAGGCTTTTTTGAAGAGGTATGACTTTGATGATAATCATTCTAGGAATAAATTTTAATTGTCCCTTTTTCAACTATGACATTTTCAATCTAAATTACTTTCTCCACAATCTCATCAAAAGTCAAAATATAATTAAGATTCAATTGGTGACCTAATCTGTAATTAAGATTATTGATAAAGATATTAGTTAACTGCCTCTCAGGAATTGAGCAAGGGAAGTGGATTGTAAGACCATGAAATCATTTTAGGAATGATGCTAGACTTTCCCAATTCTTTGTTTAGTGTTATATAAATCTAACATGGTTATTTAATGCTCCACATTATAAGATAAATGTTTCAAAAATTTATCTATCAGGTCCTCAAATGATGTTATAGTTCCCTTTGGCAAAGGCATAAACCATTATAATTTGGGGCATTCAAGACTTTGAGGGAATAATATGAGCACATGTGCATCACTATATGATACCTCATGGTGCGCCATGAAAAATCTTTGACATGATCACGTGGGTCACCTTTTCCTTTATATTTGTCAAACTTAGGAGATTCAAATTGTGTTAGAAAAGGCACCTTAAATATGTTCATATCTAGGAGATAAGAGTAGAACTCTTCATACCAATATTTATTGATATGAGATCGAGTGTTGAGGCCCTAAAGATTTTCCTTCATGGTTTATCATTTAAAGGCAAAATATGCATCTATAAATGAATTATATATGGATACATTAGGTTTTAAATTATTCTAATCAAGACATGGTGTCCCCAAAATTCCACACTTAAAATTTTGGGGTACCCCTATTAAAAAAATTTGTATTTTATCTTATGTGAGTTAGTTATCCTTGCTAAGCTAGTCTCTTAAATAAAACCTTAGTCTTTAGTAGTTGTTGTGTCTAATTTATTTCTTTCTCCAGTTGCTCCTAATTGCTCCAGAGGGTTAAAAACATCTATCTAAGGCCATCACGAAAAACCCATTTACTCATCTCCTTCAACAGATCAAAGAAGCTAAAGTGTTTTGGATCATTTACAGTATAAATCAGGTTCTCTAAACTACTTATTCAAAAGTAAGTAAATTCATCCTGTAAACCCAAATTACACTTCCTTGTTCAAATTGGAGTTATCAAACAACTTTACTTCAGTGTTAAAGCTAAGTAAAGAAGTCACATAAACCTGCCAAGAATTGCCCAATTTAAATCAGGTTTCAATATTGCTTTACTTGTATAAAGTCATAAGAAAAAGTATTGAAGGTTTTTAGACCTGAACTATTCATCAACCTAGACAAAGTTGGGTTTACAAAGGTGCTTGACTTTAAATTATACAAACAAGTAAAGTAACATGATAAGCCTGATAATAAGGCCGAGGGATTATGTAGCTCTTTCCCATGTGTCCCCAACTCATCATTAATGTGTTGGCATTTATATAAATATTGAAAAATCCACCTAATTTCCCACTTGGCATCTAAGTTGTTTAACCAAGCTTTTACACCTATAAACCATGAGTTGTACGATTCAAGCCTCTGGAACATCTTTGAGAAAATTCACTTCAACCCATTTGTGCTTGAGGTAGGTAGAACTCTTCCTTATGGTTTTTATTGCTTTGTGTTAATCATTTTATTTAATTTTCTCTCTGTTATCTTCTTCTCACCACCATAGTTGATTTTACTATTGTTCCTTATTTCATTCATTTTGATATTTGGTTTTTAAGCATGCTTAGATGTTTTGAAACCTTGTTTATGCATTCATAATCATTTATCATGTAAAAATTCCACAAAATCCTTAAAAAATCAAATCTCCTATGAAAACCTCTAGCATCTAAAAATGTCAACAACCTAGGTTTCCCAACCCTCATTACTTACTCGAGTTATCGAGTCTACGTTATCACCCTCAAAAAACCTAACCTATAAACCCCCTACTCACTCAGGTTTTTGATCCTAAGTAACTACCCTTGGAAACCCTAATCCTCAAAGAGTTGGCTTACCTAAACCTGTAATCCTTCTCTACTTACTTTGGGTTTCCTTAACATAGTTACTTCCCCTATAAAACCCAAAGTCTTCAACCTTGAGAAACCCACTGAATGCTACTCAAGACCTACCCAGATTCATTCCCATTACTTACTCAAGTTTTCTCATCCAAATAACTTGGTAATATAAACCTAAAGTCACAAGCTGAGGTAAACCTAAAGTTGTATGTGCATATTCCTTCTGACCTACCTGGGTTCTTAGATGCTTCAGACTTGAGCATTTTTTATACCAACCTAGGGTTGTGAGACCCTTTTACTTAAATACCAATTAGTTAAGGTTTTCAAGACTTTCTGATACTTAAAACCTAAGGCTTACTTATGAGTACTGTAAGAACAATAATTTGACTCTTTTCTCAACCTTTCTAAACCAATTAGAGTAGTTACTAAGTGTTTATAATCACTTATCAATTTTTTTAGAGTTAGTCAGAGCCAATTTCTAGATCAAAAGGGTCAAGAATATTAGAAGAAGTATCTAAAGTGGAAGTACAAGCAACCCCAATTGAAGAAGTCCCAAAGTTAACACTTGAAGAGATCCTAAAGTAGAGTATCAAGGGAAAAATAAAAGATAAGAGAGATAAGGCACAAGAGCCCAAAATGAAGTATGAATATAAGGGTTATTCTATTGAATCAAGCATCACTTCTAAGCTAACTGAGATAAGTGATACAAACATGGGCCATGTGTTTGTGACTAAATTTATAGAGAGATATAAGGCCATAACTAAGACCCCACTCATGCATGCAGTGACTAGTAGTGGAATTATGAAAGCTATAGCTTTCTCAAGCTCAACTCAACTTCCTAAATTTGTGCTAACATGTGCCAAGTACTATGGCTCCCTTAATAGGGTTGTGAGAGATGTTGTTGGTAATGTAGTTGTAAGATTGGATTTTCAATATCTCAACTACTATACTAAGATCCCAATATCACCAAAATTAATTAATGTAATAATGGAGAATGTTAATAAACAATGGGAAACTAAGACATCATAATGTATTAAGATAATGAATACATATTACTTGAAGAAAGTGAAATAAGCCTCAAGGCTCCCAAAATAGATAGTAAGGTCAATATTTGTTTGAGAAGTAGATGACATCATTAAATTACTATGAAAAATCAATGGAGATAATAACACCAAATGTTTCTCACCTTCGATGTATGCTTATATCAAAACCATTGACACCACCCAAATCTCAGCCAAGATTGAGTGGGCAAGAATGATAAGTGACAATATGGATCAATAGTTGAGTAATGTATTACAGACTTTTGATTTAAAAATAAATTCTCATCTAGTGTATGCGGTATCTTCAAGTGGAGCCTTTTCAAGCCTAAGAACAAAAGGCACACTAGCATTTATGCTAATATATGAGTATTATCCTCAACTGGTTCTTTCAGAGTACTCCAAACATTATATTATAGTAAATGATGGGTTTTTTTAAGAACTCAATTATAAGTTATATAGATCTAAAACATATAAGAGTGTTAGATGAAACATGGGATACAATTTCATAATATGATTGTATTTTCATTCAATTCCTTGACTTTACATACATCAGAGTTGTAGGTTACTCAGGAACACCTATCAAATTACCTAGATACCCAAGTGACAAGTGGATTATTATGGAATTATGTAGAGATATTGTTGAACTACATGAATTATAGTCAAAATCTCATTGTCCAACTATCAAATTTCCCATTGTCATTGGTCATTACCCTTTACCAAGCATTAATAAGGCTAGGAATGTATAGAAAGAGATGTACAATCATTACACCCAAACACATTTTGAGGCCAGATCCAATTTTGATTATAGAGGGGTGGATCAAAATATAGTTTCTCTATAATACATGCATATTCAAGCACTTAAGGATTTTTGGACTAATTGCAGAGATGAATTTGATGTGAGAAAAAGGGACAACAATAAATTGACTATTGAGAAAATTCATGATTTTGATCTAGCCACCATCCTTGAGGATATGGAATATGATGGGGTTGTCACCAGTGATGCTTTTCATGTAGTAGGGGGGTTAATTTCCCATTTATAGCAATCATTTTTTATAAATATCATGATAAGAATATTCCAAATAGAAATTCTAATGTTTTGGTAATGACTTCCACCTGGTTTATTAATAAAGGCTACTGTATGAAGGAGTTTATGAGTGAGACCACTCATGTAGGTCAAAAGAGAAAATAAATAGTACAAGGAGATAGTAGCCAAATGCCTACAAAGAAGATAAAGTTAAAAAGAAATGTTGATGATACTTATTCTATAGTAAATGACAGAGAGCTAATACAACTAGTTATTTCTACACTACCATTGGTCTCTTCTATTGATAATATTGTTCCCACTATTTTCACCATTCTTTCCATTCCAACCTCCACTTCACCCATCATAGATTCATCAGTACTCATTCCACCCCCAAAGTCTCATATACCAAAGCCCCCAAAAAATACATTCAAAAAGAGACTCCTCCTCCTCCATCTTCTCCACCTCCCCCTCCTTCAATAGATCAACCTACCATGGAAGATGAAACATAAAAAGTAACTTCTAGAGAAGAGACCCCATCTCAAGTAGAAAAAAAATAAAATCAAAAAAGAAGTAGTGGTGCTTGAGAAGGATAATGAAGAGGTAGTTGTTAAAAAGGTGAAAGAAGTTAAAATAATAAAATAAGATGAGAAAGAAAATGAGGTAGTGACAGAGAAAGATGTTGAGAAACCAAATTAGAAAGAAGCAATAATTGAAAAAGAGATAGACAAAAAAAAGGAAAATGACAGGGAAAAAGAAGCAAAATTTGAGAAACATGTTGAAAAGGTTTCAAAGAAAGATATCAAAAAAATATAGAGACCCACGAGGTTCTCAAGAGTTAGTGGTGATGAAAAACCAACAACAAATGGTAACTCATTTAGTCACCTCCACTAATATTAATTTTTCATCCTGGTTGGCATTATAGACAACTCCATAGTCAAAAGAAGTGATTAATATTGAGGAGATAGACTTACAATTGTTGAAAAGTCTAGATAAGAAAGGAAACAAGCCCAAGTTTGCAAAATTAACTTCAAAGTTGAAAATTGAATCTTCATGGCAAAATTTTGTAGAGATAGAAGTTCCACCATAGGGGATGAGTAAAGGATAATTTATCGAGAAATATTTAACAATCACGAAGGTATCTCTTAGAGAATTTACTACTGAAGGTTTGAAATAGGATACTTAGACTTTGATAAATAATCTATTTAAGATGTTGGATGAATAAAAGGTTGTTAAATCCAATTGAAGGAACAAAATGCATAATTATTTGAAATAATATCTAAGGTTGTTAGATCTATTCCACAACAATCTATTATTTCAGGAGAATCAATTGAGCAGCAAGTAATTATTGAGGTAGAAGAAACTGGAGATAAGGCAAAGCCTATTGATGACTAGAGAGGAAAGATGCATCAAAGTGTTCAGAATCTCTTCCCTAAAGTTCAAGGTATTCATTCTAACATTACAAATAAGTTATCTGAGATGAAGATAGTGATGAAAGAGATTGAGCTTGAAAATGGAATTATTGGGTTACAACTAGAAAATATAAAAACATTAAGCAATTTGAATGAAAAAATTTTGACTGAAGAAAACATTTAATCAAGAAGAGTCCTTAAAGAAGATAAAATAGGAGGAATATCTCTTGTCTTTTTGAATGCAGATTTTGGAAGCAATATGTGAAGAAATGAAGACTTTGAAAGAAGAAGCTAGTGATGAAAAAGTGAATATAGAAGATTGCATTTTTGGTCTTACTAATGATTGGTCTGATAATATTTCAAGAACATCTAAGCAATTGTATGATCAATTTAAGTAATTAATAGACAAAGTCACAACTCCTTTCACAGCCAAATCTCTTAACGAGTTAATCAAATGTCAACATCAAATACAGAGATTAGAGCCAAAAATTGAAAAGATAAAAGCTTATAGTAGAAGGATAAAAAGGGAGATGCTAAGATATGATACAGAAAGATAAGCACTAGCTAAACCTGATGATGTAGCAATATAGTTGATGATGTCACAACATATCAAGTATAGAGAGAAAATCATATCTAAGGTTCATGAGGTGGAATAATTGTTGTTGCATTTCCTTTCAGCAATTTTTTCTTCCTTCTTATTTTCTTACATTCTATTTGTAAACTAAATTTATTAAAATAAATTACTCTTAAGTGAAAATGTCTATTAAAGTTACTTGCTGAAGTATATTACTTTGTAAAATTATAAAACTTGAGTAATTTGTCTAAAGCACCATTACTTGAAGTTATTTTGTAAAGGTAAATTAATTAAGCAAGCTTTACATTGCATTTAAATTAGTTGTATTCAAACCAAATAGTAAGACCAAATAATTGCCACATGTCACTAACTATTACATGCCACATAGGAGAATTTGGAGGAGAACGTCACTCAATAGTTTTCAGTTTTAATGTAGCACACGGGTATTGAAGAACTTGTTTCCTATTTGAATTTGGTATCTAGAATTTTATAAATATAAGTTCAATATTACATGTCTGAGGATGATAATTTTTTGAAGAAAACAATTATAACCATTTTATGGGAAAGTTTAAACAATCTAAAACTTTGTGTTTAGGTATCTAGACAATTTTATATGAATTTTGATGTAAGTGGATAAGAAATTTGTTTTCTAGAGAACTTTGTGTCTATAGGAATCATTTTGTGCATTCTATGAAAATAAAATGGTAAACTTTATGTTATCTATTTATCTAAATTGAATTCATTGTTTTCTTGATCATTTGCTGAAAATATTATCACAATTATATGTTTATCTATTTGCACATATACAATAAACTCTATAAAACTATTTATTGTGAAGTGCATTTATTTTTTTTCTCTTCTTTCCCAAGTATTATAATATTTTTTTTCCTTTCAACAATTTTTTATTCCTTCCCATTTTATTACTTTCTATTTGTAAACTAAATTTATTAAAATAAATTACTCTTAAGTGAAAATGTCTATTAAAGTTGCTGAAGTATATTACTTTGTAAAATTGTAAAACTTGAGTAATTTGGCTAAAGCACCATTACTTGAAGTTATTTTGTAAAGGTAAATTAATTAAGCAAGCTTTACATTGCATTTAAATTAGTTGTATTCAAACCAAATAGTAAGACCAAAGAATTTCCAAATGTCACTAACTATTGCATGCCACATAGGAGAATTTTGAGGAGAACGTCACTCAATAGTTTTCAGTTTGAATGTAGCACACAGGTATTGAAGAACTTGTTTCCTATTTGAATTTGGTATCTAGAATTTCATAAATATAAGTTCAATATTACATGTCTGAGGATGATAATTTTTTGAAGAAAACAATTATAACCATTTTATGGGAAAGTTTAAACAATCTAAAACTTTGTGTTTAGGTATCTAGACAATTTTATATGAATTTTGATGAAAGTGGATAAGAAATAAGTTTGTTTTCTAGAGAACTTTGTGTCTATAGGAATCATTTTGTGCATTCTATGAAAATAAAATGGTAAACTTTATATTATCTATTTATCTAAATTGAATTCATTGTTTTCTTGATCATTTGCTGAAAATATTATCACAATTATATGTTTATCTATTTGCACATATACAATAAACTCTATAAAACTATTTATTGTGAAGTGCATTTATTTTTTTTCTCTTCTTTCCCTTGTATTATAATATTTTTTTTCCTTTCAGCAATTTTTTATTCCTTCCCATTTTCTTACTTTCTATTTGTAAACTAAATTTATTAAAATAAATTACTCTTAAGTGAAAATGTCTATTAAAGTTGCTGAAGTATATTACTTTGTAAAATTGTAAAACTTGAGTAATTTGGCTAAAGCACCATTACTTGAAGTTATTTTTTAAAGGTAAATTAATTAAGCAAGCTTTACATTGCATTTAAATTAGTTGTATTCAAATCAAATAGTAAGACCAAAGAATTTCCACATGTCACTAACTATTGCATGCGACATAGGAGAATTTTGAGGAGAACATCACTCAATAGTTTTCAGTTTTAATCTAGCACACGGGTATTGAAGAACTTGTTTCCTATTTGAATTTGGTATCTAGAATTTTATAAATATAAGTTCAATATTACATGTCTGAGGATGATAATTTTTTGAAGAAAACAATTATAACCATTTTATGGGAAAGTTTAAACAATCTAAAACTTTGTGTTTATGTATCTAGACAATTTTATATGAATTTTGATGTAAGTGGATAAGAAATAAGTTTGTTTTCTAGAGAACTTTGTGTCTATAGGAATCATTTTGTGCTTTCTATGAAAATAAAATGGTAAACTTTATGTTATCTATTTATCTAAATTGAATTCATTGTTTTCTTGATCATTTGCTGAAAATATTATCACAATTATATGTTTATCTATTTGCACATATACAATAAACTCTATAAAACTATTTATTGTGAAGTGCATTTATTTTTTTTCTCTTCTTTCCCAAGTATTATAATAATTTTTTTCCTTTCAACAATTTTTTCTTCCTTCCCATTTTCTTACTTTCTATTTGTAAACTAAATTTATTAAAATAAATTACTCTTAAGTGAAAATGTCTATTAAAGTTGCTGAAGTATATTACTTTGTAAAATTGTAAAACTTGAGTAATTTGGCTAAAGCACCATTACTTGAAGTTATTTTGCAAAGGTAAATTAATTAAGCAAGCTTTACATTGCATTTAAATTAGTTGTATTCAAATCAAATAGTAAGACCAAAGAATTTCCAAATGTCACTAACTATTGCATGCCACATAGGAGAATTTTGAGGAGAACGTCACTCAATAGTTTTCAGTTTGAATGTAGCACACAGGTATTGAATAACTTGTTTCCTATTTGAATTTGGTATCTAGAATTTCACAAATATAAGTTCAATATTACATGTCTGAGGATGATAATTTTTTGAAGAAAACAATTATAACCATTTTATGGGAAAGTTTAAACAATCTAAAACTTTGTGTTTAGGTATCTAGACAATTTTATATGAATTTTGATGAAAGTGGATAAGAAATAAGTTTGTTTTCTAGAGAATTTTGTGTCTATAGGAATCATTTTGTGCATTCTATGAAAATAAAATGGTAAACTTTATATTATCTATTTATCTAAATTGAATTCATTGTTTTCTTGATCATTTGCTGAAAATATTATCACAATTATATGTTTATCTATTTGCACATATACAATAAACTCTATAAAACTATTTATTGTGAAGTGCATTTATTTTTTTTCTCTTCTTTCCCAAGTATTATAATATATTTTTTTCCTTTCAAAATTTTTTTATTCCTTCCCATTTTCTTACTTTCTATTTGTAAACTAAATTTATTAAAATAAATTACTCTTAAGTGAAAATGTCTACTAAAGTTGCTGAAGTATATTACTTTGTAAAATTGTAAAACTTGAGTAATTTGGCTAAAGCACCATTACTTGAAGTTATTTTTTAAAGGTAAATTAATTAAGCAAGCTTTACATTGCATTTAAATTAGTTGTATTCAAACCAAATAGTAAGACCAAAGAATTTCCACATGTCACTAACTATTGCATGCCACATAGGAGAATTTTGAGGAGAACGTCACTCAATAGTTTTCAGTTTTAATGTAGCACACGGGTATTGAAGAACTTGTTTCCTATTTGAATTTGGTATCTAGAATTTTATAAATATAAGTTCAATATTACATGTCTGAGGATGATAATTTTTCGAAGAAAACAATTATAACCATTTTATGGGAAAGTTTAAACAATCTAAAACTTTGTGTTTAGGTATCTTGACAATTTTATATGAATTTTGATGAAAGTGGATAAGAAATAAGTTTGTTTTCTAGAGAACTTTGTGTCTATAGGAATCATTTTGTGCATTCTATGAAAATAAAATGGTAAACTTTATGTTATCTATTTATCTAAATTGAATTCATTGCTTTCTTGATCATTTGCTGAAAATATTATCACAATTATATGTTTATCTATTTGCACATATACAATAAACTCTATAAAACTATTTATTGTGAAGTGAATTTATTTTTTTTCTCTTCTTTTCCAAGTATAATAATAATTTTTTTACTTTCCAATCTATCTAAAATTCCATCACAATCCCATAACCAACTACTTACTTGCTACAAAATCTCTTTGTTATGGCTCATGAACGAAGTGATTAAAGTAATACCCCAATTAGAATAACTTGAATACAATTTATATACTTTGGGAATAATTGTAAGTTATAAGTAATTATAAATAGATAGACATAAATTCATGGGATCTTCACCATTAAATGAAGGGGATTTAATCCCATGACTATCTAGGTAATTTGAACTTCCTACAATATATCTAGCCAATAGTTTTTGGCAACTCCGTTGGGGAATTACAAGTTTAACTCATAGAATTAATTTTAGATTGTGTAGACCAGTTGAGATAGGTTTATTATTACACTGAATTCTCAAAAATACTAAAACTCTCAAAATTCTGCTCAAAGTGTTGCATGCTAAAAAAATGCATTTGTCCATGTTTAACACTTTACTGAGATTACCATCTCTTACTATTAATAAATGCATCCCTCTTTAAATAGATTGATACATGTTTGTAAACCACCTTATTTATTCCCAATTACATAAGCAAGTTCTTTGAATGTTGAGAAAACTATCACCCAATTTTTGTCTATAAATTAAAACTACTAAGAGTAAAAATTTCTTCTCTTCAATCTAACAAACCAACTTTATAATAGATTAAGGAGAGCACAAGGATAAGAAGATGATTTATTTGAACTAAAAGAGTGATTTAATTTTAATTTTCCTATTCAATATAGAACTATAAGATCAAGTCTTTCACTTGTTAGGTAATAAAAATCTCTTGTGCATCAGCTTTAACATATTCTTTCAAGATAATCCAACCTGTTAAGCCATAGTTTCTTGCTCCTAGAATATTGGCATTACCACTTCCTATCCCATGGGGGCTGGCTATTGGTATTTTGAATCTAACTCCTCATCTACATGACTTTATAAAAGGATCAAGAAAGAATTTTCCTAAATTTACTAGTGATGGTAAAAAAATTGGATGACCACTTGGCTACCTTCTTCATAGCATGTGGAGTAGTTGGTGTTGAACATGAATATGTCTGTATTAGACTCTTCATTAAGACTCTGCATGACTTAGCTACAGAATGGTTCTACCATTTATCTCCTATCACCATAACAAATTGGGCCACTATGTGTGAGAAATTCAAGAAAAGATTCAAAGCTGATGAAGATTCAAATATACTCCTTGCACAATTGACTTAGCTAAAGAAGGAACCACATGAGCATATGTGTGCTTTTATTTCCAAGTTTAATAGATTGCTCTACAAAATTCTTCAAGATACACTTCCCACTAGAGATAATCAAAAGTGCTTATTCATCAATGCCTAACTACCAAAAGTTAGTTACTAGTTACAAAGAGCATGACCAACTGATTTAGTAAAAACTCAAAATATTGTTATAGAGGTGTAGACACCAGAATTGTGTCTAACCCTTGTCGTCCTCCCCTTAACCCCTGTCGACCATTTTCCCACAAGCCTTGACCTTGGCAGCATGTAAGAATGAGTAGAAGGCTACAATTAGCCTCTGTCTCCATTCTGCATCTGCCAACACCGGTCACTACTCGATCGACATCACCGACGTCGGTCACCTTTTTGGCTGACGTCAACATTCCTGCCAGCGTCGGTCAGCCTTAAACTGTGTCTGTTAATTCATTTCTCAATCTGTTATCTGTTATTCGGTTGTCAATCGATTTGGCAACCGATTATCAGACCTGCGGCATCAAAACGTTTCTTGGATCCAAACACCAGACGAAACCATCAGCAAACTTCTGCATCAAAAGCAACGATCAACCAGTTTTCTTGCATCCAACCAAACGATCAACCAATTTCTGGCATCCAGTCATCTGCAATTATCTCTGGTGTTCTCTCTCTCTGGTATAAGGACTCTGCATCGGTCTGCTACATAAAACTTCTTCAACACAGCAACAACATCAATCATGTCTCCCACTAGCGTGTAACAGGTAAGTATTTTCTCTGCACTTTCATTTTGTTCTTGGTTACTATTTTTAATTGACATTACCACCCCAACTTAGTTAGACCATAACCCTGACCTTACTTCTACCCGTATCACCTCTATCTACCCTCTGTTAGTCTGCAACTCTGCCCAAATCCCTGTCCAAAACCCTCAGACAAATCCCTCTGATTCCTAAACCAACTTCCCGAACCCTCAGACAAAAACCTCTGACCTTTCTGCAAATCCAAAAACTCTGTCCAGACCCGACCAGACCCCGTCCAAAACTGCTGCCTCGACTGATGCCGGTCATTACCCCGACTGACGCTGGCACTTTAAATGACGTCGGCACCCTTCCCTGACCGACGCCGGCACAGAGACCGACACCGGCGACTGTGCAGAGCATTTTGCTGCATATCAGGTATGCATTTTATTTTCTGTCTTTTATTTCTTTCATTCTATTTTTCATTATTTCTACTTCAGTCAAATATTCTATTTTTTTTATTAGTGGGTTGATATCCCTTAAGGAAGTCTTCATACTTTAGGGATCAAGCGTTTGCTTGATGGCCCACCGTCTCTTCGTCTAACATTTTTTCGTGTTTAGTCTATTTTTCTTTGCAGGTGTCATTCCTCCACAGCCAAAGAGGGGTACCTTCCAACGTCTGATTTCGGTGCGCACGACCATATCCAGGTATCTTCTAACCTTGACCATTTCTCTTAGTTTCTCATTTTCTTCTTTGAATGTAGAAAGCGATTTAGTGTAGAAACAAGAGGTTAAAGATGATTTGATAATGGATGGTTAAATCAAGAAAATAGTTTCTAAGGGAGAATTTTCTTCTTCAACCACATCACAAACTATTGATCCCTTATTTCAAAATTTGGCTAATGACTTACTTTAAGTCAAAAGATAAATTACTCAAGGTACTCATGGTGGTGTTGCCCTTGAAAGGAATGCACCTGCATAGAATTTTAATAATCATAACAATAAATGTATTGGTGGTCCTACACAAATATTGTAAATTAAATATTCTCCTATAAATCATGTTGAGATGAGTGAGGAAGATCAGATTACTAATGATACTCATCAAATTCTTGGTGATGAAGATGATTTTGTGGATCATGTTGGTGACTCCAACATTGGTTACCTAGAATATCAATCTGAAAGTGACTATGAAGAAGTGTTTGAAGAAGATCATAGTTATTCATTTTCAATGTTTACAAGTTCATAGGCTCAATAAGTTGATGACAAATCTTCTAAAGAACAAGACAAAGAGAAGGGAGAATCTAGAGCAGATGTAAGTATTTTTAAGAGAGGTAGTCCTCTACCTTCCTCTTTGGCTCCTAAGAATAAGTATACAACTTATTCTCAAACTCATAAACCAATAACTCATATTGTTGATGTTAATCCTATTTTGTCTAATTCCATTCCCTGTTTTGACATAATTGATCATATAAATAAAACCAAAATTTAAATGTTAGAAGCTAAGTACTTGAGATCTTATCCAAATCAATTGAATAGATTGGTCCAATACATTCAAAGCAAAGGGTCAAATAATTGAGCCAATAATTCTAAGGATATCTTGCCTACTCCCAAATGGTTTCTTTCTTAGAAAAATACTATTGTTACTTTATCCACACCCACTTCTACATCTGAAAGGATAGAGCTATTTTATGTCTCTCTTCTGCTTAATGGATTTAAGTTAAGCAATTGCATTCTAGACTCTGGAGCTTCAGATAATGTAATGTTGGCTAAGGTGTTTAATTCTCTTAGTGTCACTTTGACTAAGATAATAGGAAAATGTTACTCGATGGAGAGATAAGTTCCCTTGATTGGATAGATCAAAGATGCTCAAGCTATCTTGGCAGCCTTTCTAGATAAAAGACTCAAAATGACAATTCTAGTAGTAGACATTCCTATTTCCTATGGAATATTTCTAAGTATAACTTTTTTCAAGGATTTGGGGGTAGAAATAAAAATGGATTTGCCATGTGCTCACACTATAATCAAAGGAGTGAATCAAAAACTTGAACCTAAAAATAAATCCAAATACACAATTTCCAAATATGACAACCTAAGGTCACACATTCTTTTTGAAGATCCGAACATGGAATTTACTACCTTGAAGTATGCAAGAAAACCCAAGAAAAAGAGGAAGAAGAAGAAAAGGATAAGATATGGATGTTATATTTTGATGTTAGTTTTAGTTTTCTTGGTTTAGATGCAGGTGTAGTATTGATATCCCCTGATAATGAAATATTTCCCTACTCTTACAAACTCATGTTTGAAAACATTAACAATACAAATGAATATGAGGAACTCTTATGAGGACTTGAACAAGCAAAGGAAAAATGAGTAAGACTCCTTAAAGTACAAGGGGATGTTGAATTGATAGTGAGACAAATTAGATGCCAATATCAGGTGAAGAAAGATAAACTAAAACACTACCATGACTAAGTCATGAGTGCCACATTCAAATTTTTTGCTTTCTTGATCAACTTAGTTCCTCAAGACCAAAACTTTAGAGCTGATTCACTTGCTATAACTACATCTCTACTCAAGATAGAATAACAACCAACTCTTTCTAGAGAAGGAAACTATAAAGTAGAGATGGCCTACCATCCAAAAGTCCTAGATCATGTTAAATAGTGGAAAATTTTCAATGATGACAAGTAAATAGTTGTATTTCTTGAACAACAAGATAAATTTGAAGGATTGTACTTTGAAGGAAGTATTTCACATCCATGTGATAAAAAAATAGGTATAAATGATCCTAAACTTACTCATAGTCAAGATATAATTTATCTGAAAGGAAATAAAATTCATAAAGGGTTAGTCTCTTTAGAATAAATATTTGACAAGCATAATAAATTTTTGAAGAAAAAGAAAGAGTATGGTGATACTTCTTCTCTAAAAGTAGAGAAGGTTAATCTAGGTAGTGAAGAAGAACCTAAGATGGTGAACATTGGCAAGTGTTACTCTCAAAATGAAAAGGAAGCATTTATTAAGCTTCTCATAAGGTAAAGCGATGTGCTTTCCTAGTCCTAAAAAGACTTCAAATCCTTCTAGCCAGTGAGGTGCAACACTATATTCCAATCTAGTTAGAAGTGAAGCCCTTCAAGCAAAAGATATGTTGCTATAACCCAACTATTTTAGGTATTATTGATGTTGAAATTCAAAATATTATTGATTCAAAGATCATCTATCCAATACATCATTAGGAATGGTTAGAAAATATTGTTCCAGTAAGAAATAAAAATAAATAAATACACTTATGTGTTGATTTTCATCATTTGAATCAAGCCTCTCTAAAAGACAATTACCCGTTGTCCATCATGGATCACACCTTACAAGTAGTTACTAGTTTAGAGATGTTATCCATGTTAGATGGATTTTTAGGATATAATCAAATAAAAGTGGTTAAGGAGGATTAATACAAAATAGATTTTACAATGCCATGGGGAATGTTTGCTTATTAGAAGATGCCTTTTGAGCTTATTTATGTTGGATTAACCTTTCAGCGAGTTATGAATCTAGATTTTACTCATTTAAAGAACAAAAGTTTGTGGT
The DNA here is from genome assembly GCA_037957365.1 of Torreya grandis. Classification (NCBI taxonomy): domain Eukaryota; kingdom Viridiplantae; phylum Streptophyta; class Pinopsida; order Cupressales; family Taxaceae; genus Torreya; species Torreya grandis. The sequence continues at coordinate 585,637 of JARHVA010003191.1, read as the reverse complement.
ATACCTTGATGACATAACATTTTTTTCTAAGCAAAGAGGTGATCACCTAGCTAATCTTGAAGTTCTTATCTAATGCAGGAGACATGGGATTTCCTTGAATTCTAAGAAGTCAATATTTTTTATGACTGAAAGAAAGCTCCTTGGTCACATAGTCTCAAAGGAGGGGACTAAAATTGATCTAAAGTGAGTTAAAGCTATTCATTCATTGGTAAGGTCAATTTCCTTAGAAGATTTATTCCTAATTTTGTTGAGTTGGCTTACCACATCTCTGATATGATGAAAAACAAATAAGATTTCAAATGGAATGCTAAAGGAAAGATGGCATTTGGAAGAATCAAGGTAGCTATAGCTAAATCCCCAGTGTTAGTTTCCCCTAATTTTAGTAAAGAATTCATTTTTTACTATTATTCCTCTGAGTATACCATGTCAGTAATACTTTTGTAGAATAATGATGAAGGAATTGAATCCCCTATAGCTTTCATGAGTCATCCATTGAAAATATAAAAACTAAAGTACTCACAAATGGAAAAACATGTCTTTTCTATAGTCAAAGCATGTAAAGTTTTTAGGTACTACATTTTATCTTCACATACTAAATTTTATGTACCTGATACTATAGTCAAGTCAATTTTACCACAACAGGAACTGGGATTACTAAGAGGCACTTGGGTAGCTAAGGTGCAAGAGTTTGATTTTGATATCAAACCTATGAAGCTGATGAGAGGAAGAGGCTTATGCCAGTTGATGATAGAGTGAAAACTTGATGACACAAACATAGTAAAATATTCACACCAAGACGAATCAGATGAAGAATTACCCATGGTGATTTTTGCTGATCTAGTTGGTGAATAGTATAATAAAATTGCATACTTCTTGATTTATATAGAATGCCCAACTGATTTGACACAAATAAAAATGTAGCATCAAGTTAAAGTCAAATGATTATGTCCTTTAGTATAATGGTTTGTACAAAAGAGTAATTGATGGTGTTTTCTTTCATTATGTGGATAATGAGCAATAAGCTAGACTATTGGAATAGTTTCATGATAAAGCATGTGGAGGTCACTTCTTAGTTAGAGTCACAAAACATAAAATCTTATGAGAAAGGTATTTATATCCTACTTTATTTCAATATGATTTAGATTGGGTAGCCAAGTGTCAAGCATGTTAGCATTTTTTAGGATGAATCAAGTTTCCAGCCTTGCCTCTAAAACTAGTGGTTCTTGATGAACCTTTTTATTAATGGGGCATGGATTTTATTGTTATGTTAAATCTTTCTTCAAGTGATGGACACTGTTATGTTTTAACTATAACTGATTACCTCAACACGTGATTTTAAGTTATTCCTATCAAACATGCCACTTCTGAAGTTATATGTGACTTCATCAAAGAGAAAATTGTAGTAAGGTTTGGTATCTCACATAAGATTATAATAGACAATGCAACTAAATTTTATTTTGTGGAGTTAACTAAGTTTTATTACTCATATGGAATAGACTTGGTTCATGCTTCAAATCACTATCCTCAAGGAAATGGTCAAGCTGAATCAAGTAATAAGAACTTGATGACCATCATTTGTAAATTGGTGGATAATAACCAAAAAAATTGGCATAAGAATTTATTTGATGAACTATGGGCTAACAAGATCACCCCAAAGAAATCCATAGGTATGTCCCCTTTTCAATTGTTACATCGAATAGATGCTGAGATACCAATAACCATCAAGTTGCCTACCTTACAATTGTCCAGGTCCATTGAAGATGTCACCTATCAAGATTCACTAGACAAGAGAATAATGTTTCTTATTGAACTGTAAGAAGTTTGTGTCCAAGTTGTTGACCAATTTGTTGATCATCAAATGAAAGTAAAGAATATCTTTGATAAAAATACTCAGGGTAAGCAGTTTGAAGTTGGTGATTTAGTTCTCCTATGGGATAAGCAAAATGAATAAAAAGGGAAACATGGCAAGTTTGATTCTCTATGGAAAGGGGATTTCAGTATAAAGAACATTGCTGTAAAAGATAGATTCATCCTAGATTATTAGGATGGGATTACACTATTGCTATCATTCAATGGGTAGTACTTGAAGCTCTACAAGAATTGAATAATCAGGTAACCCCAGTATGTAAATAAATAAAGTTTTTAGTCTTTCTTTTGGTTTTGTTTTCATTTTCATGTTGTTTGCTTGTTTCTTAATTTTTGTGATTGATTTTTTGCAAAGACCCCATACCCAATAAATAAAATGTAAAAACAGAGATACTAGGATCTCACCTTTGTTTCTTTATTCATGATAGAAACAAAGATGGCCCTAGTTAGAGATAACTGGTGTCCCCAAAATTCCACACTTCAAATTTTAGAGTACCCATATTTTAAAAAATTATATTTTATCTTATGTGAGTTAGTTGTCCTTGATAAGCTAGTCTCCTAAATAAACCCTTAGTCTCTAGTAGTTGATGTGTTTCATTGCTTTCTTTCTCTAATTGCTCCTAATTTCTCTAGAGGGTTGAAAACATCTTCCTAAATACATCACTTAAAGCCCATTTACTCTTTTCCTTCAACATATCAAAGAAGAAAAAGTGTTTTGGCTCATTTACAATGAAACTTGGGTTCTCCAAACTAATTTACTTATTCTAAATTAAGTAAAGTCATCCTGTAAACCCAAATTACACTTCCTAGTTCAAATCAAAGTTATCAAGTAACTTTACTTCAGTGTTGAAGCTACAAAAATAAATCACATAAACCCACCAAGAATTTCCCAAAGTAAATCAGGTTTTAAGGATTGCTTTAATTGTATAAAGTCACAAGTAAAAGTATTGAAGGTTTTTGGACCCGAACTATTCATCAACCTATACCAAGTTGGGTTTACGAAGGTGCTTGACTTCAAATGCTAAAAATAAGTAAAGTAACTTGAGAATCCCAATAAAAAGGATAAGGTATTTTGTGGCTCTTTCCCATGTGTCCCCAACTCATCATTAATGCATTGGCATTTATATAAATATTAGAAAATCCACCTCATTTCCCACCTGGCATCTAAGTTTTTCTACCAAGCTATCACACATGCAAATCTTGAGCTATACGATTCAAGCCTCTAGATCATCTTTGAGCAAATTCACTTCAACCCATTTATGATTAAAGTAAGTGTATCTCTTCCTTATGGTTTTTTTTCTTTGTGTTAATCATTTTTTTTTATTTTTTGTCCATTGTCTTCTTCCCGCCACCATAGTTGATTTTACTATTGTTCCCTATTTTGTTCATTTCCATATTTAGTTTTTAAGCATGCTTAGATGTTTTTAAACCTTGTGTATGGATTCATAATAATTTATCATGTAAAACTTATACGAAATCCTTAAAAATCAAATCTTCTATGAAAAAACATAGCAACTAAAAATGTCACCAACCCGGGTTTCATAACCCTCATTGCTTATTCGAGTTCTCAAGTCTAAGTTTCTACCCTCAATAAACCTAACCTATAAATGCCCTACTCATTTAGATTTCCTAATAGTGATTACTCAGGTTTCTGATCCTAAGTAACTACCCTTGGAAACCTTGATCCTCTAAGAGTTGGCTTACTCAAACTTGTGATCCTTCTCTACTTACTTTGGGTTTCCTTAACATAGTTACTTCCCCTATCAAACCCAAAGGCTTGAACCTTGAGAAACCCCTAGAATGCTACTCAAGACCTACTACCTATATTCCTTCCCCTTGCTTACTTACTCAGGTTTTCTCATCTAAGTAACTTGGTATTATAAACATGAAGTCACGAGATGAGGTAAACCCAAAGTTGTCTATGCATATTCCTTATGACCTACTCAGTTCCCAAATGCTTAATACTTGAGCATTTTCTAGACCAACCTGGGGTTGTGAGACCCTTTTACTTAAATACTAGTTACTTAAGGTTTTCAAGACTTTTTGGTACTTAAAACCTAAGGCTTGATTAGGAGTATTGTAAGAACAATAATTTGACTCTTTTCTCAACCTTTCTAAACTAGTTTGAGCAGTTACTAAGTGTTTAAAAACACTTGTCAAGTTTTTTAGAGTTATTTAGAGCCAATTTTTGGATTAGAAGGGTCAAGAAGATCAAAATAAGAAGTAGTTGAAGTGGAAATATGAGAAACCCTAATTGAAAAAGTCCCAGAGTTAGCACTTGAAGAGATCATAGAGCAGAGTAACAAGGGCAAAGAAAAATCTAAGAGAGTTAAGTCACAAGAGCCCAAGATGAAGTATGAATATAAGGGTTATCCTATAGAATCTAGAATCACTTTTAAGCTAGATGAGATAAGTGATATAAACATGGGGCATGTGTCTATGATTGAATTGATAAAGAGATCGAAGGCCATAGCCAAGACCCCACTCATGCATGCAATGAGTAGTAGTGTAATTCTGCAAGTTGTAGCTTTTCCAAGCTCAACTCAACTTCTTGAATTTGTGCTAACATGTGCCAAGTAATATTAATTCCTTACTAGGGTTGTGAGAGATGTTGCTAGTAATGTAGTTGTAAGATTGGATGTTCAATATCTCAACTAGTGTCTAAAGATCCAAACACCACCAAAAGCAATTGATGTAACAATGGATAAAGCTAATAAATAATGGGAAACTAAGACATCATAATGTATTATGATAATGAATACATATTACTTGAAGAAAGTGAAATAAGCCTCAAGGTTCCCAAAATAGATAGTAAGGTCAGACTTTATTCAAGAAGTAGTTGACATCATTCAATTATTATGAAAAATCAATGGAGATAAAAATTTCAAATATTTCTCACCTTGGATGTATGCTTATATTAGAACCATTGACGTCACCCAAAGCTCACCCAAGATTGAGTGGGCAAGAATGATAAGTGATAATATACATCAACAGTTGAGGAATGTATTAAAGACTTTTGATTTTAAAATGACTTCTTATCTTATGTATGCATTATCTTCAAGTGGATCCTTTTCAAGGCTAATAAAAAAAGGCACACTAGCATCTATGCCAATATATGAGTATTATTCTCAACTGGTTCTTTCAGTGTACTCCAAACATTATATTGTAGTAAATGATGGGTTCTTTTATGAACTCATTTACAAGTTAAATATAGCTCTAAAGCATAGAAGAGTGTCAGATGAAGCATGGGATACAATTTAATAATATGGTTGTATTTTCATTCAGCTCTTTGACTTTACATACACTAAATTTGGAGGTTTCTCAAGAACAACTGTGAAATTACCTAGATACCCAAGTGACAAGTGGATTCTTATGGAATTAAGCAAACAACCTATTGAATTACATGACTAAAAGTTAAAATCTCACTATCCATCTATCAACTTTCCCATTTTCATTGGTCATTACCATTGCCCAAGTATTTATAAGGATAGGAATCTATAGAAAGATATGTACCATCATAACACCAAAACACATTTTGAGGCTAGAGCCAATTTTAATTATAGATAGGTGGCTCAAAATATATTTTCTATAGAATACATGCATATCCTAGCACTTGAGGAATTTTGGACTGATTACAGAGATGAATTTGATGTGAGAAGAAGGGACAATAGTAGATTAACTATTGAGCAAATTTGCACTTTTAATGTGGCCACCATCCCTAAGGATATGGAAGATGATGGGGTTATCACTACTGATGCTTTTCATGTATTAGGGGTAATAATTCCCCACTTATAGTAATCATTTTTGGAAAACGTCATGATAATACTATTCTAAACAAAACTTTGAGTGTTTTGGTAATGGCTTCCACCTAGTTTCTTAACAAAGGCTAATGTATGAAGGAGTTCATGAGTGAGACCACTTATATGGGTCAAAAGAGAAAATAAATAGTATAAGGAGAGAGAATTCAAATGCCTAAAAATAATACAAAGTTTAAAATAAATGTTGATGATACCTATTCTATAGTAAAAGACAAAGAGCCAATACAACCAGTTATTTCTACACCATTATTGGTCTCTTTAATTGATAATATTGTTCCCACTATTTTCACCATTCATTACATTCTAACTTCCACTTCACCCATCATAGATCCATTGGTACTCATACCACCCCCAAAGTCTCACGACACCAAATCCCCTAAAAAATCCATTCAAAAAGAGACTCCTCCTCCTCCTCCTCCTCCTCCTCCTCCTCCATCTTCTCCACCTACTTTTCCACCTCCCTCTCCTTCAAAATATCAACCTACCATGGAGGATGAACCAAAAAAAGTAATTGCTGGATAAAAGACCCCATCTCAAGTAGAATAATAAGAAAAGAAAAAAGAAGTAATGGAGCCTAAGAAGGAGAAGGAAGAGGTAGTTGCTGAAAAGGTGAAAGAAGTTGAAACAAGAAAGGAAGCTGAGAAAGGAAAGGAGGTAGTGATAGAGAAAGATGTTGAGAAACCAAAGGAGAAGGAAGAAATAATTGAAAAAGTGGTAGAAAATAGAAAGAAAATGATAGGGAAAAAGAAACCAAAATTGACATGTTGAAAAGGTTCAGAGAAAGATATCTAGAAAAGATAGAGACTTAAGAGGTTTCTTCTCAAGATTTAGTTGTGAGGAACAACCAACAACAAATGGTAACTCATTTAGTCACCTCCACTAATATAGATTTATCATCTTGGTTGGCATTACAAAAAACTCTAGAGATAAAATAAGTGATCAATATTGAGGAGATAGACTTACAATTGTTGAAAAGTCTAGATAAGAAAGGAAAGAATCCCAAATTTACAAAAGTAACTTCAAAGTTGATAATTGAATCTTTAGGGCAAAAGTTTATAGAGATAGAAGTTCCACCATAGGGGATGATTAAAGGAGAAGTTAATGAGAAAGATTTAACAATCATGAAGGTATCTCTCATAGAAGTTACTACTAAAGGTTTGAAACAAGATACTCAAACTTTGATGAATACTCTCTTTAAGAAGCTAGATGAAGAAAAGGCTGCTAAAGAAAAATTATAGGAACAAAATGCATAATTATGTGAAATAATAGCTAAGATTGCTATATTTATTCCACAATAATTTATTATTTTAGGAGAATTAATTTAGCAATAATTAATTACTAAGGTAGAGGAAATTGGAGATAAGACAAAGGTTATTGATGACAGGATAGAAAAGATGCATCAAATTGTTCAGAAGCTCTTCCACAAAGTTTCAAGTATTCATGATGACATTGTAAATAAGTTAGCTGAGATGAAGATAGTGATGAAATAGATTGAGCTTGAAAATGGAATTGTTGGGTTACAACTAGAAAGTCTAAAAAAATAAGTAACTTGAATGCGAAAGTTTTTATTGAAGAAAATATTGCTCCAGAAGGGTCCTTAAAGAAGGCAAAATAGGAGGAATATCTCATCTTTTTGAATGTGTATTTTGGAAGCAATATGTGAAGAAATGAATACTTTTAAAGAGGAAGTTGGTGATAAAAAAATGAATCTATAAGATTACCTTTTTGGTCTTACTAATGATTGGTCTGATAATGTTTTAAGAACATTCAAGTAGTTTTATGATCAATTCAAGCAATTAATAGACAAAGTCACAACTCTTTTTTTAGCCAAATATACTAAGGAGTTAATCAAATGTCAACATCTTATAAAGAGACTAGAGCTAAAAATTGAAAATGTAAAATCTTATGGTAGAAAGGTAGAAAGGGAGATGCTAAGATATGAGACAAAAAGACAAGCACTGGCTAAACTTTATGATGTACCAATATAGTTGATGATGTCATAACATATCAAGTATAGAGAGAAAATCAAATCTGAGGTTCATGAGGTGGAATAATTGTCGTTGCTTTTCCTTCCAGTAATTTCTCTTCCTTCTCATTTTATTGCATTCTATTCATTCTATTTTTAAAGTAACTTTGTTAAAAGAAATTACTCTTAAGTGAAAATGTCTAGTAAAGTTACTTGATGATGTATATTACTTTGTGAAATTGTAAAACTTGAGTAATTTTTGTTAAATCACAATTACTTGAAGTTATATTGTAAAGGTAAATTACTTAAGCAAAATTTGTGCTACATGCAGAGTAATTGTATTCAAACTAAATAGCAAGACCAAAGAAGCACTACATGTCAATAGCTATTTCATGCCATAGAGGAGAATTTTGATAACTTCACCTAATGGTTTCCATTTTTAACACAGTATATGGGTATTGAAGAACTTGTTTCTTATTTGAATTTGGTATCTATAATTGTATAAATATAAGTGCAAGCCTACATGCCTGAGTATAATAATTTTTGGAAGCAAGCAATTATAACCATTGTAAGGGAAAGTTTAAGCAATATAAAACATTATGTTTAGATATTTGGATAATTTTGTATGAATTTTGTTGAAAGTGAATAAGAAGGAAGTTTGTTTTCTAGAGAAATTTTTGTCTGTGGGAATCATTCAATGCATTCTATGAAGATAAAATGGTAAACTTTGTGTTCTCTATTTATCTAAATTGAATTCATTGCTTTCTTGATCATTTGCATAAAAGGTTATCACAATTATATGTTTATCTATTTGCACGTAAATAGTAAACTTTATAAAAATATTTATTGTGAAGTGTATTTCTCTTCTTTTTCAATTATTATAATCATTTCTTTACTCTCCAATCTATCTAAAATTCCATTCATATTCTTAGAACCGACTGCTTACTTATTGTAACATCTCTTTGTTATGGCTCTTGAATGAAGTGATTAAAGTAATAACCCCAATTAGAATAACTTGCACATAATTTGTGTACTTTATGAATAATTGTAAGTTGTAAGTAATTAAAAATAGATAGACATAAATTCATGAGAGCTTCATTGTTAAATGAAAGGGATTTAATCCCATCACTGCCTAGAATTTTGATTGCCTATAAAATATCTAGCCAACAAAATGGGTGGATGATGAAATAGTTTTCTAGGGTCCTGTAGAGTAATTTCCTACTCTACGTCATATTTAATTATTTTTGATTCGAGCACTACAATTTTGGTTCTTCAAGTGAAGCGAAAGAATTTTGAAGCAGAGGGCCAGTTCGTTTTACAGTGTTAAGATGCAGCGGAAGCTGCCAAGTGTCACCCTCTAAGCAGGTCTTTTTCCCCTTCTTGTTTCCTTCATCTCATTTTTTCCCAAGTATTAGTTCAAGTGGATGCTACCAAGTGTCACTTTTTGGGAGACAAAGCTGATAGTTGGCATCCCCTGAGTCCCCTTTTTGTAACCTTTGAGAACCGCAGACCGTGCCACATACCCAATAGAAGTTAAGCGGAACGCACCACGTGTCATCATCCGTGTCTCATATCGGTGTCCGCACTTCATTCAAAGACTTTCAACATAAGGCAGCAGAGAAGGTGGAAAGCACCAAGTGGTAGTTGCAGAGGCCCTGAAAAATTGCAAGCCACCACGTGTCGTCATCCGAGAGACTTTGGTCCAACGATTTTGTTCAACGCATAAAGGTGTCCTTTCATTTTGCTTAAGTTCTAAGAGCAGTGGAGGCTACCAAGTGTCACTCTCTAGTCTCTTTCTATCCCATCCCCAAAAGGCAACATAATGTGCCATGTACCTTAGACTAAGAAGCGGAAGATGCCACATATCTTCGCAGGAGCAGCGGAGATTTCCACGTGTCAATGTCTGAGGGATCATCCTTGAGTTTCATTACTGAATAAAGGTTGTGGTGGGCCTTGGGTGTTACTTCAAAACCCAGCAGAGAGTGCCAAATGTCATTTTCTAATGCCTAAAAGAGAGTTTTTCATAAATTGGCTAAGGGTCCTCTCCCATTACAAACAGAACAGAGTGCCCATCTACCTATTACAGTGAAAATGGAGGGAAATTTGGTGAGAGTTAATTCGAGTAGATGGAGTAGTGTGCCGGGTATTTTTTTTGGGGGCTTGCAAGCATTGAAGACACCGTCCATTTGTCTCCTACCAGTGGAGGCAAAATAGACAGTTGAGCGGCCCAGTAGGTGATGAAATTTGAAATTCAGGCGCGAAGAGAGGAACTAATCAGGAATTGCCATGTCGTAGCTAAGGGCAGCCGTTCTTCTCCAGCATGGCTTTTCAAAGCATTGAATGCACCAAAGTTCAAATTATTATTTTGTATTTACGTATCTGGGGCTATAAAAGAAGAAGTGTAAAATTTTAAAAAGGAGGGAATTCTCATAGTTTTAGACTTTCAGAGTTTTTGACCAATAATATCATTTGCTTTTGTTACATTTCCCTGAGTTGAAAGGTTTATATGATTGTGTGTGTTTCTACATCTTTTGTATGACTGTAAGATTCAATAATAAAATTGAACACTATGCCCTTGTTGATGTTATCTGTGTCATTTTCAAAGTAGTCTATGCTGTAGATTTTCTAGTGTTGTGATTGGAAATGTTATTTGCTTCTGTCCCATTTTTTGGAGTCTGAAGTTCTACATAACTGTGTGTGACTTCTGCACCTCTAATGTGATTGGAAGATTCTATTAAGAATATTGAACACTATGCCTTTATTGACAATTCCTGTATTTTAGCAAAAAACTCCCCTGTTGTGAGCCTCTATTTCTGTTATTTCAATCTTTTACATTGATCATGCACTTGTCTGCTCTTAAATGTAATAGAATCACATAATAGTTTCACTGTGCTCAAGTTAGGATTAGGATTACTCTCAGGTGCATCACCATAGTTAGGTTTCAATTCTTGCATTTTGCATTTTTGTTTAGTCTCCTATCCCTTTTCCCCAACACCCAATACAAAAGAAGAGACCAGCTTCTTTAAAATCTAGAGGTTGTTTTCAAGCCGCATTGTCCCACAGCGTGAAACTTCCCATTGTTGTTGATTAAGATATAGCGCAATTTTAAGACATAAATAGTTTTTGGCATGCCTGGTGGGACCAATATTTCAAGGAGTTGAAGAATTTTGGTGTATTCTTCAGCCAATCTGCCTTTGGAGGTTTTTATCGACACCAACAATGACTCTGCGTCACCAGCCAATCAAGCAGTATCATCAAGAAATCCTTTTGGTATGTATAACTTTGTAACTCATAGCTATGAGTCTTATTCTCCTTCAAATATGTTTTATCGAGAGCAAGCTTCTCCTAGAATCATGTCGAGTAATGAGGATGCATATTGTTATGAGCCACATCAGTCTTATGCCCAGTCCCCCCAATATGTCTCATCCCATGTTGAACCTAACCTTATTTTCACTTTCAAAAAAGCATTGCTGGGATTTAAAAAATATGTGTTAAATCTTGACAGTAGAAGGGGATATGGCCAAGAGATTCCTTGTCATATCATCTATCAAGTAAGGGACGCAATAGACCTAATTAAAAGTGAGTGGGATCCCATTGAGAGGGTGAATTGGCAAGAACTTACATATGAGATGTTAGAAGTGTGTGGATTGATTGCGTTCCTAGAAGAGAGGCTAAGCGTTCATGAGAACTAGCCTTACCAAGCCTACCAAACTTCATACCCACCACCACAAATCCCATATCAAACATATGCCACCCCTGTTCATGAACAAGGTCAAAATCGTCAAGACCAATTCCCCAATAATGTAGAGTCTATGATAGCAGCAAGGGAAGAGGATCCCAAACTCTCACTTTCCCCTCAAATTCCTTCCACCCTTACTCAAGAAGCTTCTTATTTTCCATCACAACCTTCTTTCCCCCTTTTCGAAGAATAATATATTTTAAAGGAAGTAATTGAGTATGCAGAAGAATACGCTCAATTCATGGCTAAACAAGAAGATTACATCAGTACAGAAGAGGAGGATATCACCATAGACTCCCCTTTTGATGAGCAAGAGGATAAGCTGCAAGCTTTTTCCTTAACTTCTGATGAGGAGGAGATCATTTCTGATTTTTTCCTCACTCTGCAAGAGGATATGGAGGAATATGGACACTCCCTCGACAAAGTCATTGAGATAGGAGGCGCTGAGTTGGTTTCAAATGAAGAAGAAAGCCCTGAGATTCAAATGAGTATGCAAAAGAGATGCCAGCTTTTTAATTCATCCTTGCAAGAGGATGAAGTCATCAAAGAGCATGATGATGAAATAAAGCTGGAATCTAAAGAAGATGTGCCAAAAGATAATGGATATCAAAAGGCACAGCATGAAGAACTAATAGCCCATGATTTCTTGATGACACCCGACAACATGAAAAACCAGTATTCGATAGGCATTCAAGGACAAGAAGAGTTCATAGGTGTCGAATACACATTTTGCTCAGACTCGTTCGAGTGCAGGCAGACCTGTGTGGCTGGTGTAGAGAACATTCCATCAACGACATATCTGTTGCAATCACTGGTATGGCAATGCAAGTTGGCTTTTCATAAAGAGGACGTGGGAAAGTTTTTTTTTGATCTCAGAGGAAAATAAGGATTTGTAATTAATGTAGTTAGGTAGTTTCCATTCTCACATTGCTTTGTTTTGTTTTTTGATTTCCTGCTTTTCCTTTAAAATAAGCATTTTAAATGCAGAGCCAGCGTCTTAGAAATTCTTTAATTCTTTATTTTTTGCTGCAATAAATGTTTTGCCAAATCTTTTGAAATCTCCAAGGTACCTTGCACCACATAATGTGTTTGCCTCGTTGTTTCCCAAAGATTGAGTAGGATTTGCTAATGGTCACCTTAATTTAATGATATTTGGGACTTGATAGGCCCATAAAAATCCCTTACCAAATTTTAAAGTTTACAAACTCTCAAGCATTCCTGTGAAAATATATTGCTCATTGTGATTGTGGCACCTAGTGAAATTTGTTGTAGCAAGCGTGTTTTTATCTTGTGAAAGGTTCATACCAGGTTATTATACAAGAGATTTAGAGATGGTAGGAATATTAGAAACACCCAGGAAGAGAAGAAGGGTGCAGTCCCAATTAGACCCAAAAGAGGAAGAACAGCCTTCACAGTGCCCAGTGCAGAGTACTGCAACTTCTCCTCAAGTAGGAATTACTCCCCCTCCTCCCTCTCAATCTATTCCTCCACCCAACCAAATGACACCTCCTGCCATTGCTGCCATTCCCATTTCACAATTCACTTCATCCTTGATGCCTCAAGCCTTAACATTACCCTATTTCTCCCCCTTTATTCCTAGAAAAATGCCCCTTCAACTCACCCCTAACCAGCTAATGGCTCTCCAATACAGCCTGCCGCAAGGATTTCCCTTCGCAGGGGGATATATTGCATCCCCTTCCACTTTCCAAACATAGGCTGATTCGGCAAGAAAGGCAAGAGAAGCCCAATTGGAGAAGAAGAGGAGTAAAGTGAATAAAGCATCAGCGGTGCCACATTTGAGGTCACAATTTGACCCCATTCAACAGCAGCTGACGGTGACCCATTTGTCACCCAACGTTGCCAAGCCGAGTGAACAAATGTGGCTGGAAGACTACACCATGAACGCAGTGGCCATCGACATGTCCCTATTCAGGCCTCAAGACAGAGTCGAGCTCATGATTGAATCCACTTCTACAGTCACAGAAGATTATTTGAGGATATCAAGGAGACTGCAGAAGACGAAGGCCAACCTGGCCATGAAAAAGGCAAACTACAATAGTTTGGCTGAACAAATAAACTAGAAGGACAATGAGATAGCTAGTCTACAGAAATAGTTGCAAGATATTGTTTCCCTCCAGACTCAACAGGCAATTCAGGCCCAAAATGATTCTTTGAAAGCAGAGCTTGTACTTGCCAAGGATGCAGCAATAGCTGTAAGATGGGAAAATGCAACATTGTAGAGAAGATTTGAAGGACTCCAACTGCAGGTTATCCAATCACAACAAAGGTTGCTGGAAGAATAGAATAAGGGTGCAGCTTTTCAAGCCCAGCTCCAGGCAGAGCAGCAGCAGACCGTGCAACTAGAAATTGAGCTTGCCAATAAGCCAAGAGGTGTCAGAATGGTGTATCTGGTGAAGGAACTCTACAAGTCAGCATGGGAGAGAATCTCTTTGGATATTCTCCAGCTTAGGCCACTTTTCACCCTCCTATGCCACGCATAGCAACTGTGTGAGATGGTCAAGAATCTGGTACAGAGCACTCTGGCCACGATCTCCCAGAGAGTCACAGACTCTCATTCTTTATAGGAGAAGCTCTACAGCTCAAGGGATGCAACATTAGTAGATGTGGGGATTCCTGACATAATGGCCACCACAAAATGGGTCAACAAGGAGCTCAGTCATAATGCTGTAGCCAATAACTGTAGACGTTGTCTTGATGTCATCAAAGAAGGCATCAAAGAAATGAGGCAACACATTAAAAATTTGGTGTGACTGGGCCTTCCTTCCCCATTTCCAAATGCAAGGACGGTGCTGCTGGTGGATCAAATCCAACCATTGATGCTAGCCAGGCAAAGGGATCAAATAGTTTTTTAGAGCTTGCGGGATGATTCTCCAACCTCTGAGGTTGAAAATGTTCTAATTCCTATTTTCTGGCTAGAATCCAAGCTGAAAGCCACTACCCAGATCCTGTAAACCTTCTCGCACAAGGATCTCATTAGCTTGGATTTGGATTTTGATGAGTTTTAGAACAAGTAAGGATTATCCAACCATGAGTGGTCTATCTTCTAGACAGCTCTTTTGAAGCTGTAAATTTTGAAATTTTGATCGAGCGAGAGTTTAGTTCTTTTTGAGCAGGCTCAAAAGCCCTGATGATTGCCAATAACTGTAGAGTAATTTCCTACTCTACGTCGTATTTAATTATTTTTTATTCGAGCACTGTAATTTTGGTTCTTCAGGCGAAGTGGCATAATTTTGAAGCAGAGGGCAGGTCCGTTTTGCAGTGTTGAGATGCAACGGAAGTTGCCAAGTGTCACCCTCTGAGAAGGTCTTTTTCCCCTTCTTGTTTCCTTCATCTCATTTTTGCTTGAGTATTAGTTCAAGTGGATGCTACCAAGTGTCACTTTTTGGGAGATAAAGCTGACAGTTGGCATCCCCTGAGTCCCCTTTTTGTAACCTTTGAGAATCACAAACTGTGCCACATACCTAGTAGCAATTAAGCAGAACGCACCACATGTCAGCATCTGCATCTCATATCAGCATCTGCACTTCATTCAAATACTTTCAACATAAGGCAGCAGAGAAGGCAGAAAGCGCCAAGTGGTAATTGCAGAGGCCTTGAAAAATTACAAGCCACCACGTGTCGTCATTCGGGAGACTTTGGTCCAATGATTTCATTCAATGCATAAAGGCATCCTTTCATTTTTCTTAAGTGCTAAGAGCAGCAGAGGCTACCAAGTGTCACTCTCTGGTCCCTTTCTAGCCCATCCCCAAAAGGCAGTGGAAGGTGCCACGTACCTTTAGATGAAGAAGCGGAAAATGCCATGTATCTTCCCAAGAGCAGCGGAGATTTCCACGTGTCAATGTCTGAGGGATCATCCTCAAGTTTCATTGCTGAATAAAGGTTGTGGTGGGCCTCAGGTGTTACTTCAAAACCTAGCGAAGAGTGCCAAATGTCATTTTTTGATGCCTAAAGGAGAGTTTTTCATAAATTGGCTAAGGGTCCTCTCCCATTACAAACAGAATAGAGTGCCCGTCTACTTGTTACAGTGAAAATGGAGGGAAATTTGGTGAGAGTTAATTTGAGTAGATGGAGCAGTGCACTGGGTAGTTTTTTTTGGGGCTTGCAAGCATTGAAGATGCCATTCATTTGTCTCCTACCAGTGGAGGCAAAATAGACAGTTGAGTGGCCCAATAGGTGATGAAATTTGAAATTCAGGTGTGAAGAGAGGAACTAATCAGAAATTGCCATGCCACAGTTAAGGGCAGCCGTTCTTCTCCAGCATGGCTTTTTAAAGCATTGAATGCGCCAAAGTTCAAATTATTATTTTGTATTTACGTATCTGGGGCTATAAAAGAAGAAGAATTGTAAAATCTAAAAAAGGGGGGAATTCTCATAGTTTTAGACTTTCAGAGTTTTTGACCAATAATATCATTTGCTTTTGTTACATTTCCCTAAGTTGAAAGGTTTATATGACTGTGTGTGTTTCTGCATCTTTTGTATGACTAGAAGATTCAATAATAAAATTGAACACTATGCCCCTGTTGATGTTATCTGTGTCATTTGCAAAGTAGTATATGATGTAGATTTTCTAGTGTTGTGATTGGAAATGTTATTTGCTTCTGTCTCATTTTCTGGAGTCTGAAGTTCTACATAACTGTGCATGACTTTTGCACCTCTAATGTGATTGGAAGATTCTATTAAGAAGATTGAACACTATGCCTTTGTTGAAAATTCATGTATCTCAGCAAAAAACTCCCCTGTTGTGAGCCTCTATTTCTGTTATTCCAATCTTTTACATTGATCATGCACTTGTCTACTCTTAAATGTAATAGAATCACATAATAGTTTCACTATGCTCAGGTTAGTATTAGGATTACTCTCAGGTGCATCTCCATAGTTAGGTTTCAATTCCTACATTTTGCATTTTTGTTTAGTCTCCTATCCCTTTTCCCCAACACCCAATACAAAAGAAGAGACCAGCTTCTTTAAAATCTAGAGGTTGTTTTCAAGTCGCATTGTCCCACAGCTTGAAACTTCCCATTGTTGTTGATTAAGATCTAGCACAATTTTAAGACATCAACAGGTCCTTTAGTTGGGTTAGGCTTCAAAGGTTTAGCATTGAACTGGCATGCTAATTAAATAACTTGTTGGGTTAGTTGATTGAGGTAGTCTAGCATAGCTTGCTTATAATCATTTTGACTTGATTCTCCAAAGTGGAATTTCCCTTGCTAAATTCAACCTTAATGGTATTTATAGTAGGTAGAGGGCATGGTTCTTCATCTTCTTATTCAACATTGACCAATTCTTGGTCTTCCTCTTTTTCTAGTGCAACGAGAGGAGGATTGTGAGCTGTAGTAGGTTGAAGTTGGATAAGATGCTTTAAAAGCTCCACATTAAAATATGGTGGTAGTGTGGTTATAATTTTAATAAGGTGAATGAGTAGTTATTCTTGATGGTCATGGATATATTATTTAATCTTGGTTCTATCATTATCCAAAAATTCATTTAGGTTATCTTCATTTCCCCCCAAGGTGTGCACATCACTATGATTTTATTAATTATCAACATGTTACTCACCTAAGGTTTCCAATAGGTCATTTGTTGTCCTAGATGATTGCTCTATTTTAATGGCTCAAGAAAAAGTGTTAGATTACATTTATATGACAATGGTAAGTAGAAAGTATATGTTTACTATATTAAGAGTGGTGGATTGAATGAAAGTGATCGGCTTAGAAGGGATCAAACAAGTATCATAGGAAACCTTCGAGCAAGGTTACTTAAGAAATTAGAGTTATTTTAATAAGTTATGCACAAATGGATATATCTTTGTTTAGGCTATGTGTGTCACCTATTTATACTATCATTATAACATATACTATCAATATATCAATGATTTTTGGATCTATATTGGTAGAGTGATGGTGAATTGATGATTGTTAAATTTTGAGTTAACAAGATGATAAGATAATGATGAGTTCTAACCTTAAATATGATAGATGATAGGATGACAAGAATATGAATGTTGAGTTTGAAAATAGATAGAGTGATAGGTACTATTAATATGGTAGTATGGGTAGTGAAGAGTTGTTTTTAGATGAAAATGAGGATTTTAGGATAGGGATTATCTATCAAAGTGTCAATAACTATTGGGTTCAAACTAGTAGAGTGATGAGAAATTGACGATTGCCAAATTTTGAGATAGTGAGATGAAAAGATGATGATGGGTGTTAATCTCAAACCTGGTAGGGTGACAAGTTGACAAGAAGATGAATGCCAAGTTTGGAAATCGATTAGATGATAGGCACTAGCACTATGGTAATACAAATAGTGACATGATGGTTGGAGGTGATAACAAAGTGGATATCATGTGGTAGAAAGGGATTAGCTCTAGTAACTTAATTGACTTTCCTGAGGAGACATCATGGAGATGATGAAATAGTGTAAGTGTTTTGAGGGCAGGTTTTGGTGATATGATCAAAGGAGTATGGTATCGAAGTGATGGTTTTTATGTGTGGATGACTAGATGTGTAATGATGAATGTAGGATGGTAATTAGTTTTGGACAAACACTAGGTTTTTCTAAGGTTAAAACTAATGTTTTTAAATATTTTTTAGGTTGTTTTAGGATTTTTGGTTCACAAACAATACTAGTTTTGACAACACTCAAACAAGTCACTCACAAGCCATAAACCTAAATTTAGTAAACTAATGCAGGAGTGTAACTTGATGACTACACTATCTAATGGCTTCACATGTGAGGTTGTAAGATGGTGATCCATTATGGAATATCCCAAAACCTCTTAACCTCATTTACATATAACAATCACTATGGGAGTTGATATTGACTTTGATAAATTTTATCCTATTAAGACCAAATGTCTTATTTTAGGTTTATACAAGCACATTAGGGGAATCCCTGATATATATTAGGTATGGTGGTGCCCAAATCCATGTAGAATGTTGTCCAACTACTTTGCACATTAGATCTAAAACACTCCTCACTCTATGGAACCCTTTATGGGTAATTCTACTTTAGCACCTATTGATAGTCATCTTGATATTTATACTCTATTATAACATAGAGTGTAGTCTAATGTGTAGTGATGAAATCCACATCACTAACCCCTATATAGTAATGGAAAGCACATGGACATCACTTCCACAATTGCATTTAACCCTATAAATAAAAATTTGAAGGGTTTCTTAGTGGTTTTTGATCCTCTAGGAATCACTGCAAAGACACGAGGAGAGCATACACCACTATAACCCTCGTGTGATACTCAGATAAGTAAAAAATATTTATTAACTGATTAATTTGTGTGTTTTTTATTCTAATGAAAGAAACAAGGAAACAAGTGACTAAAAAAAATAATGAATAATTATATAAAAATGATTTTTTCCAAGCCTTGGACCAATTATTTTACAAGCAAATGGTTTAATAGTTTTTAAATTGGCTATTTCAACAATCAACCATGTAAAAACATCTTTAGTAGTTTTAAATGTTTTGACTTGGACCAATCAGACCTGTAACCACATGTGTTAGTGATTTGATAGGTTAAATAAAGTGAGAAAAAATTGCCACTAACTTTTTCCCTATTAAAATCTAAACAAAATGTCAATCTAACAAGCCTTAATAAAAACACTTAAAAAATTCATGAGTTTTGGACTATAAATTTTTGAATGAGGTGTCAAGACGTGGGGGTTTGAGGGAGGCATACCACAACGACGTCAAGGAGTAGCACCCCTTATGGGGGTCTGGGGGTGGTGCCCTTTACAAGGTCAAGGGGCAGTGCGCCTGATGCTAAAAGCAATTTGAGACTTATTGGATGCTCAAAATGACTCAAAATTCACCTAAATGGTCAAAAAAAGCACTAAAAAGAAAGACAAATTTAGAGATGAATAAAAGGCCATTTTTAAAAATTAAGTTATGTAAAATCCAATCTATTTTATATTTACAAAATTTTGTCAAAATGATAATAATAAACTCTTTATTTAAAATGCTTCCATAAACTTATGATTGTTTACAGTCAATATCAATATATATGAGCATATGCTAAAATTAATTTGAGACTTACTGGATGCTCAGAATGACTCAAAATTTACCTGAGTAGTCAAAAAAATCACTAAAAAGAAAGATATTTTTAGAGATGAATAAAAGGCCATTTTTAAAAATTAAGTTATGTAAAATCCAATCTATTTTATATTTACAAAATTTTGTCAAAATGATAATAATAAACTCTTTATTTAAAATGCTTCCATAAACTTATGATTGTTTACAGTCAATATCAATATATATGAGCATATGCTAAAAGTAATTTGAGACTTACTGGATGCTCAGAATGACTCAAAATTTACCTGAATAGTCAAAAAAATCACTAAAAAGAAAGACATTTTTAGAAATGAATAGAAGGCCATTTAAAAAAATTAAGTTATGAAAATTCCAATCTATTTTATATTTACAAAATTTTATCAAAACGATAATAGCAAACTCTTTATTTAAAATGACTTCTATAAACTTATCATTGTGTGTGTATGTGTGTGTGTATATATATATATATATATATATATATATATATATATATATATATATATATATATATATATATATATATAAATGAAATTAACTAAGACAACCTTTTATCATAATACAAAAATAAGAATATAATATAAAATAAAATCTTTAAGAACTTTAATAAAAAAATGTTTTGGCAGCACAGTTTTGGCATCAAATCAACTAGATGTGGTAGAACTATCTAGACAATAATGGAATTTTTAAATCCGATGAGTCATTTTAACATCATAGGTTCAAGGTTGGAAACCCCATAATCATAAACAAGTCGATTAGTGATTTATACAAAATTGATATTGTAAAAAAGTGAAAAAATTATCTATTTCAAAATTGTTTGTTAGAGCAAACCTGAGAATTGTGATATTACAAAAAAATTACACATAGTTATAAAAACTAGAAACTAGAAATTGATCAAGCAATGATACGTTAGTGATTTTTTACAAAAATACATTGAGAACAACTAATAAAATGTACCTATTTGAGAAAATGAACCAAGATATTTCATAACTTATGTCGTAAGGATCTTATATAAACAATATTTTATTAGATATGCACAATAGCCAATGATTAAAACCCCTTGAATACCTATTGACTGACTATATATTACTATGTTATTAGAATCAAAGTGATTAATTAACCAGAATTTGACAAAAGGCAAGTTCATTGATAAAGAATGTACTTTAGGCATCACTCATCATGTAGACCATTAGATTAGAACCTACTTAGGCATAACATAGACCATGCTAAGTTAATAAGAGGTGTTATAACTGGATAAAATTATATTATATCAATTTATAACTTTCGATATAACTACAACTGTGATATTTTTTTTATCTTGCAACAAGACAAGAAAATGATCAATGTTTATCACAAATCATCTCCAAGACCCTATTAATCTACAAAATAAAGTGATGGACAAAAATACGCCTAAAAAACACTATAAGATTCAAATTTATTAGAACACTTGATTAAAAATCCAATTTATGGATGTTTTGGGGATCCAAAGGAAAATCAAAAGTAGATGAGCAAAAATTATAGATCAGAATGCAATATAGAAATTACCAATTGTGAGATATTTGACTTAATAGCTAGTGATTAATCTTTGTCTAAGACAATACCACAATTATTCAAAGGCAATATTGTGACTACAAAAAGTGATTTTTTTCAAATAACATAGAAAAAGAGGATAATTAATGGCCAACAATCAAAAATTGAAACTAATCAATAACATAGTTTTCAGTCTCAATTCTACCACTTAACAGTCACATCGACCAGTATCAAATATGTAACTTACTTGGAGACATAAATTTTGAGATTTTTGAACTACTAATCCTTCTTCAATTTGACTTGTAAGCTAATTACAAACACTCAAAACACTAAAGGATCATCTCAAAAGGAGGACTCCCACTGTGGTCATCAAATGTACATTACAATTTGGACACTCAAATTTAACATACAAAGAGCTATTAAAATAAATCTAGATCTAAGAATCATCAAAAGAAAAAGAAAAGGAGAGCAATTAACATATAATGGAAAGGTCTTACAATCATCATACTCATGAATCTCCCTTTCAAGACTCTGTAATGTCACTTAAAGACTAAACTAACAAAGTGAATACCTGAAATTAGATATGTGATATCAAATGTGCTCAATGCTATAATGGAAAATGGCTACTTGGGAGATGATCTTGATATCACAGACACATTCTAATTCTAGATTACCCTAAATGCTTAGGTCATCTTGTATTTATAGAGGTGTTGGAGGGGAAAACACAGGGGAAATTTTCCCTCTCAAATTTCAAATAGAAGATGGATCTAGAATGGAGAAAGTTCTAAATATTGGAATTCCCTAGACTTTCTTTGAAATATATGTGATTAGAAAGTGGAGGGAATATTTAGGCTTTTGACATTTTAAAAATAAGAATATTTGATTATTATGTGATTTTAAGAATTAATTAATTTAGAAGGTAAGAGGGGTAAGGTTATCATGTAGAAAGGGGACATGGAAATAAATTACATGGATTAATTACGGAAGATGGATAAAATATTAGATGAAATTAGGCGAGTTAAGTGGGTAAGCATAATTATATTAATACATAATTGTGTTGGCCCAAATTATAAATGGGGGCTTGGATCACCCCATTCACTTCACAAAAAGGAAGCTTTCAATGGTTGAGAAGAACTACACCACTATAGAATGATAAGTTATAGCTATGTTGTTTGTGCTACAAAATTTTAGATATTATTTGTTGGCTACACTCATTAAATTATTTATAAACCCAAAAATATCCATGATATTTGGTGAATAAATCCATGCTAAGATGATGAATATCCAAGTGGTTAATGTTATTTTATAAATTTCAGTTTAAGATCTATATCAAGCTAGGATGATAAAATGTGGGCCAAAGCATCTTAGTCATATAAAGAATGACGACACATCCAACTTTATACAATAGGGGATTTTTCATGTGCACTATGTTGAGAAAGAGAAAAATTATTTGGTCACATGAGCTATGCCATTCAATATTATCAATGTGTTTCTTTATAAGGTGGATAAGGACGATGTGCTTTGTGGAGTAGCCTTAGATCATGAGAGACTGTAATTACTATAAGAATCACATTAGGAAGTTGTAGGAGGACATTTCACATGAGAATGTATTATGAGGAAGATATTACAAATTATTTTGTGGTGACGTAATTTGTTTTAGGATGCACACATAATTACAAAACACTATGACATTTACCAATGGTTAGGAAGGTTGAACCAAAGGAATAAAATACCTCTAAAATTAATGCTAGTCATGCAACCATTTGAACAATGAGGAATTGATTTTTTAGGGTTTATTAATCTACCTAAAATACACAATCATGCTAGATATATAATTAATATGATGGATTACTTTAAAAAATGGGTAGAATATGTTATGGCACCAAGTTGTAGTGTCAAAGATGCAACAATTTTTTTGTATGAGAATATCAAAATCAGGTTTGGATGTCTTATGAAGCTAATAAATGACACAATAATGCACTTCTTGAATAATATTATCAAGCCTCTGATTGATGAATTCATCATATCACACCATAAGAGCACAACTTATCATCCTCAAGCCAATGGGCAAGCAAAAGCATCAAATAATTTTATTGAGAAAATGTTTACAAAAATATGTAATGTACATATAGATGATTTGGAAGATTGAATTTCTAAGATCCTATGAGCATGCAAGGCTAATTACAAACATGTGAAAATCTTCACTATTGTTGGATAATTAACCTTAATTTGGGTCCTTCCTAAGCTTCTAGGTTTATCATAAGTTTTAGTTATGTGTGTATTTATTGTATTTATAAATACACTTTATTCCTACTTTTATGAGGTGTTTCTAACCTATTTCGTCTACTTGTTGGATTTAAAGTTACTTTCATATAACTTATCTACCCCTACATGATACACACATCCTCCCCACTCGTAAGAATATTAGGGCCACATGAAACGCATGCATAATCTTGCACATATAACTCATCTTATCTTTTAGTTATATATTAAGAACTCACCTCTTTCATTCCTTCACACTCTCAACACATAATTATTTGTTTTGTTATTTTAAGTCTTGCTTTTGCATCATTGATGCTATCTTGGTTTAAGGCCATTCTTCTCCTAAACTTATACATGGTATTATAGTTGGAGTTCATTTTTGCAAGCTTCTTAATATTATATTGTGGAGTTTTTTCACCATTCGGTAATTTTTCTCACTTATTAAATCTTTTGTCTTGAATTTGTTGTTTTCTCTACTTTGCAAGGTAATATTGTTCATTTAATTGCTTTCATCTTTCAATTCTTGGCAATATTCTAACATGGTATTGGAGCAAGTTGTCTTTTGATATTTGGTTTGTAAGTGTGTATATTTGTGGAAGAATTACAAATTTTATTTTTTTCAAAGAATCCACCCTTGCAATATTATTCGATCCATATACTTTTTCTTTACTTTTTTTAATCTTGCTTGAAGTTTTTTCCCCTAACCTTTTATTTCAAGTCTTTCTTGATAGAATTTTGACTTCTTTTTCAAATCTATTTATTTTTTTTATATAATTGTTTGTTAGTGTTTTTTTACCTTCTAACTTTATTTTATAAGTTTTTTTATGACAATTAAATCATTTATTTTACAAACCTATCATATTCACCTAGATATATCTTTTGATTGACTTATTCATTTGCTCTCTAATTTAAAATGTTTCTTCATAATATATTGTCATTTTTTTCAAAAACCCAAACCATAATTTAAGAGAAATCATCAAAATCATAACTCTAATTTAAAAAAAACACTCTTTTTATAAAAAAATAAATAAAACATTCCTTTTTTTAATGTTTTTGATAAGATAAGGTGGCAGACCAGGGTCTGAACCCTTACAGAGCAAAAAAGACCAGAAGGCAATCAACCAAAGATGCCTTCAGAGAAAACATGGTACAAGCAAAGTACCATAGCCACATAAAATATAAATATGAAACAGAAAAAAAAAATGAGAGTCAAAGAGGCTCCCCTTACATGACCATAGATTTGAGCAGATCCTTCAGTTTCTCTGTGTTCTTAGCATTGACAGTAGGCCCAGCATTTCCCACTTCATTCAGCATAGACATATGTAGTAGCATTGAGTTCTGAAGTCCATTGGTGAAATTCCGCTCAATCTTCTAAATATGATCCTTCTGGGCATCAATTTCAAATTTCAGACCAATCTCAGTCCCAACTTCCTCGATAGCCTCCTCAACATACATTTTCCTTTTCTTGTCAGTTGTTCTCATCATGTCAGCATCCTCCTCCTCAGCAGCCTCATAATCCCTGTTCTCCTGCTTACCTCCAGAGTCTTCAAAAATTTCTTGGACTTCCAGTTCCTTATATTCTTCCTCCTGAGTAGCTTCCTCCAAAGCACTCTCTGAGTAATCGATAAGTCTGGCCTTAGGTACGGGTTTACCAGCAATCCACCCTGACCTGCAAATTGCGGAGGAGAGGGCTTCCTTATTGGTCTTAGGATGCTTATAAGATTTACCACCTTGGCTTCCCGTGGTCCTACCAGGATTGTTGTGTAACCCCTCAGTGGTCCCCCCAACATCTTCTTCCACAATATTTATTTTCTTAACCTTATTTCTCTCAAGGGAACCAGGGGTATCCATAGGTGTCTCTTCAGGGGTAGAGAAAGATACTTCTTTGGTTTTGGTAGGAACAGGGGAAGGACAGGGTTCATCAATAGCATCTACAGATACCGGATTAGAAGAAATGTCAACACTATCAATTCCAATAGTCTTGGGTGGCTCGAGGGCTTGGTGGAAATTGTACAAGCAGAGAATGAGGCCTTGGTGAAGTGGAATAGGGTTCATATCCAGCTTTTTAGACATCTTTGCTCTCACCCTAAGCACAGAGTATTCCAAAGAGGAGAGCAGATAGAAAGGAAAACTAATTAAAGCATTGCACCTAAAGTGGTTTAAAAGAGGAAGATGGTAGTTATAAAACTTGGTAAAATGACCTTTAAGCGTGAAGTACTTCATAATAATGAAGCACACTCCATCCCATGGCTCAGGTAGTTTTGCCTGCTCGAATCCTCCTTGGTATGGGATGAGTTCTTCTCCTTCCCCTAGGAAAAGTTTATGGCTTGCCTGATCCATAATTTTCATTTTCCTCTTAAGCTTTATCCCCTACATGGTCATGCCAGTAGCCATCGCAATGACCTCAAAAATCTCAAAATTGATTCCTCCAACCATGACTCACCTATTTAGCCAGGATCGCGCAAATTGCTCGAACAGATTTTCATTGTGACCATTGAGCCTTTCCATGTATGGGTTGATTCCCCCTTCTTTACAGTAATGCCAAACTAGTGGATTGTCTTTAAATTCATAGCAGGAAATTGGTTCTGTGCGAATTTGGTCTCCTCCCATTTTGAAATTCTAGGCCGAACCCGTAGAGTTCCTAATTTTAGCTTTTAACTTCGAAGTGGTTGTGAGCTCTTTCTCACGCTTATTCATAATGAAACTTTTTTGGCTTGTAATGCGAAGTATCATACAAAGGTGATGTTGGTGACTCCCATGCTTGGGAATCATTTCCTGTCGATCTTCATGATGTGGTATGCACGCCTTACCATTACTATACAATAAATCATGAATGATTGTTGTAAGAGTACAATAGTTATCGAGCTCCACGGTCCCTGACTGCCCCTTCCACATGGACCACCTATAAGAGCTATCAATCTCATGAGTTAGCCTCATCTTGACAAGTCATCTCCTTCTGCACCATATCCCTAATATTTAAAGGAATATGCCCGACTTGGCGTCACACCCGCCAATTTGAAAATTGCTGACCAAGATTAGCACAGTGATCAGCAACACTATTTCCTTCTCTGTAAATATGGGAAATGTCCACTCTATGAAACTTTTGTAGAAGAAATTGGATGTCCCTGATGATATCCTTTAGCTTAATTCCCACATTCGATGCTTTATTGACTGCATCTATTACCATTTTGGAGTCTCCTTGTATACTCAAGTTCCTTATTCCTAGGGATATAGCTAATTTTAACCCCCATAGGAGGGCCATTGCTTCAGCATGGTTATTTCTCTGGAATCCTATTCCACCAGCATAGACAACAATCATCCATCCTTTATCATTTCTTATGATTCCTCCTCCACTGGCTTTACCATCGGACTTAGATGCCCCATCAAAGTTGAGTTTCATCTAGTTAGGCTTTGGAGGAATCCATTTGGTATCGAGTCTCTATAGGATTTTGGAGTTATTAGGATCAGGGATCTAGTTTAATATCTTCCATTTAACTAAAATTTGGATTTCAATTTGAGTTAGAGGTTTGTCTGCAGCCTGAATATGGGCAGTGGTGACACTTTCCATAAGAGTCTTGACAAAGGAATGAAACACCTGAGATGCATTTCTAGAAGTTTCTCTAAAAATTTTGTGGTTGCGTTCTTTCCATAAAGCCCAACTCATACAAGGTAGAGTTTGATTCCATAATTCCATGAGCCAAGGATGGGTAAAAGTTGAATTCCAGCTAAGGATGACTTCCTTAAGGTCAGAGTTGAGAACCCACTCAATACCAAAGTTATTTAGAATTATGTCCCATAATTTTTGGGCAAAGTCACAATGGATGAAAAGGTGAGAAACTGTTTCCTCCTTAGACCCACATAAGTAACATCTGTTAATGAGGGTAAACCCTCTCTTTTGGACGTTATCCTATGTTAATATTTTATTATGAGTAGCAGCCCACCATAACATATTATTTTTTGGAATAAGTTTATGGTTCTAAACCTTTTTCCATACCTCTTTATTTTGAGCCTCAAGAATCAGCAAATGGTAAGCAGACTTGATAGAGAATGATCCATTTTTGTCAGGACACCAGTACTGTTCATCTTCACGAGGGAAGAGAGGGATTCTGGTCTCTTGAATCAACTGCTAAATCTCTCAAACTCTCAAGAAAAGCTCAGGCCTATGATCACAGTAGTTTAAAAGATTTTTCCAGCTCCTCATACCATTGTTATTATCCAAGTAATCACTGACTCTATTTCCAAAAAACATTGTTATACATTATTTCCCCCCAATCATTATTTTTATGGATCAGGTTCTAACTAATTTTTGATAGAAGGGCTTTGTTCATGTTCCTGATAGACCTAATGTTGAGGCCACCATGAGATTTTGGAAGACATACTTTTTCCCATTTGACTAAGGACATTCTCTTTTTATCTTCCAGTCCCGTCCATAAGAATTTTATTTGGATCTATTCCAATTTGTCAACAAAGTATGCAGGAATTTTAAAGAGAGATAGGAAGTAAGTAGGAATCCCTTGCAAAGAGGCCCAAAGTAGTTGCAGTTTACCAGCACTGCTGAGAAGTTTCCCTTTCCAACCTAGAAGTTTCCTCTGTGTTCTTTCCAAAATTCCATTCCAAAAGCCAGGAGAAACCTCTTTGACCATGAGGGGGAGACCTAGATAAGTAGCTGGAAGGACCGCTTCTGCACATTCTAATATATCAATTATTATTTGTCTAAGGTCATTAGGAGTATTGAAGAAATACACATTGCTTTTCCTGAGGTTTATACTTTGCCCAGACTCAATGGCATACTTGTTTAAAATATTCTTCCATCTTTTAGCTTCAATCACCGAGGAGATGCCAAACAAGATGGTATCATCAACAAACTATTGTACCACCATAGGACAAAGGGAGGAAGCAGGTTTGATTCCCACTAGATTTTTTGAGACTAGTTTTGCTTGTATGAATCTTGCCAGAGCTTCTGCCATTATGATGAATAAATACGGGGAGAGAGGGTCACCTTGGTGGATTCCTCTCGAAGATGAGAAAAACCCTCTAGGGACACCATTAACCAGCACTAAAAATTTTGCAGTAGAGATAGTGTTCCATATCAAGCGAGATATTTTATCATTAAGCCCAAATTTTCTGATGACTTGGAACAGAAAAGTCCATGAGACCCTATCATATGCTTTATAAATATCAAGCTTAAGATCCATACCCAGGATTCTGCTCTTATCCATGGAGTGAATAGTCTCATGTGTGTTGATAACGGCATCCAATATCTGCCTACCTAGGACAAAGCCTTTTTGTGAAGGGGAAATAATTTTATCCAATAAAGGTTGGATCCTCATAACCAGCACTTTCATGCATAGTTTATAAATAGTATTGCATAGGCTAATGGGTCTAAAATCTGTAAGGTGAGTGGGTTGTGACTTTTTAGGAACAAGAACTAAGAAAGTATTATTAACTTGTTTCAAAAGTTTACCTGATCTGCAAAAGTCACGAACAGCTGCAGTAAGATCTCCTCCCACAATCTCCCAATATTCCTAGAAGAATATAGGAGGGAAGCCATCCAGGCCTGGAGCTTTGAATCCACCCATGGAAAATAAAACAGCACAGACCTCCTCCTCGGATACAGGTTTTAGCATCCCCTGATTATCTTCTTCAGTTATTAAACAGGGGATTTTATCAATGAATTGGTTCATAGGTCTCTCATTCCCATCATCATTGTTTTCTTCTGTGAGCAAATTATGAAAGAAAACCCTGGCTTGTTCCCCTATCTCCCTATCTTTTGTTATAATGTCACCATTATCTAAACCTATTTTTGTGATGGAATTAGCCTTTCTGTGTTTCATTGTAGAGAGATGAAAGAAGGTAGTGTTCCTATCCCCCTCTTTAAGCCATTGAACACAAGATTTCTGTTTCCAAAAAACCTCTTCTCTTTCAATAAGATTCTTCCATTCAAAAGTCAGGGCATTTTCTTCTGCAACAGTATCTTCTGAATCATCACCTTGGGTCATCCGTTGTTGAATATCTTTGAGTTTTCCCATTATGTTTTTCTTCTACTGGAAAACCTGCCCAAATTTGTATCTATTCTATCCCTAAACTTCTTTTTTGATATGCTAAAGTTTTTTGACTATTCTGAACATAGGAGTGCCCTGAATAGGAATTTTCCACCATTGCATCACCATTTTTCTGAAGTCTTTGTGTTTGATCCACATAGCTTCAAAATAGAATGGGAAGGGTCTATGTTGTCTCTGATCTCTCCAACTGAGTAGTATTGGGCAGTGATTGGATATGGTTCTAGGAAAACCCTGAGCCTGCATATTATGATAATCATTCCAGTTGCTTGAGATAAGAAATTTGTCTAACTTAACTTGAATCATTTGATTTCCTCTTCTATTAGACCAAGTAAAATTTTGATTTTGTAGTTCTATATCCAATAGCCCCAATCATTAATAAATTCAACAAAGTCGAACATACTGTCCGAGTAATCCATAATCCCACCCTATTTTTCAGAGGGGTATAGGGGAGTGTTAAAATCTCCACCAAGCATCCATCTAGTGTTCTGGGAATTATTCTTAAGACTGCTCAATTCTGTCCATAAATTCTACCTCAGAGCTCTGTTATTTGGGCTATAGACATTAATCAATGACCAGTTCAAAGAGTACAAAGAAAAGTTGATAATCAAAAAGTGCTTGTTAGAAGACATAAGAGATCCCTGAATTTTAGCACTATTCCACATAGTTACAATCCCACCTGAGGCCCCTTCAGCTGGACTGATGTAAAAAGCCGTTGTAGGCCATATGTAGTCAGCAATTTTCTTAAACCTCTCCTCATTCATCTTGACTTCTTGGAGTAATAAAATATCTAAATTATTATCTAGAATGTAGTTTTTAAACTCAAACTATTTTGAAGGACTATTAAAGTCCCTCAGATTCCAAGATAAAATTCTCATTTAGAGTATTTAAGGGGATGAGTTTCCAGTGTTTTTTGCTTACCACTGGCAATCTCTCTTTGTCTTGTTTCTCTTAGAGTCAGTCTCCTTTGTTTGGGATTAGTACCAACATCTACAGATTTTTTGCCTTTTTGGTTTTTTTTTCTTTGGGGTAACCCATTCCTCCTGCTCATTATTACTACCAATTTGTCCTGCTTCGCCTGTTGCTGAATAATTACCTATTTGGTCTCCGACTTCCAGCGTATGGAGAACTTGTGTGTTTAACTGTAAGGCTTCTTCTCCTTTGGTAAGTAATATTTCTAGAGTTAGTTTTTCCTGTCCATCTCTTGACAGTTTTTCTTCTGTGTTATCTTCCTCTATTGGTTGGATACCTATTTCTCCTTCCTCAGACATATTGTCCTGATTATCTAAAGGGTTAGCTATGTCTATTATAGTCTCCTGACTAACATTGTCTGATACTTTCTTGGTATTTTCCTCTAGGACCGCTTTCCCCCCTTTACCATAGGTATCCTCCTTGCCCGCCTTATCCTCTATCTTTTCTGTATTATCAGGGTTTTCTACATTATTTCCCGTTCCCTGATTGTAAGACTTTCCGAGATTATGAGATTGATCCTCACCTTCAATCGGAGAATCATATTTTCTTCCCGTTTGCTTTGCCTTGCATTGTGTCATTATATGTCCCTTTTTTTTTACATATTTGACAGAAGGTGGTAGCATTTTCATATATGATCGGCTGTGTCCAAGTCCCATATTTAGAGTTTAACTCTATAGACGTAGGGAGAGTCTGGTTAATCTCAGCATTGACACACACTCTAGCATACACACATCTAGATTTTGTTCTGGTTGTATGATCCATAGTGACATATTGACCAATTGAATTACCAATAGCCGTAAAAAAAAAATCATCCCAGAATTCCAATGGGAACCCTAGCAATCTAATCCAAACAGGAGCAGATTTACTGAGGTCCGAGTTCGGGTCCAACCCAGGTTTCCATGAGCACAGAGCAATGGAGTGTGGGCCATACAGCCATGGTCCTCCATCTAGAATAGCTATCATATCTTCCCTATTTGTAAATCTAAATAGGAATAAGCCCCTTGCCATTGCAGTGATCGAAACACTACCCTTGATTTTCCACCTAGACAAAACCCATTTCCTAACCATCTCAATGTTAAGACGGAAGAAGAAAAACTTACCTACTAACGCAAGGTCCATGGTTGCCACGATTTATTCCATCAGATCATTTGGGATAGTCAGGGCTGCACCCTCAATGGAAACAGGGAGGCTCGACATGTTTTTAGCAGAACATGTCTTGTCACCTGTTAGCGCTTGCTTCCAACCGTTGGGTGTAATGTCCTTTATTAGATTTTGATTCAAGTCCCCAGAGGCACTGCCACCGGCAATAGCCTCCATTAGATCCGTGATCACTACTGTCGCTCTCAGAGGGCCCTACTAGGTGGGAAAAACTAGTTTCAAAACCAGAAATCTATCTCTATATCCATCTTGTTGTTCATGCAATAATCTTGTAATAATGTTTTTAATGTTTTATAACATTATGGTTTTGATTTTTTGTGTAGTCCCTTGTATTATTCTTTCCTGAGTGTCGTTGGCTAGCTCTTGATATAAGAATTTTTTTTTTTCTTAACTTCTTTCTTTTCTTTTTTTTAATGTGGCTTTGTGTCCCCATTCTCTTTAAGTTGCGCCTGCTAAATCTACCATTTTTTTAAAGTTGTCCTCGCCATATAACATGGTATTTTATTCCTATACCATTAAGCTCTAAGTTATAAATGGCTCTTTCATACTCTGGGGTGGTCTATTATCTTCATAGAGGTGTTTCCCTTACGTTTTAAGAAACTTAAACTAAAATATGTATTTTGTGGCGGTATGTTAAAACCAAAAGAAAATTAAAACTCTTATCTTTTGAAATATAAAATGATTTTTCCTTTATAACAACTTTGAATTTGGCATTATCAAAAGTTTTTTTTCAGTCCAATCTTATTCACGTGGATGAGATTTTTAAATTTGAAAATTTAAGTATATCGTTCATAAATTTTGATGCATTTTAATAGTTTTGGTATGGATTTACCTGTACAAGTAAATCAAAGTTAATTAATTTGATTTTTTTACTATTATAATGATTAATTTGAAATTTTATAAGACATGTTTTTTGTAAAAAAAATTTCACATTAATTTACTTTGTTAAATTATAAATTGTATAATTCTCTTAAAATGGTTTTTAAATTAATTGTTTTCCTAACATTTAAGAAAATGATGAAATTAATGTCCTTACATATTAAATTACATGTCAAAACAAGACTACAAGTGCTTTACAAACCTCTTTTCTTGAGTGAATGCACACCATACAATTTTCGATTGAGACATTAAATGTTCAATTTGCATCTTTTATTCCTAGTAATGTCTCTAATATTGATGAATTTCATTGTGCTTCTAAAGAAACTAAAACTCATTTTCACACTCCTTCAAACAACCCCAGCGTAAAAATAATGCACTCCACAGAGTACACTGGTGGAGGTCTTGGTAAGTGTGAATCAGTATACTTGAACCTATTTTCCTTGATTTGAATGCAAATTATAAAAATTTTGGTTTTATTGATTCAACTACTTTTATTTTAAATTTGGAATCATATTGTCCCCATCACCGTATGACATATAATGTAATTTCTTTTGATTATACTACTTATAATGCTCATGATTTGATTAAAACTTTTAAACCTTATTCGTATTGTGAAAAATACCGACATTGTATATATAAATATTGAAAATTTCACCCATATAATTTTTTTATTAAATTCACGCATGACACCTTACATTGTTAGAAAAAGACTAAATCTCCTATCTATAAGGGTAAAACTATTTGGATTCTTAACTAAAATGAATCTTCTAGAGACTTTGATATGTCTTCTTACAATAATTCTTCTAATACTTCACACAAAATATCTTTTACCAGTGACACATCTTCTTTTTCTCCATTTTAATTAAATTAAATATCTTTTATTATTTTTTCTTGCAAAAGATATATGTTTTCTTTAGATATATTTTTTAACTAATTTATTTTTGTGTAGGTATTTACATTTTATGATGGAAGTTGTATTTGCTCAACTTTGCTAGTTGTACATCTACTTTTATTACATTATATATGCAGATTGTATTTTTTCCATAAACATTGCTTAACTTGAAAGATTAGTGTTAGCTTGCTTGTTTTACTGGTTTATGGATCATTACTCCCTCTTGTTAGTTTTTATTTTATTATATAGATCAACCATAATTTTTCAAAGATAATTCTGGGGGATTCTTTTCGATCACACATTCTTCCTTGTGACTTTTGGTGGCACCTTCACTTATTTTTTCTCTCAATTATTATTATTTATTTTGAAGGAAGTTCCTATTAAGGGGGAGTATTGTATAATTTCAACTCCTTTTTTTTATTTATACAGGGTTTTCTCTATTTTTTTACCTTAATTTAAGCTTAAGGGAGAGTGTTGGAAAATTAACCTTAATTTGAGTCCTTCCTATAAGTTTCTAATTTTATCCTATATCTTAGTTATGTGTGTAGTTATTGTGTTTATAAATACACTTTATTCCTGCCTTTATAAAGTGTATCTCACATCTTTCATTCACTTATTGATCTTGGAGTTACTTGTATGTAACTCCTCTCCCCCACATGGCACACATATTCTCTCCACTTGTAAGAGGATTAGGGCCTCATGCCACACATGATTAACATTGTTCATGTAACTCCTCTTCTCTCTTAGCTCTATAATAATAGTTCACCTCTCGCATTCCTTCACAATCTCAACACACAACTCATTCTTTTTTTTCTAAGTCTTACTCTTACATAATTGATGCTCTCTTGGCCTAAGACCATTATTTTTCTAAGCTTCTATATGCTATTGTACTTAGAGTTCATTATTGCAAGATTGTTAATACTAGATTATGGAGTTTTTTCACCATTTGATGGTTTTTCCCACTTACCAAATCTTTTATCTTGTATTTGTAGTTTGATATACTTTGCAAGAAAATATTGTTCATTTACTTGCTTTCATCTTTCCATTCTTGACAATTTTTTATTGACTCTTTTTCAATTGGTCTATGGATTAGAAGCAATGATGCTAATGGAATACTTAGTTTCTAGTCTTTGAATTACATTGATAATGCAACTAGGAGATCATGACTCACTTTGATAAAATTTATTAGATCTAATTCACATGAAATAAACTAGACAAAGAGAAAGTTGGATGTAGGAAATAAATAAAAAGAACCAAAATGCATGGCATGATTGTAATCTATGATCAAAAGAATTTCACCTTGAACAAACTATGTTGTTATGTGATTGTTGATTTTGAGCACATCCAAGAAAGTTATGTATTCGATGAAAATGACCATATGTTATTCATGAGGTATCATAAAAAGCAACGATAGTGCTTAGTGAACTTCAAAGAACCATCTTTTTGAGGTGAGTAAATGCTTATAGGATTAAAACCTACCACTAGTGATCTCTATAACATATCATGTTAAAAACATAGTGAGTGTTGATTAGCACCATGTAGTTACAAATTTTGTTTATTTTATAGTTTTATTTATATTTTTTCTGATTTTTAGTGTAACTATGTATAGTTTAATCTCTATATCACAGACATTTAAACAGATTTTAAAATTCAAAACTTGAAGAGCAAAAAAAGAAGCAATAGAATAATGAAAAGACTTAGACAAGTCAATGTGTAAGTCAATAGAATAATTCTAGGAATAAGGTGCTGACAAAAAAGTATGGAGGTGAGGTATTAAATGGCAACTACAAGGCATGTAATGACAAGGCACTTCAAAGATTACATTACTCCCAAAATAGATAGTTTTGTTAGATATAGGTAATGTACAATAAATGAAAGGTCTTAAAAGAGAAAATGTGGTATGTCACATCATCAAATACTATCATATGAATCAATTAACTTATCCCTTGAAATTACAAGTTCACATCACATCAACTAATGGAATTCAAAGTGAAAAACATAACGATGTGAAAATAAACTTAACAAAATCAATGCAAATTATGTGATGAGTTGGGGAGAGAAAAATATATATAAGGCACGAAAAGTAGAGGGAAATACATTTGCAATCCATAGAGAATAAGAGCCTTTTGTAATTTAAATTTTAGCTATCTACCTAAGTGTAAATTCGTTAATGTAACCACCATATAATAGAATATAATGGACATGTCTCAATTACTCATTCGATTATCTAAATTATATAAGGAAAAAATCGAGATTGAGGAGGCACTCAGTTAGACAAGATATCATGACTGAGACCCCTTCAATTTCATGGATTCAATGGAGGCCACATTATTCTCTCAAGAACAAGACAGGGGTTCAAAGCTACAATCCCTAGCTATACCAAATAGGTTGTGAGGTTAGAATTAAAAATACCTAATCAAGCTCCCCACCTTCGATGAAATAGATGAATTAATGATGACTCCCCTAAGTTGTTATAATAAAGGGACAATGCACTTGTTGAAGGATGTTACCATCCACATCAATGCAACCAAAATGGTGTAGGCAAATGGGTTTATAGAAAGAAGGAAGTATTTTGTATAGTACAAAACCAAGAGCCCTCTAATTTATTCAAACATCAAAGAAAAATAAACATAAGCCTCCAGATGAATTCCAATTAATTCAGTGAATTATGTCATAGTGTGGGTCCTAACAGAATGCATCACCAAGAGATATTGGAAAAAAAGTGCCAAACAAGTAACCAAGGGGGTCATTGGCATAGCATATCACATGATCTAGAATCAACAAGAACTTAAAATGGCTAGATTTACTGATAACCAAGATGATCATTGACATAGATAAGTTCATCACCAATGCATCATGAACCTTCAAAAACTACTTTTTGGTATTATCATTCTGATTTACACAATGAAAATTCCCCCATGGCCCCATCACATTGAATGTAAATTATTGGCATGCCATTGCTTTTATGAATCTTGCATGGACTAGAATATGATAATACAATGCATAACTTGTCCATTTTAACCAATGGTGGATAGAAATTTGGGGATTTATTGCCTCGCAACCTTGGGTGCCTACTAATTTTTAGTAGTATTTTGGACCACTCATCATAGTCACTAAACTTCACAATGGGATTTAGATAAATTAATGAGTTCACAAAGCCATGGCTCACATGGATCTCCTTCATCACCATGTGGGATGCATAGGTAAAGGTCATAAGACATAAATATATGGTCTCACAATCAATTCCACCATTGTGATCTATGTCCCTAGTTCAAAACAACCATTATCTAAAGAACAAGGGGAATTGCATACATAAATAGAATAATATTTTTTATCATCATAAGTACATTGAGCATTATTCCTATTGTTGAGGTTTGGCATTAATATTGCCATTGATGTCAAAGGTTTTTGAGAAGGTTGATATCATTGTTTTTTTCATTGAATATCTTTGTTGTTCCATAGGTGCTTTTATGAAGATTGATTTCAAAGGTGCTTATGAAGGTTGATGTCATGTGACTATAATTGTTATTGTTATTGATGTTTTACTGGTGTTCTAGTGAGTGTTATGTTCTAACAAGATAAAGTGTTGAAGGCTAGTTGGCATGATCATAGGGTTATAGGTATTCATGAGGTCATTGAAGAGTGTAGCTATGAGAAATAATATTGAGCAGTGTTGAAATGATTCTAAGAGTGTAATATATGATTAGTATCTATTCTTATGTCTGCATGAGTGATGTGAAGGTTAGCATGGAAGGTCCTTTTTGTCAAATTTGTCAAGTGCTTGAGCCTAGTAGTGTCTTGAGAATGTATGTGCATAAGATGCCTATTCTTGTGCATGAAGAGGCATGGTGGCATGGTAATATGGATGTTATTATGCTTGTAAAGGTTATATAGTATTGATATAAAGTGTCTTTCAGGACAAGGTGTATTGTGAAGCTTAGTTATGGCATGAAGAGACCTTGTGTGAAGGCATAAGATTGGTTGTATGGTGAGATAGGGTTGTAGAAGGATGTTTGATGTGAGATGTTGTGTGAGCATGTGATTGAAGTATTTGAAGCTTGAAAATATGTTTTAAGGTTATTTTAAGGCCTACCAAAGTGTGAAGACTCAGATGTAGAAAGCAAGGTGGTGAGAGCATGGCCTAATGCATGAGCTTCAGTTTCCAAGGCAAGTATGCATATGTGATCTTTTTCAGATGTATGATAGGTTATCCCAGGTGTATTTATGAATTTTTAGGTCAAGTTTTGTAATAAATGGCATGAAAAGGTGTTTTGAGGTATCTCAAGTGTATAGAATGAAGGATTCTCAACTCGAGAAGGATTTTCTTGTGTTCGTTAGCTTGTCAAACGTATACATGGGAGCCTAAGATATTCATAGTAGATGGTTAAGGGTCCTAGATTAAAATTATAGGAATTATTTTCTATATTAAGGAGCTATGCTTTATGAATGATCGTTAAGAGTGGAAATAAGTTTAAACATGACTTGAACCCTAATAAGGATCCTATGTTGAATATGTTGATCAAAAGTGCCCAGAATGGATTGGTATGCTCAAATAAGCTATTGGATCTTGTAGTGGACTCCCCCAGGTACCTCCAAGTGGTAATGGTTAGAGAGATGAGAATAAAATTTTGAGTTACAGGATTGTTTTTGAAGAAGTTGAAATTATCAAAAGTTATATTGGATAAAGTTTGTAAATGATTAGATAGAGAAGGTAGATACTTGTAATTGGTGTCCATGTTGGTTTATATATTGTTTATATCCCTTAAGTGTCTCATTTTGGTGATCCAAGTAGGCCAGTGGCTAACAGGCCTAATAGAGCAAAATATGTAAAACCTAAGCAATGATGAGTTTGAGGCTTTATGCCCTAAGTTGAAGAATATAATGCACATGGTGTTGTTTTTTTGAAATTTTATGTCCTACTAATGATTAGTATAGGGTTTTAATTTAGTTATAGAGGTTTAAAATTTTAATCCAAAATGACTTATCTGGTTTTGGTATGACTATGAGGAGAGAGGTCAAAATATTGGTCTGCAAGACCAATATTTGACATTAGACCATATTGCTTTTGTATTTGAAGATGGTCTATAAATTTCATAGAATAATTATAATGAATTTTAATAATTTTAAATTTCCTATACATGTGTTATAAGGTTAATGTTTCATGACTGTGATTTTGATAGTCTTGGTAATTCTAAGTTGCAGTAATGAAAACTTATATTTGAGTGTTATTTCATGAAATAATGATGAAATGTAGTGCATGGAGTTGTTATTCATGAATTTCAAGTCACGATAATTATTTTTATAATCTTTGGAGGTTAATATAAGTGAAGAAGATGTGTTCACAAAATGGCTTGTCTATTCAAGATTGAACTGTGAGACTATAAGTCAAGGAACTAGTATATAATACCAATATTTTCCATTTGAACTTATGATTTATTCATTACAAGATGTTATGAAAATGTCATAGGATAATTTTAATTCATAAATAATCAATAAAAGTGGCTACATATGTGGTTAAATTCTAATTCATTATGACTATGTTTTTGAGTATTCTAGCAATTCTG
Organism: Torreya grandis; assembly: GCA_037957365.1. Taxonomy (NCBI): domain Eukaryota; kingdom Viridiplantae; phylum Streptophyta; class Pinopsida; order Cupressales; family Taxaceae; genus Torreya; species Torreya grandis. The sequence continues at coordinate 546,847 of JARHVA010003191.1, read as the reverse complement.
AGTGAACAAGTTATAGAGTTATTTTTGAGCCATTTTTTCTAAGAGAAGTTGTTCCAAGTAGTTGGTTATGTTCATTAGTTCATTTATTACATATATATTTTTAATTTTTCATGGGAGATATTATAAAGGAGTGATTTAACTTATTTCTTGCAAGACAATTTCTGAGGTATACAAGCATAATATGGCAGTCTATCCTAAAGAGGGATTCAGGGTATGAACACAAGATGCAGATCTAACAAAGCATGGAAGAGGTTAGATTAAATCATTATAAAATTGTGTTATTGGTTTTTTTATTATTGGATAAGGATATCTATATCCAATAATAGCAAGTCTCAGCATCAAGAGAGTAGACCTAATGAATTATGTCTCTATGAGACCTAAAGGGTGAGTAAGACCAATGTTGGTCATTGAGTCAGAGTATACAAAGTGAATTAATATTACCTTAATATAATATAAATTATTTAAACATGTTTTTATAATTTTTTGTTACATTAAATTTAGGTGATTAAGCATGAGAGAGATCAAATAGTGTTTGAGTACACACAAGCCTAATGTGAATAGTGCTAATGGAGTGTTTTAAGTGGTGGTTGGACATAGAAGGTGTCATGGACTTAAGATAAGATTTTTTTGGGTATATTTTATTGGTAAATAAAGTTTTCCTACCATTAATAGAGTTTTAAAGTGTTCCAAGGAGATCAAAGGGTAACATGTACTAATGAAGGCCTAATTGAATTAAGTATCATTAAGGCCTAAAGAATGATTTGGTCTAATTGAGCTATGATCGACCTAATTTAATGGTTTATTAATGTTTGTGGCATGACATAAGGACTATTTTTTGGAAAATACAAATGGTAAAGTGTGTGTGTCATATCAAAAAGTGTATGAGTAAGAGCCTAGTATAAAAACAAGGCCTAATTGATGAGTTTGAGGATGAGTGAGTGGAAGCAAAGGATATAATACTTTGAAGAGATGAAGGATTTATTTTAAAACATAATAAAGGTGTATATAAATCATAATTAATATCTAATAGGGGTAATGTAGATGAACATCAAGGTCATATGACATAATTTGTCTTGAAGAACCTTATTGAGCAAAGGAGCCTAGAAGGCAGTTTGAGAGCGATAAAAGAGAGAGAAGAGCTGAAGAAGATGATAATAATCTATTTTATGAGAAACCATGTATACTAAATTTTATAAATTAATTCATGTGGATGATTTTTTGATGAGTCATCTAAGGGGTTGGTGCCTCCTTACAAGTGGGTGCTTGGCCAGTTAGGGTTAGTGCTCTATGTGGAGTTGGTGCTTCACTAAATATTTATTTTTGTCTTATAATACTATATTCAATTTTTAAATATCAGTGGGTTTCTTCCTCTTTAGGGTTTCCCATGTATATGATGTGTTATCTTGTTTTATTATTTTGTATGGTTGTTTATGCTTGCTAAGATCTATGTACTTGTATGAATGGTTCATGAATGTTTAGTCAAATTGAATGAATTTTTTGAATATTGATTCACCCCCCCCCCCCCCACCCATATTAGTCATTATTCTTCCATCAAATAATTCATAAGAAATATGAAAGCTCCATCTCACAGAGCATTTCCACCATCAAAGAATAAGACTCACAACACAAACCCATCGTTGAGTGATAAAAGCATGTTGAATATTTCCATTGAGTATGATCTATCACAATTAGGGTTATTGTAGAGGAGGTATAAAAACACATGTTTGAGGATATTGGAAAGGAAACTTATGATAAGGAAGGATAAATGTTTTTTTTTATTTTAGAAAGCAGTGTGCACCTTCCATCTACACAAAAATGTGTCAGTTATAATTCTAGTCTAGATACCCAAACCTCCATAGTCCATCATTTTGTAAATAGCCATAAAATAGGAGGAAAGAAAATACATAATGATGATAATTTTCTATGAAGTAGCATTAGGGTTAAGATCCTCATATACAACAATGGCACCATCATAGATGGCTTAACAATGAACAAATATGGAGTAAGAAGCAATACAATAAGGAATTATCCAATAACCATTAATGGTAGAGCAAATAGTCACAAAACTATAAGGACATTTCCTAAAGTTTAAAAATACATGAGCACATTTGTCATAGTGCAATAAATTTTAGAAGAAGAATTGATAGAGGAAAAAGTAATAGAGTAGTAACTAATTGTACATAGTTACCAATATAAGCACAAAAGGTAAACATTGGTTCCACCTACTCATTGAAAGACATTGATCAACAAACAAAGAGTGGTAATGTCACCATCCCCTTCTCCTCCAAATCATTCCCCACTTCCTTCTCCTCTATCTTCACCTTCTTCAACATCATTGTCTCTGCATTCCCCTAATGAAACCCATATTACCTAGACTAATGAGTCCATGGCATAAGTTGTGTAACAACAAATCATATAATATCAACCAAAAACATAATAAAAAAAAGAGAAACATCAGCACAAGGTTATAATGCACAACAAAAATCACATGAAACTATAAAGGTAGAATAAGAAGTTGCAAGTGCAAAGGAATAAAAGTAAAAGGTTGCGTTATATAAATTAAAAAGGGAATAATAAGAGAAGAAGAGGTAAGAAAAAGAGGATAAATAAAATAAGTAATAAGAAGAAAAGGGTAATAAACAAGAAGAATAAGCTATGCATAATAATAATAAATAATAAGAAAAGGATGCACGATAGGCACAAAAAAGGAAGGCAAAGGATGAGATGTTAGCTAAGGATGGTGAGAAAAAAAATAGAAGCTCTATGATAACCAAAAGTGAAAAATAATAAAGTTTAGGTTGAGGCAGCAACTAAAGAAGTTGAAGATAAAATAAAGAAGACTTGCACAAGCAAGAAGAGTTGAATAAAAATGTTTTAGAAGATCAAGTAGTCAAGGATGATATAGAACATGCGTAATAAGTTAAACAAACGTAAAAAAAGGTGAAGACATAGGAAGAGGTAGTTACCAAAGCATATGAGGAAATGTAAATGAATGAAAAGGCACAAATCTCAGTAGAGACCTAGAGGGCCAAGCCACAATAACAAACTACACAAAAGATAGAGGAGGTAAAAAAGGAACTAATTCCTGAATTCAAACATCTTTTAGACACATTACAAAGATAAAGATTAGCATAGGGAGGTGAATAATAAGAAACATCATAGGAAAAATCTTAGTCTAGTATCCACTTAATATGGGATGTCCATGAACCACCTCTATGATAGATTAAATTCACACTCCCTATTGATCAAATTCAACAACAATTGCCACCATCACCAATTATTGAGATATAATTAGACCTAGCCATGACAATTCAATATGTGTCACTAGATGTGACCCAACTCACATTGGAAAAATAGATTGAGGGAGCTTCCACATTTAAATAAATGATTGTGTAAAAGGCATCTAATATTAGACAAGACAGTCTCTAATTGAGAGAAGAAAATAAAATATTTCATGAATTTCCATCTAAGGTCTGTAAAATAATATATGATGCTTATAAAACATTGGTGGTTCAAGTTCTAGGAGACTAGATGATGTCCAAGGAGAATAAACTCAAAACTTTACTCACTTACCTCAAAAAATACTAGCTGGTTGTGAAGCAATTATATCAATGTTGAGCATAATTTCAGTACCTACAAGCTAAAAAAATATTATTATTTGAGATCCTCAAATAATACTAACAAGTCTTCAACACTACTGTGCATCATGCCACAAAAAATGATCGTATCATGCTCAATTAAAAATAATAGTTTAAGACACTTAGAATGAATTGAATCCATATTTTTTGAAGGTAAACAAAGGTAAGGCAGTGATGGAGGGTAAAACATCCACACCATCTCATTTGGTCACTATACTAAAAGAGTCTCTTTCCTCAAGAGACAATTTCATGGAGATAATACACACAATGCAAAATGATATGCTCTATAACATGTTCATTAGTGTTTAAACAAAATAGTGTGCAAATAAGATGTATATTTTGCAAGACATTCAGTACAAGGTTATTCAACATAGGTCAATCATTGCTACCACAGAGGATAAAGACATCCAGACCATTATGTAGAGTCAAGCTCCCCTACACATGTTGATTAGCATGGAAAATTATGTCCTAGAATATTGGATACAACTCAATTTCTATTTGTCACATATGGACAACTCCATATAGGCTATCATCAATGAAATCTAATTGATTCTAGTGACCCAATTTACACAATAGCTACAAATCAAGAAAACAAAAAAAAACAATAAATGCATCAACCACAAAAAATGCATCTAGGATTCAACTCCATATTAGAAACATATCCAACAATGGCTCGAGTAATACCATCATTTTCACAAACTAAATCAACTCCAACTATGTAGTCAATGCCTCCACTATCTCTATAGGTACTACACAATTAAATTTTTGTAATTTTGAAGAATGTATAAGTAAGGAAGGACATAAGCTTTAATAACTAGGATAATAATGTTGAAAACCTTTAAAGGGCAACCTCTTGATTATGCCAATCTATTGAAAACCCAAAAAGGGAGATATATTGGTAGGTTTATTAGTTGAAACCTTGAAAGGGTGATTAACTAGTGTGTAAGAAGTATAAAATAGTAAATGACACTTTGAGTGATAACTAAAATACTACTTTCAGACCAACCCTTCAGTGTAGCACAGGAAACTCCACCAGCGCTAGATTTTAACACACTTCCTGCAACATTATCTCTAGATAAGACAACTATTTAAGTCTAAGAAAGTGTTGGTAGTAGACTTCAAAGTATAAGAATGCAAAGTATGTATGAATGGAAATTGTGTAATCTATAATTGATGTATAATATTTTATATGTATTCAACACATAATTTTATATCAAAACATAGTAAGAATATGAATAGATTCCTTCAGGTTAGAAATGAAAGGTTAGGAATATGAAGTAATAGATAAGTCTTGAAACTCTATAAATATTTTAAAGTTGTAACTGGAAAGAGTTTTGATTATGAGATAATCAAGATCATTTGATGGTTCCATTGATTTTTTCTATGTGCATTTATTTCTTTGTTTTGTTTGAATATGTGTGATTGATATAAAATAATTTGTTTGTTTTATTCTAACATCCTCTATTTATATGAATATTCACTAAGAATGAATGAAATGAATGAATCGTCTTTCCATATTCCCATCTATCAAAATATATACTAAAACTCACACAATAAAATCCTTAAAATGTCATGATGGTTTTTTCCAGGAACCTTTACTAATACCAAGTCAAATAAATTCCTATTAAGGAGCTCAATATTATAAACACATTAGGTATATAACTAAATATTGTTTGATTTCCCGTCTTGGAGTATTATATATGTAGGCAAAAAACAATCATTAGATGGTGGTAATTATGGTCAATGCAACCCATTACACTTCCACCATTTTTGTAGGTTTCTAGCCCTCAAAAAAAATACAGGGTTACAAGATAGAGGGTTTTGATTTATGGATCTATGCATGTCATAAGGGTTCGATATTGCAAATAAATAGAAAACATAGATAGTTGTAGATGATCATACATTTATTATACCACATTTCCATGCAAGTCAGTATTGATTGATGATACTTGATCTTGTAAAACTAACTCAATGCAGGCATAAGATCAGTTCTTGAACTGAATGAACCACATGCATGTTTATCCCTGACTTTTAATTAGATAACATATTTATGTTTAAATAATTAACTAAAAAATCTAAGTATCTTGATATCTTTAGTATTTTTCATATTTAGTATTTACCTTATCAAATTAAAAGAATAAATTTTCAATCATTTACATTCAGGTGTATACTTGAATGCCATATATATTGATTTTAATTATATTTCAAAGTTATATATTAATTAGATTTATTTCACCCATTAATCCAAATTAAGGTAAAATAGATGATACTTCAATGAGAAAGTATGAGAGTTAGTTTCACATCTCCTCCCCCTCTTAAATATTTTTTGGGGTAAAAATATTTTAAAAAGGGAGTTATGATCCGTAAGGATCTACAAAAATAATCCATTCATCAAAAAACATTATAAAAATGAGTTTCAAACATCAACAAAGCTTCAAAGGGAGAGTTATGATCTTAGTGACGAACTTGATACTGAATGTATGCAATGTTTAAGTAATAGTTAGGTGGTTATGCAACCAATGATTCTTGTAAAATAATGGTTATAAAACCATCAAGACAATTATATAACCATGAGTTAGTATTAACTAGTATTTTAACCCACAATGACTATATAGGTATGGTAATTGTCAAGGACAATGTCTCTTAAAATTCTAATATCATTGCAATTCATTTAGTGCACCAGAAAAAAATTTCCAAACATGGTAAGAAGATAGCATACATGTAAACAAAAGAAAATCAATCAAAGTATATATTTATTGTTTAGTTTTTTATAGGAAAGATTAGAGAATAATAATGTGATAAAATTTGAGTGATTAAGATAAGTGTTGTTTTACTTTTTATACATCATCATTGTAATGTATTTTTCTAATAAAAGATGAGGAGTATTGTTTTTTCCTCTTCTAACTAATTCTCCCTCATCCTAAGGTTTTCTAGACCACAAAATCTTAGTATTTTTTTGTCTCTAAGTTTATTATGTGTTTTCATGTTTATTACATTCATGTTTTAGTTATGAAGTTATATTTCATATTATAACAAAATATTTCAGTAATTTTACATCACTTTAATTAATTGAACTTTCATTTCAAATCAGATTTGAAGTAAAACAATTTTTTTCGATTATGTAAATTCTATAAAGTGTAATCAATTGAGAGTTTATAAATTAATAGTAGTATAAATAATGTGTAAATAACCTTTCCTCAATAAATGCATTATATGAATCGTGAAAACTTATTGAAAAAATTAATACATTTGCATGATATTGATCATAATGACATAGTGACATTATGACATATAACAACATAGATAAGAAAAAAAATGAGAAATCATATAAAGACTAATAAAATGATTTTCAAAGTCAAAATAAAGACAAGATTTGAAACAAACATAATAAGAAAGGAACATGCAATAAGCTCTTGAAAATACATGATTATATCCAAGTAAGAAATAATGAAACTCAATAAACAAATATTGAAATTAACAACTAGAGATAAGTGGAAAAGTGAAAATGAAAAAATAAAAATAAATTGGATAAACATTGATTGGGAAATAAACTCAAAGAAACAAAAAAATGAAACATAATTATTGAAAGAAATAAACATGCCCCCATTTAATATGGTGGAAGGAAACAAGACAATAGGTAGACTTCAAATAAATTTGGATTCTTAAAGTTTATTGGATTTTTCAAAGGCTTGCCATTTAATATTGTAGCAAACAAATTCACCTGTATTTTAAACTCTTTATAGTGTAAAATGGCATAATTTAATAAGATTAAATTTTTTTTTTCATATTTTATATTGGTGTTATTTTAATTTTATTTCAATGTGTTCATCTATATTGAATTTTCTTAATCGAATAAAAAAAATTTCAATTTTTTATAAAGTAATTTTGACATACTCTCAAATGTTCAATAACAATAATTATTTTTATATCAAACATTTATAACTAATGTACTATCTTTTCTCTATAACTTTTATCATCAATAATATTTTATAATAATATTCTAAAATTAATAATCTTTATTTTAAAAGATAATAATTATTTTTTCTCATATAAAAATGAATTTAAAATTTCCTCTATAGATATTCTTACACTTGTTCTATATGCCCATAAAATTGGATATATTTAATTATGAATATCAACACCATTCATGTTCACTATTTTTTATAAAATGTCAACAACAATAGTCTTGTCAAAATATTTTACTTGGATATTACCTCATGGGTAGTAATGAGTAGATAAATTATTTGATTTTGATTTTGAGAGTAAACCTTATCATCTATATTGTTCTCACATAGTTTTGTAGATAATTTTTTTAGTCATATAAGGATGTAATTTGTCTCCCCTTCGTGTTTCTAGTCATTGAATGTCATGGTTGTATGTCAATTTTATAAAAGTTTAAATATATTAATCTATTTAAATAGATAACTCATTTGATCATTAATAAATTAATAAATTTTTATTTTTTATTTATAAATTTTCTATTTTTTTATATAGTAGAAAAATAACCAAGGTTTATTTTAAGAGATCATATTAGAAACTCTCTAGGTTTATTTAGGTGAATCTAATTTGTATACTTGAAAAATATTCAAGAAAAAAAATTGCCTTCTTAAGTTTTTCGTACAATCATCCGTCTACACATTTAAAACATATAGGTTATGAATAAATTAAAAAAGATTATAAAAACCTTTCCTAAAATTTAATATTATTGCATATTTGGATTCCTCTCGAAGAGATATGCAATTTAAAAAAATATATCTAAAACTAAGTCATTATGCAAAAGTTATAGCCTTCAGAAGTTGGTGCTTTGTTGCAATGCATTATGCTATCGCACGATAGTACTATGTCATGTGACGGCAATATGTCATGCGATGACATAATGTCGCATGACAGCATGCAAAAATTTAAATTCCTACTTAAAAGATATACACTTTAAAAAAAAAATTGTCTCAAATCATTTCCATATGCAAAAGTTATGACCTCTGGAAGTTGGTGCTAAGTTGCAAGGCATTATGTTATCGCATGATGGCAATATGTTGCGCAACAACACTATGTCATACGATGGCATGCCATAATTTATATTTCTATTTAAAAGATATATAATTTTAAAAAAATTGTCTCAACCTGATGTCATATACAAAAGTTATGGCCTCTAAAAGTTGTTCAGTTGCATCATAGCATGCCATCGGGCGATAGCATGTTGCCGAGCTACAATATGTTGCTAAGCAACAACATGCTGTCAAACGATAGCATGCTGTTGAGAGACAATATGCTGCCGAGTGACAACATCATGATGCTATCGAGCGACAACATCATGATGTTATCAGATGATAGCACCATGATGTAATCAAATGATACCGAACACCAACTTTCCAAGGCCGTAACTTTTGTATACGAACTGAGATTGAGACGATTGTTTTTAAAAAAATGCATATTTCTTTGAGATGAATTTAAATATATATGTATTATATATAAGGCAAATTATATGGATCTTCTTATAATTATTATAAACGATTGATAAATCGACCCCTAAAAAACTTTACATCTCAAAAATTTAAGTAAATATGTCTTATATACTACTCCCAAAAAATTGTCAAATACAATTTACCAAAAAATAAATATTCATAAATTAACGAATATTCGCCACTAAAATTTACCCTAAAAATAACATAATAAAAAAAATATATCCAATAAACAAAAGTTGAAAATGAAAAACACAATAAAACAAAATTAACTTATATGAAAAGACTTGAATTTTCAACAAATATATAACTCTTTATTTATTTATATATATATAAATATAATTTTAAATATAATATTCAACATTTCTAACATTTTCAAATTTCTCCCCAGCTTATCATACACAAAAATATGATTTTATTTTATATTAAAACAATCATAAACATGATGCACTAGTTACTTCATTTAATGAAAATAAAAATTATGACAATTTTTAATCCACAACCAAATTATAGACACCGCTAACATATTAAACAATCCCCATATGTTTGAGATAATTTTTCTAATTCCATTCCTTCGTAATGTTTTTTTTTTTTTTGGGTTATGGTCTAAGTTGAATGTAATTACCTGTTTTTAGGTATTTTTTTCTCAAGTATGATTTTACTTTAAATAATAATCATCATCGTATATAATGAAGAGCAAGTATTTTTTCTTAATGTTAAAGTTTTTAATATTTATTAGTAATTTTGATAAGTTTTAAACTATAAAAAATATTAAAAAAATAATTTATTTAATATTTTATTGACAGGGGAATATTTATGTGGAAATTTTAGAGTGTTTTTGTAATATACATTTTTAAAATGAAATAAAAAATATATAAGTGGTGTATGGAAGTTTTAATATTAAAAATGATCTTGAGAATAAGATATTAAATACAAGTAATTAAATGAACAATTAACTTATAATTTAAAAATGATATGTAAGAATGTTTTAATATTAAAAATGGCCTTGAGTGTAAATATTAAATATATATTTAGTACAAATAAAAAAATTAAAAAAAATATGAAATATAAAATTAACATTCATACATATATTAATATTTTTAAATGTATGTGAGATAAAATAAATATTATATGTTATATAAGCATTAAGTGCTAAAATTATCTAAGTTCATTATGAATTGCTCTGTCATTTTGTGGATATATTTCATCATTAGTTTGCCACTATGAATTTGTATAATACATGTAATCTATTAATTTTTATATAATTATTAAAAATTATGTTGTGTATCATTTTTAAGTATTTATGTGACCTCTTATAAAATCATCGTGATTCATGATAATGTCAACCGCATCATAGACATTGTACACATCTAATTTATCTACAAAGAAAAAATCCACAATCAAGAGAGAAATTATATAAAGCGTATAAATAACTACATAATATAAAAGGGACACATGGGATTCAACCATACACCACAAAATCACTTTGATGATCATTGAATGTGTGGACTTACAGGGCTCATGCATTTTACCAAGGGATTTGGCATTACATTCATGGAAAGTCACGAGGGTCCATTGTGTTTATATGAAATTCAATTTCCATTAGATAAAATAACCTCTCATTCACACAATACCTAAATATATGGAATGGCACTTTAACTTAATGGATCTCCTTGATTAATTATATAATGTGGACACAATCACCTTATATTATGAAGTAACATCAATAGAGTGATGTGGCTATCGGAAGTGACCCAAAATATAAGTTATAATTCATGGATGAGCGTATCCACGGACTAGGCTCATCTCCAGAGTTCCTATATGGCATTGACATTGCATTTAAGGAAAACAAGAGTATGTGGCCACTGATTCATGGCATTGAATAAAAGGAAGTGTTAGACTCATGGAGATGTTAGACTTTCATAAAAAATATATTGATCTTAGAAGGGACACTTGACACAATCACAAGATCTTGAAGTCATGAAGCTCATAGTGTTCATGAGTGGCCATTTTCAAAACTTATGGTTGATACGAAAACATATGGTGACATCATGGGATGAAGGATTCACAAAGTCCATCTTATTCACGTGTCTTTCATAATAATGCATAATCATTATTCACTTGATCTATTTTGATAGTATTTTCATATTGACATGGTCGTAAAATTTTCATACGACTACACACATATTTTTCACATAGATCGTAGATAGTGAAAAAATTACCATGAGATTCAAAATTTATTAACTACAATCTAATATTACACATTAATTCATAATTATCAATGTTCATTTCAAGTTTTTTTTTTTAATAATTTAAATTTTAGTTTGGAATGATTAAATTTGTGTCTAGTTTGTTTAACAAATTTAATGATTAAAAGTTCACTTTAATTTAATTATATTAACCATGGAGTTTGTGACCCTTTTGAATAATGTTTTATCTTGAAATATTTTTCAAGACACTTTTATTTTATTCTTGAGTCCTAAGTTTCATAACTACATGTTTGCATAAAAATATTTTATTTAACTTAAAATGATTGACTACTATGTGACCCCCTCCTCCCTAAACGTGAAGGTCATAATATCATTCACCATTTTCTTGAGACCCTTAAATAATCATGACCACATTATTATCATTTATTTAATCATGGACCCATGGATCTATAGGGATAATTTTATAAAATTATGGTTCCACATTCATTCATTCAGTTTATGATTCTATATGGGTAATTAAATTATGTAAATCTTTTTTTCATGATTTCATGGATTGGATTATCATGTCACGTGTCCTTTACAAATCCGTGACCAATTTTAACAGTAACCTATCCATTTATATATAAGTGTGATCACATTTTTATTTTAAAAAGTTAATAATTTATAAGTTTTATTAACTGAGGTCATATTATTATTGTGTGGGATGTATCACGTCTAAAATATTTGGTCATAAAAAGTTTGAGGCCATTTTAAAAATTTGTGAAATTTTATCACTTCATTACTACAATAAAATCAAAAGTGGCTATGTGTCACATCCCAATATCAAACAAAGGGTCTTAATCAGAGGCCACCAAAGAATTCAGAGCAACTTTATGGCTAGGACATTCTATGATGTTGCCATATGGATGATGATGGTACTTTGTTCTTGGTTATTAGATTTGACATTCATAAAACTGTCACCAATCGAATATTTTGAACTATAGGCTCTAAGATCATGCCATGTGGGTGATCCAAATTCTATGTGGATGTTGAGTTAAATTTGACACCTATCATTCCCTATAACTAATTATCATTAGTTCAAAATAAGAACTCTTTATCATTGAGGAAAAATAAGATGTCATGTGTCTCAAATGGAAAAGCCACAGAGAGTGAATTTTCAAACTATGTGAAATTGTACCACTCCATGGCTAATGGGTAATCAAATTCTACCACATCTCACTTTGCAATTTCAAACAAAGGGTCCCAATTGTTCTACGGCAAGGATATTCTATGACGTTGCCTGACAGTGGTGATAATCAAGACTAAATTAGGTGTCTATCAAATTATCACCAATTGAATCCCATGAACAACAGGGCTCATGATCATGCCAGATGGGTGATCTAGATTATCCATGGATGTTGAGTTAAAATTGACACCCATCATTGCTTGTCACTGTTGGTCTCCATTTCACAAAAATAATTCTTTGGCATTAAGTAGCAAGGTTACACATGTGTCAAATGGATAGGCCATGGAGAGAAAAAAGTTCAAATATAAACTCCAAAGATAAAATAGATCTCATGTTTTCACAACGTGGAAGGGTGTGATCTCAAGAGTGACCAAAGCTAAATTTTGCATATATTATAAAAGGTCCCCTAAATACACAAGTTCGTATGTGTAACAACGATATAGTTCAAGTGATCGTATGATCATTAAATATGAGAAGAATACAAGCACATATGGATGAAATAATCAATGATTATGCCATATTAAATTCTGATGTATTGTGTTTCTAATAGACACTTATATCACATATTACAACAAACAATATATTGTGAAAATTTAATTGCATAACAATGCATCGTGTTCTTGGAATCAATATTTGCATTTAAAAACATATTTTGATTTTCAAAATAATGAAATGCAAAATAAATAATGTGGAGCCATATTGGCAATTATAATCAACCATAGCCAAGAAATCTCAATTGTGAAATTATACATAACACCAAACACTAATATTTAAAATATCATATCTAAAATTAATGATGCAATAGCTGATTCAAACAAAACATGAAGCACATATATATTAGGTGAGCTCAACATAAACATTGGAAATAAAAACAACAACATGCAAATAATATAACACCATATGGAAACCCATAATATGCATGCTTAATTGAAGATAAGAATATGATCCCAACAACTATTATTGATCACATATGGTTAAACACACTAGAAAACAACATCAAATCGATAAAATTAATTGTTATTGTGGCAATCATGACACTATTTTACCAGCCATACACAATAACCCTCCACAACAACCAAAAAAAAAAAAAAAAAACGTTAATTGTAAATATAATTACCTCTCAAAATTAAATATATACAATAACATCACACAACAATGAAAACATATTTCAAATACAACTTATCAATTACAAGGTGCGCATATATAAATATGACAATTTTTTCTTCTACTATTTATGTACTTATACACATTTTATTATATTATTATCTCTCCTAATTTCAATTCATCATTATAGGCAACATGAATGGACACTACAAACCATACAAGATGATAAACTACTAGATCATGAATCAAAACAATATGCATAAACAAACACATAATTTTCTAAACTTAATTTTACTTCAAACCTATTACTTTTTTCCTTGTACTCATGGGTATGTAAACAAAACCCTACTTTGGCATGACATATCAATTGATGACCTTAGCAATTACAAATCTAATCATGTATTTTAAGGAGATGTACTTGTCATCTACAAAGCAATGTTACAAAAAGAATAAAATAAATAATTTCTCTATGTTAACTTGACCGATGAAAAAAGATAAATGGTTGTTATTATTTATGAAAATAGAAACCTCATTCAAATACACAAACACAAAAAATTTATAAGAAAAACACTACATGTAACACATTTCTGAGTTACTCCCAAAATTAGCTATGATCGTGGAGATTGTGACATTATATTACTACTCAATGAATCAATAGAACTATAAATTATGCCATGTGTTTTTACATAATACAAGTTCATACTAGAATCAAAAATAAAATATATGCTAAACACTAGTGATACATATGCAATTCATGCAATTGTTGTAATTGTAGCCTCTGTAACAAAATCTAACATGTAACTCATTTTTTGAAATCAAGGATGGAAATTATGAAGATGATGAACCAAAGTCAGTTTATCATCCCTACATATAATCTGCACTTTCAATCATATTTTCTACATCAAATATTTAAAAACTTCTTTTTTGACTTCACAACTTTATCTATTTATAAATTTTGAGCCTTTGTTTATCACTATTGAACAAATATTACATAATAAATAATTCCAAGTCTTTCTCTTCAAAAATTTAACAAAATAAAATATCGTTGAAGACCACTCAATCAAAATTCATCACTCCATTAAAAATAAAGAAGTACTAAAAAACTTAAATACATTATTAAATGCAAAAACAAAAGTGTGTTGATGATAATATATTTTTCTTTTTTAACATTAAATTTTTAAAAAAAAAATTAATTGTGTTCATCAATTTATTTTTCTTACCACAAACTAAATTCATGTTATAGTTCAATATTTCCCATTTTCAATTAAATAAAATATAAACTATAAAACCAAAATAATTTTTCTTATTATTATTTTTTTAAAATTTAATCACATTCCCAATACCTACTCATCCAACTCTCATGTTTACACATACTCATCATGTGATAACATATCATAATTCAATATTAGCCACTATAAATAAATTACAAAATGCCATAATTGAAGTGGTTGGTGGATGGAGTTCCGTATCACTATTCACGGTCTTTATGAACACGCTACATGCCCATGCATCACATTATGATATGAAATAATTATTACACCTTTGTACTCTTTGTTTGATGCTACCCACCTCATAAATTCTACGTCTTACACATCCACATGCACGCTTTATATTTATGAGAGAATGTTGATCACTCCATCCACTTACACTCCTTACACTCAATTATTTTTTCAAGGTTTTAATTACTTTTCTCTTCTTAAGCATCTTCAATTCCTAGTTATGCTTGTCATCGACAACAACAACTAACATTATCTTTTATTTGTAAGTTACAATTTTTCTCCTATTATTATTTTTTAGTTATAACATTCAGTCTATTTACAATTTCCATTTATATCAGTAGTTTGCATTTTCATTTTTATATGTATAAAGTAACACTATCAATTGTAAATATATATCTCATATCTTTTCAATTTATTTTAAATAAATGAAATGTACCAATTGAAACCCTTCAACTATCAGAGATCACATTTACACATTGCACCTTTTGTCAAGAAGAAACATATTATACTTATATCCATCGCCTCATTTATAATATGAAAATAATTTAAAATAGCTATATACAATTATTTCTTTCAATTTTCTATTAAAAACATTATTGAATACATTGATAAAAATATTATATAAAAACTACATAAATAAAAAAGTTACATCATTTATCTTTCAACCAACACAAAGACATTATACATGATAACATAACAAACTATATTTAAAATACAAAAAATATTATATGGCCTCCTTAAACCCACTATTATTTTTAATATTTCTAAAAATATAAAAATCTTAACAAATTAATTCATATACTTTCTTTCATGTTGAAGGTTCATTTTAAATACCTCAACCACACATTATAATTTCATACTTAATTTTTAATGAAATAATATATCACCTATTATAATGTTCCTTTGAAAAAAGTTTAAATAAATGTAAACCCATCAAAAAGTAGTATCATCAATATATTTACTTCACTTTACACTATACATGCAATGTTTTACATAATATTTATATTTAATTAACATATTATTTTTTTAATCTTATTACACTTCATTTATAACAAACACATTTATATGCTCTATATGATTTTAATTAATATTTTTGTTATTAAAAAAATAATTAATAAATCTTACACCACCTTAATAATATTTACATAATTACTTTTCAATAAATATAATAAAAATTAATCATTACACAATTTTTATAAAATTATAAAATTTATAATAATTTAAATAATTTTTTAATATTTTAAAATATAAATTTTATTCTTAATTGACAAAATTCTAAACCAAAAAAAATAAAAAATGTTGATTACATATAACCTTAATTTTTGTTCAAGTGAAATACACAACAACATTAATGTTGACAAAGGAAATCATTATTTATCATAGCATCTTTAGTACTTGAAAGGTAAATCATTTTATTTGGAAGGGTATCAAATGTTATTTTTTTTCAAATTATTAAAAAAAAAATCTATTTATTTTTTTCTTTCAAATTTAAATTAGTATATATATTTTAAATATATTTATTTAAAATTGTTGAAAAATATTAAATTTTAAGTATATATGTTGGAATTGTTATATATTAATTAATTAATGATTCAATTATTTTATTTGCGTATTTATTATTTGTTGGATATATATATATATATATATATATATATATATATATATATATATAAAATTGAATGGACTCATAAAAATATTTACATTACCCAAATTTCATTGAATGTCTAAGATCTTATGATTTTTCATTTTTTTTGAAAAAGAAGAAAAATTTCAACATAATGATTAATTAGACATCCAATTTAAAACTAAAGTTATCTATGACGATCAATAGATGTCAACTATAAAATCAACCATTTTTTAACATCTCACACTATTACACTCTAATTCCATCACCTTCATACATGTCATATAAGGTAACTAGTATATTTGTCTTAAATAATTTCATTGAAAAAAAATGAGATTTATTTTGAGACATTAATCTTTGATTTATAACATATTGGTCAAATGAACAACTCCAATACTTTCTCTACAATTTTCCCATTAGTTGGTAAAACATAGCCACAATCTATTTGTATCACTACATGCAGTGTGAGAAATTTGTTTCGGAAAATAAACAAGATCCAATCTCCACCAAACATTCAAGATATCACGATTTTGGATCACAAATACCACACAAATTAAGGACTTCAACACTTTCTTTGTAAATTTCCAATTATTTGGTAAAATATGGTCACAATCTTTCTATTTCATTGCATGGAATTTGAAATTTTCGTTTTGAAATATAAACGGGATCCAAACTCTTCCAAATATTTAATATATCACAATTTATTAATCGTATTCTTTAAATAAGAAGAAATCTCCCTTATAAATTTTAAATGAGTGTTAAAATTAAAATTGAAACTACTTTATAAACATCAAATAAATATCAAATTTAAAATCAATTATTTTTATTAATATTTAGTACGATTGCACTGTCATCAATCCCAATTTCTATTAACATAGTTTTTTTTTTTTTTTTTTTTAAATTTTAAACTAGCCATCCCATTTAAGAAAAAAAATATAATTTTAATGCGGAGGTCAATTTAATAATTATTTATGGGATAATTGATAGGTTACACACTTTCCAAAAATCTTATCAATTCATAGTTTTATCAAACTTTATGAATTTAATAAAAATGTTTATGTGGCTAACGATTAAAAGTTTTGATAAAAAAGAGAAGAATAGAAAGGTCCAAATCTACTCTCGAGAGATCTACCATCCCAATAAAGTAGCACATACCAAATAGTGTAAATGATGGTGTGTCTAGATTCTTTATTAATTTAAAGGTCCAAATTCATAGAAAACTACATGTACTTCATATGAACCCACTATCCTCATACCCATCATGTGATTTCATGTGAACCACCCAATTTTATATATTTTAGCTATTTACATTAAAGTCTTAAGATTCGTACGATCAATAATTTGAATGCTTCATGATATAGTTTCACATAGACCGTGAAATAATAAAATAGTCACAATAAAATCCACTCTTATATGAGAATCTGATTTCGAAGTGTATTTTAACAAAATGACATGATGTAAATATTAAACAATAGAATTGTAAAGAATTTTTGAACACGACTGTTGTTTCATAAATAGATTGTGAAATAATACGATGTGAAAATAAAATAACAAAAGGAAAATACGATGGTACATGATAATCTGATTGTGAGGTATATTTTCAAAAAAGTGATATGATGTAAATATAAAATGGTAGATATGTAGTATATTTTAGAATAGTATTTAACATTCTATAAATAAATAGTGAAGTGATATGATGTATAGATAATATAATGGGAATAAAATAAAATATTACATGAAAATTTGATTTTGAGATATATTTGTAAAAAAATGATTTGATATAAATATAAAATGATAAATTTGTAATGCATTTTGTAATTCATTATAAGCATTAGATTTTGAATGCAAGCTATCTAATAAATCAAATAATAAAATCTAATCTAGACATAAAACTAAAATTCAAAATAGAGCAACAAATGAAATAAAGTATTAAACAAAACAATACTTACAATTATGAAGTATTTATAATCTCCATCATGATCAAAAATAAGATTTGATCTTGAATGATAAATGTGGGTGCTCAAATATTTTCCAAAGCAAAGGGAATTGGGAATCATTTTGGAGTGTAAAATGACTTTAACGGCTTTGATTCACTTTGATTCACAATGACAATTTAATAGCACTTCTTTAGCTTGAAGGTGGATGATTTGAGTGAAGGATTGCACATCAATTTATAGTCTTGAAAGTGGTGAGATGAATGGTTGACAATAATCTAAATTTTTCAAATTACTAAATATTCGATGGTTGGATTTGAGTCGCCATCCATCAGGATGATGACTAATTGAATGTGTTGAAGAAAAAAGAGGAGGCATTTGAGTGACTCACCAATAATGGGTCGAGTTAGTTGGTTGAGTCATCCAAGAGGTGGAAATGTTCTAAGATGACTCATAAGGTGGTTGATGATGTTGAGGAACTGGTTGGATGAGCCAACACATGGTTGAGACAAATGTGGAGTATGTCTAGGTGAGGTGGATGATCTGGATTTTAATTAATTTTTGAGAAAAATTATGTGCATGATTATAATTAATTAATAATTAATCAATTATTTGAAAGTACAAAGAAATGATGTTAATTTAAATTTGAAATGGGGATGATGAAGGGTTGGCATGTGAAAGTTAATTTTGACACTAAATGTTGAAATTTAAGTGTCTACACTCATGATGTTGGGACATGCATGAAGTGTAAGGGAAAGATCATTCATAATGACTATAGTAGGGACTAGGTCCCATCCAATTGAGTAACACCAATGTACTAAGGAGTGTATGCAATCCCTAGAGTTTTAGCTACATTCCTTGGCATCATAATATTAGTATCCCCCGAATCTATCATTTAATGGTGGACTAATAAATTAATGACTACAAGGGTAATAAAGAAGGGAGGAGGTCTTTTATGACTTACCCACACTTTATTATTGAATGATATTGGGTGGTGAAGTAGAGGTCTCATTCTTAACCATTAGCTAGCCTATTATGTTACCTTCTCACCACTTAAAATAGATGCTTTTGACTAGTTATAGACAATGCTTCCCCAAGGGAAACATTGGTAGATAATATTTTCATTTGGTCCACCACATTATGTTAACTTAGGACTAATTGCTTTATTGATGTAGAAGTGGTCCATTCTCTCTAAATATTTTATAACATAGGATAAGCAAGTTTGGATTTCTAAGGCTTAGATATCTTCAATTATGGTTAACTTTATTTCACCACAATACTCTTCCCCTTAGATTTTTTGCCTTCTCTTCATCTTTGACATTCACCGAGATAACAAAAAAAAAAAAGATGATTGACTCTCCAAACCCCTCTTTTTTAGTGGGTTACATATTCCAACTAGACTTGAGGGTTCCCTTATGGTTATGGATTATTATTTAGTGCATAAAATTCATCTTATCCCCATAGGACCAAATTTCTTTGTGGACTAACAAGTGTTAGGCTTCATACTCCATAAATCGTGGATAATATGTGGAATTTTGAACTTGGACCATTAAGTCTTGATGTTAGTTACTAAGGGACAAATATTGGAGTCATGTTCCATAGCACAATAAAAAAATCATAGATTCTAAAAATTTGCCACATTATTTTTCACACTAAGCAAGGCCTTGATTATACTTAGAGTTCTTTGAGGGACCAAAAGGTATTTAGGTGTGGATTAGGGGTTTTTAGAATATGTCCTTGGAACTTGGCATCCGCCAAGGGGTTAGCTAGGTTGCCAATAACCATATGGGTTAGGATGTAAATATTGAGGGGTAGGAGGATAGTACCCCTGAAAGGTATTTACACCTCTTGATACATACTAGTTTTTTCGGGCATGCCTTAATAATACCTTTAACTTCATCAATTTCTTTTGAATATTGGGAGTGGAAGGATGACGTGGATGGATCTAGAAATGGGTTGATTATTGGACTATGAGATGAGTAAGGTGGTTGTACTGTTTTATAGATCTTTGTGTAAAGGTGCATGGTGATCCAAGGAAATATCTTTTTTGCTTTTATTAAGTTATTTTCTTCCTAGATGGCCATTTCATAATCTTTAGGGAGGGTATGGGCTCCCATAGATTGAATCATAATAGCTATATCCATATTAAGGGTTTTTATAAAGTACAAAAATGCCATAAGAAGTGAAGGCCTTACTTCACAGGGAATCATTTTCCATGTTTTCATAAACCTTAGATTAAAGCATGGGACAATCTCTGTCAAGGATATACTAATTGGGATTAGCTATTCCACCAAGTACAAGTTATGTCCCTTTTATTTTAACTAATTACAAAGTCAAAAGCCTAACTCTTCCAAATAGTTATAGAGGCAAGAGGTGTTTTGTACCAATCTAAAGAAAGGAAACTATTTCTCTCTAATATGGTAGACTGAGAACATAATAGATACATCCTGAATATGTTTAATTGGGGTGTTTTGGTTCTCATTAGTAAAGAAGTGTAGTGACTTTAAGGATACTCTAGGGATATCATAATACACTTGTACATTTAGGGGGTTATTATCATTCCATTATGCAAAGGGAAGAAACCTCAAAGGGTTATTTTGACCCATGGTTCTTCTTAGGGAAGGAGTTTTAGTAGGTGAATGAGGTAGTATATTATGTGCAGGAGATTGGTTTCTTGAAATAGAATTTTTCTACCTCATTCTTCTATGTGGTTGGATTTCAACTACTAATCTATGGTTTGATTTTTCCTTGTATTTTCAACTTGTTTGCATCATTTGCATAAGCTAAATGGATCCTTATTTCTAACATATTTGCAAGGTGATTATTATTGTGCTCTTTACAACACCATAGAAAAAATTCTCACAAAAACATTGGTGAAGATAAAGAATAAGACACTAGGGTGGTTTTTGGTCCCACTGGGAATGTTAAATAAATTTATATAATGGTACTTGTCATTGAGCACAACAAATAGGGGAACCTATTAGTTTGGGGCATACCTTATGGTAACCTTTTGGATTGAAAGGTGGGCTCCTTATACTAAGATAAACTAACCTAGTGTGGTAAATAAAATATTTACAAAGGAAAATGGAGATAAATAACATCAATCAAATGTTAAAATGGAAAAACATCATACAACAAGAGAGTTCAAACTGGAAACTATATGATAGTTAATTTCGGGCCAAATAAATGAAGATACCTTATTTAGATATTATAGACACACATAATAATATATTTAACAAGTGAAAAAAAATACAAAACACAAATTGTGGTAAAAGGAAGCAAGTATCCATAATGTATTACTTCATATGCTTAGAAAGGTGTTACAGAATTATGTAGAAGGTAAACAAAATTAAAAATTTATATTGTTAGATAGTCCAAAGAGAGGTAGAATATAACTACAATACAAAATTTTATGATCCATTGCTCTATTGAGCGTATAATTTTGAATAATGGATAAAAATAGGCAAGAATGCAAGATCCCATGGTTACTATTTCTTTGCAAGTGTTATATGTTGTGGATCCTATTCCACCACTTCTATATGTACACTTGGAGGTTTTGGGTTGCTATTGTTTTTTCATAATACATATAGGATCGCCACCACCTTATATTAAGTTATTTCAATGTTGATTGCAAGTGTTATATGCTGGGGATCCTATTTCACCACTTCTATAGATACACTTGGAGTTTATTTGTTGCCATTGTTTTTTCATAATATATATAGGATGGCCACCACCTTATCTTGAGTGATTTCAATGTTGCTCAATTTTTTGGAGGAGACAAGACTTGGAATCCATGAAAACTAAAATTTTCCTTTGACAAATAGTTTATATGAATCTATGTGATTGAAGTCCTACTTTAATGGTTGGTTGTAATCATGGTAGTGGTTACCAATTTCACCACTCAATTATTGAGATGTGGTAGAAATTGCCAATTTGATACAAGATGATACCTCGTTATTTATTCCACCATAGAAGTGATAGGATTTGTAAGGTATATGGTTGGCCATCCTACCTAGGTATTCCTTTGCTCTAATGATCGACCAATTATGTAATGCAAATGATTACAACATGATGACTAGATGTTAAAATTATGCCATTGGTTAGTTGTGACACCTCACTATAATATGGGTTGAGTTATCATTTGATGACTATGTATTGGGATCCAGCTTTTATTTGCCTTCACCTTTTCCTTTGGGGATAAATTGAACTTTGTTTGATCACCAAGATTGACTGCACAAATATTTTGGGCTCATCTTCCTCTGGCATAGTACATACTAATACATGATTGGTTGGGGCTTCTACTATGATGAGTCCCTCCATTTATCAATAAATTTAGATAAATATTTTAGCATAATATTTTATTTGCCTTTTTGCTTTTAATAGTGTCTAAGGCATTGGTCCCTTAGTGTAATTTTTTAACTCTACACAATAGTTTCCTAATGTATCCCATTTTTTTTTCCTTCTCTTAAAAAATGATTCTATGTGACAATCAAATTTTAAACAATATTAATCAAAAAATTATCCCATGAAATTCAAATTGAGGCTAAATTTAAGGTTAGATATTTTTATTAATGTCTCACTATTAGACTCTTACTCCACCGCGACCAACCCCAATTACCATTATGGGTTATGCCTATAGGCATAACTAGTTTAATTTTTTTAAATAAATTTATTTCAAAAGTAGTAGGAGCCATTTATTTTAAACTTTTCACATATCACATTATTTAAATATTCCATTACCTTCTCCACAATTTTTTGATTAATTAGTGAAAGTTTACGTAATACCCAACCTAGCTTCAACTTGGTTTAGGCACATGGTTAATTATTAATCAGGGTTGGACCCATTTATATTTAATTTATTCATTATCTTTGGTGATATTATATTCGATAATGGAATAATAAATATTTATTATTTATAAGCATTTAATTAATGTAATTTTATTTTTATCTCTTCATACCATAGAGGTATCGTGATTAGTTTGGTACATGTGTAAGAAATAGGTATTTCTTATTGAGTTGATATCTTACTCATATACCAACTATGAGATGAGTTGGTTGCATTTAAATATAGTCCATCAGAGTGTCATTTGAGTCAATGCAACCTAAGAAGAAGCTTCAACAAAGGACATTTGTAATAAACATAGATCTCAAAAACAAATTGGCAATGAGGTTCATCTTGGGTGCAATCAAACATATGGCATGTTGGATGTATGAGACATTATCACCTTATGTTTGTGTGACAGAAACATAAGATGGAATTAATCTTTATGCTAACCATTTGTCCATGTGTAGATAGAGAGGGATAAAAGTAAGAAGATAAGCCAAGGGATTTCTAACTACCAAAGTGAAATATAAGTGTAAAATAATCTCTATAAGTAGTCTTGTGGCATCCAAACTGAATATGGAAGTAAAGAATAATTAGTGAAGAACACACTTGTTGGCATATGTTAATGAAGAAGTGGGCTATGAGAAACCACCTTGTGCGTTATGCAAAGAATCCTAAACAAGTATATGGGTTGTGACAAGAAATAAAGTTGATCAACAACAAAATAAAATAAAGATAAGTTGGAAAACCACTACAAGAGACGAAATTGTAGACCATTTGTAGAGTAAGATTAGATGCTACAACAAGGAAAGAAAACTGACCATACAACCTATAAAAAATGAATGTGAACAAAGGAAAATATAGCTACAAACAATTTTGTAGTAAAGTAACAACATAGGATGCCATCTTAGACTCAATGAGATTTTCCCAAAGTAGTTCATACATTAAATGATCACAAGGACTCTCTGATGAAGGAAAATAAAAATATCATATAAGAATCAACCCTTCATAATAAGATCAATTTTAGAGTGAATGAGTTTTACATGAATAAACACATAGTCTTCTAATAAATAAAGGTTCAAACAACATGCTATTATGTTGGATTAGATTGAGTTATTTTAGCAAGGATCAAATTAAATAATGGAGGACAAGCCTCCATTGCAAGGCCTCATAATGGATTTTGATATTGTGGCATATAGATGCTATTGCAAAATAAGTTACCTTAGTATAATGCATACTTAATTCTATGGAGAAAGGAAAGCTCGGTTAGATATATTTAGCTGGAAGAAAGCTTTGATATGATTTTTTAATGCATTGAATCTTAACCAAACCAATCTTGTATATTTTTTAGCTGACGGAAATCTTTGGAGCATAGTTGAATGCTTTGGTGCTTAATTAAATTGACTTACTTCATTAGAGAATATTACAGCTAGATGGATTCCTTAGTTTAACTCTATGGACTACATGAAAAATCCATATGGGTGGTCAGATGGATCAAGGAACCAAATCATCTCATAATCGATATCAAAGTATAATCAAAATGAAGTTTTTTTTATCAACATATAAGTTATGAATAAAGAATGCATATCTTCTAACTTAAAATGATCTTTTTTCATTTCACTAGAAAGTATGATATATTAATAGGAAATCTGATTATTGATCTGAATAATGTTAGGGGTACCTATGGCATGTTATTCCTAATCCTTGGTGAGATACATAATGTTTAGTATGGATTACATAGCTTAATCGTATTATATTACCAAAGACATATAATGATCCAGATTAGAAATTTGAGATCTACTTACTTGAGAATGAATATATATTGTAGTCTGCAATACCGCATATAATCTAATTGGAATGCCTTGAATCCTAAATCATTAGGTTTAAACAACTTTCTTAAATTAATATGCTTGTTATGTTCTCTAGTGAGATGCATTGAATAATAATAATATTTTGGTCTACCTTGTACTTACTCTTTCATGTTTAATTGACTCCCATTCTTGTGAAGTGAGATTCACAACTATAACATATTTAAATGAATGTCCTTGGTTCTGTACTCTAAAAAATAATAATATAAACCACTAACCATTGAACATTACATGGAGGTAGTATGGTTATGGACACAAGATATATGTTGGTTGACTGACCAACCTACACATTTAGATATGCACTATGGATAGTTTAGTCATCTATATTTCAATGACCATAGAAGATGAGACTATTGAATAATAACATCTCTGAGCTTATTAATATCCTTTTAACGTAAAATAACTTGTGAATAGTCTTAAATTTGAAATAGCGAATAAAATATTTTAAGAGAGAAAACCTAAATATGACTTAAGCATAAATAAGCTTTTGATTGCAAAGGTTTGACATCTCATCTTATAATTTTTGTTATAATTTGAACTAGTTTCTCATAAACTGATTGACATATTGGGGCAAATAATATTGCATGTTTTTGTCTCTTTACTTGAGAAATGGTTAAGCCTAAGTTTGAGGCAACTATAAACACTGAACTTAAATATATTCTTAATTGGAATAAGAAGAGAACTAAGTTAATCATAGGATTATTCCATTAATGTTGAGTACAATCCAAAAACAATATATGTACTTGGGGTTGTAAAGGCACTAAAACCCTAATCATAATTCAAACTCATAAACATTTATAATTTGAAAAGGGAATCATAATAAGGATTTGTGTAACTAGAAAGAAGAGTTTAAATCTTTTGAGTGCTAAAAAAAATCCAATTGAAAACATAAAGACATAAATACATGGGTGTATAACTAATTCCCTAATAGTGTAGGATGAAATCATCTCTGAGTTAGACCCTTATAATGTAATTGGGTTTGTTATAAAGAATAGATCAGAAAATTAAGTCCAATTATAATTTAATTAAATAATGGAGGACAAGCCTCCATTGCAAGGCCTCATAATGGATTGCGATATTGCGGCATATAGATGCTATTGCAAAATAAGTTACCTTAGTATAATGCATACTTAATTCTATGGAGAAAGGAAAGCTCAGTTAGATATATTTAGCTGGAAGAAAGCTTTGATATGATTTTTTAATGCATTGAATCTTAACCAAACCAATCCTATATATTTTTTAGCTGACGGAAATCTTTGGAGCATAGTTGAATGCTTTGGTGCTTAATTAAATTGAGTTACTTCATTAGAGAATATTACAGCTAGATGGATTCCTTAGTTTAACTCTATGGACTACATGAAAAATCCATGTGGGTGGCCGGATGGATCAAGGAACCAAATCATCTCATAATCGATATCAAAGTATAATCACAATGAAGTTTTTTTATCAACATATAAGTTATGAATAAAGAATGCAAATGTTCTAACTTAAAATGACCTTTTTTCATTTCACTAGAAAGTATGATATACTAATAGGAAATCTGATTATTGATCTGAATAATGTTAGGGGTACCTATGGCATGTTATTCCTAATCCTTGGTGAGATATATAATGTTTAGTATGGATTACATAGCTTAATCGTATTATATTACCAAAGACATATAATGAACCAGATTAGACATTTGATATCTACTTACTTGAGAATGAATATATATTGTAATCTACAATACTGCATATAATCTAATTGGAATGCCTTGAATCCTAAATCGCTAGGTTTAAACAACTTTCTTAAATTAATATGCTTCTTATGTTCTCTAGCAAGATGCATTGAATAATAATAATATTTTGGTCTACCTTGTACTTACTTTTTCATGTTTAATTGACTCCCATTCTTGTGAAGTGAGATTCACAACTATAACATATTTAAATGAATGTCTTTGGTTATGTATGCTAAAAATTAATAATATAGACCACTAACCATTGAACATTTCATGGAGGTAGTATGGTCATGGACACAAGATATATGTTGGTTGACTGACCAACCTACACATTTAGAGATGCACTATGGATAGTTCAGTCATCTACATCTAAATGACCATAGAAGATGACACAACTGAATAATAACATCTCTGAGCTTATTAATATCCTTTTAATGTAAAATAACTTGTGAATAGTCTTAAATCTGAAATAGCGAATAAAATATTTTAATAGAGAAAACCTAAATATGACTTAAGCATAAATAAGCTTTTGATTGCAAAGGTTTGACATCTCATCTTATAATTTTTGTTATAATCTGAACTAGTCTTCTCATAAGCTGATTGACATTACGAGGCAAATAATATTTCATGTTTTTGTCTCTTTACTTGAGAAATGGTTAAGCCTAAGTTTGAGGCAACTATAAACACTGAACTTAAATATATTCTTAATTGGAATAAGAAGAGAACTAAGTTAATCATAGGATTATTCCATTAATGTCGAGTACAATCCAAAAACAATATATGTATCTTGGGGTTGTAAAGGCACTAAAGCCCTAGTCATAATTCAAACTCATAAACATTTATAATTTGAAAAGGGAATCATATTAAGGATTTGTGTAACTAGAAAGAAGAGATTAAATGTTTTGAGTGCTAAAAAAAAATTCAATTGAAAACATAAAGACATAAATACATGGGTGTATAACTAATTCCTTAATAATGTAGGATGAAATCATCTCTGAGTTAGACCCTTATAATGCAATTGGGTTTGTCATAAAGAATAGATCAGAAAAATAAGTCCAATATATATTAATACCGTGCATTTTCATCGTGGATGCTCATTAAAAAAATTGATAATTATTCATTATGGAGATGAAGTTCGATAAAATTACTTATGAATTTTACTACTTGCATCCTTAACCTTATATCGAATATAAATTTTATATGGATCTATTGAAATTGAAAGATTTAAACCCTTGATTTAATTTATTCTACAATTTTTAATCTACACGTAGAAGATCTATTTGGAAACATATTCTAATAGTTCCATTATTCCCTTCAAATACTGGGTGTTGAGATGCCCTTATTGTTATATAGACCAAGGACTTAGTCTCTCATTTTAAACTTGGTCTCGTGATTTTGTTTTCTGATCGGTGCAAATTTGAATATGAGCCCTTTGGGTTAGTTTATTACTTGTCCAATTTTAGAAGCGTCTAACCTCTATCTCATCACGTGTCTTTGTTGTCTTTCACATTTGGACGCATGCAATTTGGATTTGGATTTATACTTTTGTGTTTATTTGCACTGGGTAAAATTTTCTTTACTTAGATGATTTTCGAAAAATTTGACTCGTGTGTACATTTTTTCATTCCTTCACAACCGGCCACTTATCCTGTTTTCACATCTTTCCAAGCAGTCGTACTTTTTTTTGGTAGTTGACGTTGTACTTAGAAAATACAGTGTTTTTTTTCTTCAAAACAACTACTTAACATTCAATTCTCAACATAAACATTACAACATCACTTACTATAATTTAGAATGAGTATTTCATAATTTAAATACTGAATATAATAATTATTTTATACAACTCCAAAAAAATAAAATACAATATGACATAATTATGGTTGGTTTTACTATACAATCATTGTTGTTTAAGTATAACAAATACATAATACAATTATATTTTCATTAGGCTTTCAATGTTAATATAAGAAATAGATATTATGTTCTCCGGAGTTCATGTCATACCAACTCATGTATCTCTGTACATTTCAAGTGTAATCTCCAGGTAAGTAGTATTATTATGGGGAGGGAGAGTATCATCCGAGCATTTTTTCACACCAACCACAGACCGACGATCCGACGCACAATTCTCTATTAAGGAATGGCCCTCCGTTCATGAATAGGTAGATAGAACGATGCAAGAATCCAGATAACAAACTCATACCCAAGTGTGCATGATATCATAAAACTAAACATGTAGTGTATCATAGAAACCCAATCTATTGCAAGATATCATACTAACATGTAAATCATACATAATAAAAGATAATGTCTCACCAAACATTATTTAACCACATGATTCATACAAAGTACATTCTCCTAGCAAACATATCACGTCACAAGCTAAACATAGGAGTAAGCTAAGTATACTTTTAATCTATCAACACATAAAAGAATCATACATTATTATTTAACTCAAACATAAATTAATGCCTACAATTCATACTACCCGAGTATGTTTCATATTCATAATAAACTACAATTTTTCCAACTATTACATTTAAGATCCAAACAATTAAAGTCTATGATATCCTATAATATCATAGTCTAGTGTTCTAAACATAACTACTAGTTACCCTATAATTAGACATACTAAGTAATCATAAATACATGGAAGCATATGCTTTTAATCAAGTAAGAACACATAATAAAGAAAGTCATACTAATACATAAAAGTCTATCTAACACTTGTTTACACTCTCTCAAGGTTGTATGCACATATAGATGATATCTTAATGACTATTACAAAACATATTGATCAAGTACTAATCAAATCATACATTAAATCAAATAACACAGGGGAGAGTCTAGACATGAAATTATAATATGTACCATTCAGGTATATACTTTTAAGCTGAATTATTCTATGATATCCCATACTATCATAGATCTTTGTACATAAACACCCTACTCCAACATGAACAATAAATTTTTTACATTGTAATTATTAAAAAAGCTTACATAGGATTATACATTCTAGGTATATCCTAGATTATATTGCTCATTAATAGACATATGAAAACACAATCTCATGGCACACATCACAATCTATTCTTTTATTCTAAAAAATTTAATGACTTACACAAATTAATGTTTTCACAAAATGTACTTAGTACACAAGTTTTCATCTTTACATGACTTTATTCAAGACTAAAGTGTATGCTTTTAACACATGTTTAACTTGTTCTCTATTTATGCTTGACGTCAAAGATGTTCATTGTCACATCCTTTATGTAAATACATATATTCACATATATATAAAAATATTTATAATTTGACTATGTCACATCTAAAGTTCACTATCAAACATTTTTAAGGAACTAATTGTTTCATTGATTTTTTTACAATCCAATTTTTTTACTATTTTATACCAAACCGAATATAAAATTCCACAATCCGTGATATGAATATCCAAGGCAAAATTAAAGTTCTACAAAAGATTTAATATTACTTTCTTACCCTGAATATATAGAGAACATTCTAACTTATTAAAATAACTCAATTCCATTTTAAACTCTGTAATTTCAATATAAGGACTTCAAAAATTTAATATTAAAGTCAACATTTTAATATCAATAACTCGAATCCTAACCTTCAAAAATAGGTTTCTTTTAAAGATTAACAATCAAGAATAAGGTTCCATTTTTATAAAATGAATCCAGAAGAACCTCAAAGCCTTAGGAAGTGAGATTTGTCTAAAGTCTTAAAGAATATTTTGGAGCTATTTTGGACACTCCAAATGTGAGGATTTCATTGGTCCATGTGTCAAGAATCTATTGGATCACGTGTATGTCTAGTCACCATACCTGTTCATTATTTTTCTTGTTGCTTGAAAACTTCAACAAGTCATAACTTTTGCATACGGAGTCCATTTTTCAAATTGTAAAATGCTTTGGAAATCTCTGGATAAGATCTTCACTGTGCAAATGGTTTGAAGAAGAATTGAGACCTTTTATTTTTTAGCCCTTGTAGATGATCTCTGGATCAATTTGGTGCTGCATTCTTGAAATATTTATATATCATTATCATTTCAATTTTTTTTCTTCCTCTCTTTGTGTATCTGTCATTTGTTATTGTCTTTGTTTGCGATATTGTCTTTTTTGTTCTTTTTGATATTTTCTTTATTGTTCTTCATTTGCAAAATTAAATTTTTATCAAATCATATATACACAATTTTTAAAAATAATAGATTTTTAACTTATTTGGAATATCATATTTTGTTTGATCATTGTGGGATATGAAATCTTATCAATTCACTTGTAAATTTAAGTCCACACCTAAACATTAAACCGTATAACTTAAATAATATCTTAATATTTTTATGTTTTACATGTATAAAAAAAATTAAAAAATAATATTCAAATTAAAATAGCATTTAATGTGTAAATTAAATTAGGAAACAATGTTCCAATCATCTTTAGAATTTTATATTTTGCATGTGTAAAATAAAGTAAAAAACAATGTTTAAAGTAAATTAAGAAAAAATATTTAAAAAAAAAAAAAAAATACATACAAAAATCAAATACTATATTTTAACGCAACTTATGTTAGATAAATTAAATAAAGCAACCAAATAAAATCATTAAAAAAAAATAAACCAAATAAAGAAATATTCTGAGTATCTATTCATGTTTTTAGTTGGTTTTGCATCATAGTTAATGTATTGTTAAAAGTTAATAAATATTTTGGAATCACAATTTAGGTCTTGTTATTTATAATAAATATAATGGAATCGTGACTAGCTAAGGAAGGAAGAGGAACGGTTGAGGAATGACGTATCAGCTATACAAACAACAGTGAAGAAGGGGACTCTCCCTATAAATCGGTCATCTAACAAATAGCTGTGAAGAAGCAAACAATTTCTTCTGTAAAAGTAATGTATCTCTCTAAAATTGATTTGTATCACTGTTCTATATATATATATATATATATTTTCTTTGGTCTGATTTTTTGTGTGTTTTTTTCTTTATTGATTTTACTTGTATTTATTTTTTAATATTTTATGATGATTGATTTTTAAATATTGTATCAGTTTTTATAAAAAAAATAATTTATATTAAAAATAATTTAAAACATATGTCGGTTGTTTTCTCTAACATGTTTATGTCATCGGGTTTTTTCCCCTCTTTTTTATTGTAGAATGTCTTTTGACGTAATGAGATGTATAAGGGACGTAATGAGATGTATAAGGGTTGGTAAAGTGGGTTGGATGTGCCAAGCCCCACCCAAGTTCGAATATTACAAAGCATTTATAGGCTAAATGTGGCCATTTGAGTTGACTTTGTGGTTTCAGTGGTTGGTGATGGTCGTTTATGTTGGTTTAATAGTTCTTGGACACTGGGACCCCTGATTATGCCCCAAATTTGATTTGTAACTCCAATCAAAAGCAATATGAGCAAAAGTCCCATCAACTCTGATATCTATAAAAAAAATTACTACAATATTATATACATATCTACTATATATATAATAATATTTACTATATATTAATTTTTATATATATTAGATACTAAAATATTAATAATAGTGCACATAGTAAAATATGTGTGTGTGTAAAATTATTATAATGATATATAACTATTACCATATATAATATAATTTATATTATAAAATTGTATATATATCAGGGTTGATGGGACCCTTATCGAAATTGCTTTTGATTGGAGCTATGAACCAGATCTAAAACACAATGAAGGGGCTCAGTCCCTCAAAACCATTAAACTAACACAAACGGCCACCATCGACCACTGAAACCACCAAGTCAACTTAAACGACCACATCTAGCCTACTAACACCCTATGAGATTAGAACATGGGTAGGGCTAGGCACAACCAACCTAATTTACCAACCTTCTACATCTCATTAACTATTATTAGTAATAATTACTAATTACTAATATTATATTTATATATTATATTATATACTATAAGATTAAATATTATTATATTTGTATTATATATATCACGACATATTATATATATATAAAATATATCATATATATATAATAATAATATATTATTATATTATGATAAATTATATACAGATGTAATACTAGCAATTGTCCCCGAATGTGCAATGGTTTCATTAATATGTGACTGATGAAATTGTTGAGGATGGGTCTCTTTCTAGTTTGTAAAGTGATCAAACGATCTCAAACAATGATGTTGGGGAGAAGAAATATGAGTCATTGACTTATTACATTGATAGCCATTTTCACTATGAAAAACATCTCAGGATCATTGTTCATCACCCATGATCTTTGCCATTACATTTTTTACCCAATATGATCGATATTTATCTATCATAATGCTTCAATTATTAACCAAAAACTTAAGCATCTCCTTGAGTTGATTCAACATTTTTAAGTAACACCACACATATATTTTGTGTGTGTGTGTAGTTTTATCCAAATTTAGATTATAAGGAGATATATTCTAAATAAGATAAATTATTGAATAAATCATAATGTACAAGATATACAATAATCACATGTAAATTGATTGCAACTTACTATTTTTGAAAATATGTTAAAAGGGGATTTTTTTGAAAGATAAATGACTTAGCTAAAACTTAAGTTTGTAGGACTACAATTGTAAGTGAAAAATGACTGTGAGTTTGTAAACTTGATGTAAATTAAGAATTGAGCTATGCATTATCCAAGGACAAGGCCACATTATTTTGAATACACCAACTTACATTAGTTTTTTTAGGACATAACTTCATCCTTTAGGGTTTTTTTATCTCTGTCTAAATTCTAATAGATGCACCTTCACTTGTAGGTCCTATGTGTATATTAAGATGCCTTCACTTCACTACATGAGCCATTATGTACCTTCTTCTTCAGTCTAACCCTAGCTCTATGAAAATAGGGAATAAATAATGTCAAATTGGGGATACATGAAAGGGGTTGGGGTTTTTCTTAACCTCAACATCTCATGTGTTGAGCATCTCCTACATACTAATACTCCAAAGATGGATCATACTCCATGTAGTTTTCCCATGATCTGATGGTGTTTGTACAATACTAGTGAAATGTTAAATGTTGTGAAAATCTTAGTGTGATTATGTGTTTAAAACAATGATTTTTGACCTTGATGTTGTATTTAGACCTAGCTCAGGGCTTCTTGGATTGTATGTACTTAGAATTGGGAAGAATAGGTATTTTCCTCTCAATGTGTAGAATGGAAGTACATCCCACAAATTGATAGAAAATATGCTTATATAGTGGACCTTTTCGAATTTATCAAATTAGACTTGAAAAAACACATTGAATAACCTATTGGGATGAAATTGATTTTGGACATCTAGCCATTAATTGGTGGGTGAAACTAGTAATTTTAGACATGTCTAGCCTTCGAGATTGCCCTGAAGGAGTGGTTTCATTTGAGTAATAGAGACAACCAAATTGGAAGTATGAATAAGTCAAGTAGTGAGTTTAAGTTGATTGGAATGAGAAAGAGGAACATTTAGTATCAAATTTGCCTTAAACTAGAGGGTTATTCGTATAGAAGTAAAGGAATAATGGTTTAAAACATTAGAATTGAGCATAGGTTAAGTGTACAAAAGGGATGGTCATGAGTGCATTGTCTTAGCATTAAATTTTAATTTTAGTGTCTAAATTTACCCCCATTTTATTCTGTTAATGCAACAAAGTGAAAGTACTAGAGTAAAAATAAAAGTGATATACTTGATATTACCTGTGAAGAATAGTCTTGAATGTAAATCACACATTGAACTATGTTTCATGCAAACCTTCAATGAAACATGAAAAAACTAGTCCTTAGTTTTGAAATTATAAAATTAAAGACATAAAACTTATAGATCAAATAACAAGGACCGAATACATATTTTCATATATGCAAATTGTTGTCTTTTTCTAGTGAAAAAATGGTGACTAAAGTGGGTGGAACCCTTGGAGATTTACTTCATTGAAGCACTTATATTGTAATATGCATTCCCCAATCCTCATTGGTTGGAGAATGTGCTTAAAAAATAAAGATGCACTTGACTTAATTATTAAACAACTCAAGGTATCGAAAAAGCTTGGAATCCTTGTATGAATACCAAAAGATAGTTCTACTGAAAAATAGGTGAAAACCACTTAATCAACCACTATTGATGGATTAAGTTTCATTCTGGTGAAAAACTCATGAAATACCTAGTGCCAAAATAGTTTAAAATAATATGAAATGATTATGGTGTATAAAACAAAGAAAACGACATGAATTACCATTCCTTCTATGGAAACTAGTGAAATTTTTGAGCAATGAAGTGATCATGTGCCATGCATAAGCCTCCAATAATATATATGAGTATAATGATTCTAATAATTGATTAATATTAACTGAATATCTAAATAAAATACAATGTAAATTTTGGATCACATGCCACACATGATGCCCCCATCTGTAATAACTTGTGTATAAAACTAAAACTATTTTTAGGTAACCACTAGAAACTATTATGTAGACTGAGTGTGATTTTGGAAAAAATTGTTTCTAATTTTTGGGACAAAATCATACTATTTTGGGAAATATTGGCCTACATTATTGTCCCTATGGTGCCATATTGTCTAAGTATACTTTCTAAATAAAAATTGAGTGTGGATTGCAATCAATTGAGAAAATATTATTATTTTCTATCTATGTAGTGGACTGTTACAATGTAGTCTCTAAGACAAGCCATTATGTTAAAATAAAATATATACAAATGATGTCATATAGAGATTGAAATCTGGAGTGAAATCATAACATTGGAAAATCATGGCATCTTATTGAAAATCTAAGTAATATGGTAATGTATGATGCATGTGAAGCCAATCATACATATTTTCATGTCGAGATAGATGTTAGCAATTAGACACACAATAAACAATGATCATATACTCTTTTACTAATATAGAACTAATCAGGGAAGATGTATGATATTTATCATGGCATCAAAAAATTAGGGAGATGCATGATATCCATCATAACATTAAAAGACTAAGTAAAACAATATAAATAAAGATTCAATGCAATGACACACACATAACAAGTACAAGCAAGAGAAAACTAAGTACAAAATAAGGCCAAGGGGCCACATGTAAGGGACATATTCAAATGTCAGTCACATGCATAAAAACACATAATAAGGCATAGAGTTGAAATTAAGGACATGTTCAAATGCCATAATCTAGAGAAGTTGAATATACACCAATTGTGAATAAAATTATCAAACACACTAAGCATGCATGAATAAGTGAAATTAATCT
Organism: Torreya grandis; assembly: GCA_037957365.1. NCBI lineage: Eukaryota > Viridiplantae > Streptophyta > Pinopsida > Cupressales > Taxaceae > Torreya > Torreya grandis. The sequence goes on along the minus strand of JARHVA010003191.1, from coordinate 510,452 downwards.
ACATACACAATTTTTAATATCACCATATTAAAAAATTCAGGGATCTAATAAGATAGTAATTGTAAAATAAGTGAGAAAATAATGAAATATTCCCATAATATATTGTACTATATTAGGAACAATACGGATAGTCGTATAATGATAAAACCTAAGTGAAAAATGACCCTAGTGAACTTGTAATGATGAAAAATAGATGTAAAAGCCATGTGATTATTTTGAATCTAAGAGATTGGATCTTATGTTCACCAGGATAAGTCCACTAGAATGGGACAAAAGTGTAGTGTATTACTATTAGAAGTATTATGGTTTTATCTATGTAAATTTTTTAGACTTGAGACAATATCACTACCTGTAACTACATATGTAAGTGACAACCTAAATGCTCTAAGAATCACTCAAGTACACTTGTGAAACATATTTTCAAGATATAAAATTAGATATAGCAAAGTACTACATATACTAAATCATAAATCAACTGATGTAAATGAACCAAACATATCATGCATAGGTCCTACCTTTTATAAATTTTGAAATATTATATTCTTTTGTATCTATACATAACTGAGCAAGAAACATATTAATCAATGACTCCTGCAAGAGCCTCATAATCAATAGGTCTTGTATCAAACATAGGGAGGGTGGCCTCTCATGAATTAAAAGTATCTTGCCACTATGAAGTATCTAATCTCAACTTATAATTTAAAAACTATTTTGACTCTATAACATAAGTACCATTGTCATGATCATAATTCATAGTATCATGTGTATCTTATTTAGTATTATGAACTTTAATACTCTTTGGAACTCATTGTGTACTATAATAATTTTGTGTTGGTGTTATTTTTGGAATGTTCTTAATGTATTGAAATACCAATCTAGAACATGTTTGAGTAGAAAATGGCTCTCTAGAATATGTGACAAATCATTGATTATGTGGTTTTTCAAGGATAGGTGTCCTTGTAAGGTTGGCCACTATCTTCTTAATTCTCTAAATACATAGAAATTTTTTAGTTTTCTCAACCAACATTGATGTGTGGTAACAATAACCTTTGGTTGTATGGGGTATTCATATATAGAATACCATGAGTTATGATAACCTCATTAGAAAAAAATTATTTCAGACATATGCATATTATGTAAGGTATTACATGAAACTATTGAATCTAATAACATCATAATAACATATCAAAGACTCATGTACTAGGTATTACTATAAACTTGGTGGCCACATGTGTTAGACCAACCTCTAACGGTAATGTGATCTCACCAATAGAACTTTTAACATGTCCATTAAATCATTCAGTTATTATTTTTGTATAAAGTATAACATTTTTTGTGTATCCAAAATGTGAAATAAGTTTGATAGTGTACATATTCACACCTAAACCATTATCAATCATAACACTAGGTATAAGTTGATAATCAATGTAAGTTTTAATGAACAAAGAGTGCAAATAAAAATCATCATACATTGTCTCATGTTCTATGAATGTAATAAATGTTCTACATGGTCCTAAAACATGATATGCACCAATGATGCCATATAAAGGATGGTGTGCCTTTGTGTGAGGATGATAATAAACTAGTGAAGGATGTGCATTATATGTGTAGTGCACACTTCTAATTTATCTATTAATTTTTAATTTGTATGCTTAAGGAAAGGATTATTTAATATATTCATTTTTATACTCTCACTTGGTTGTGTTTTTTTACTTTTATTATATGTCCCTGTTGATGGTGAAATTTTTTATGTCAATAAATCAACATGTTTGCCTATCATGAAGGTCAAGGTGGAATTTTAATAGCTTAATCATAAGGACCTATGGTTGAGAATCATTCTAAGGAATGCAAAGGGTCTTTTAAGTTTTGGGGATTAATACATTTAGTGATGAATCTAAATCAAGCTTATTACCATTTATAAAAAATAACACTATTGTTGACCATGTCTAGAAGAAAGATAATTATAATCAACTTTCCACTAAAAAAATATTGTTAGTACTCACATTATATTTAGATACATTATTGTTTTTTGTCATATTATATTATTGAATTGTTATAAAAATACACTAATATAATAAGTACGTTGATTGGAGTGATCTTAGGGTGATAATAATAATCTCTTAATTTGTAAGAGATGTCAAAGCTATAAAAATGTAATATTGTCGATGGAATTTATTGAAGTGATTTTACATTCTAACTCTATCCAAAATTTTCATTTGGTACTAGAGTAGATATGGGTTAGATTTTTTAAATTTGTTAAGTTTGATTTTTTTTCTATATTGTATTGATGAAGACCATGGACTATTATGTTAGCAATGAATGTGATACAACCATTTCTCAACATGTTGATCCTTATTTTCTCACCAACATGCTCATCCAAATTTTTAATGTGCTCAACATCATTCACATAGTGATTTGTTTGGCTCTTTGATAATCTTATTATATCATCTATTAGACTGCGTTCAAATCTAAACATGTAAGTGTTGTTTTATAAATTTATAAGCTTCATATCTCTATCAAAGTGATCAACCATATCTTTGTCATGCACACAACATCTAATTATTGTTGTACCAAATCCTCAATCGATCTATTGTTCCATACCATGGATTAGTTCCATGATTGAACTCACCTTTAAATTATTTACCATTTGTGTATCATTTGAATCCATTTGTATAGTCCATAGAAATATTTTTTATGCAATCAGGTTTATTTCTTATATAGTTTATGTTTTATTTTATTTATAAATTCAACTAAATATTTTATTAAGTATATATTATTTCATACTATTTAATTTATGTTATTTATCGATTTCATTTATTAAAAAAAATTGGTAGATATGTTTGTCTCATTGATTATAGATATGTCAAAATACATTTATGATTTTATAAATAGCTATTGAGATAGTAGTAGGTCTATAAGTGTCAATTAGTCCAATTAAATATTATATTCAAATTACAAGTCATCATTTTGAGTCATCATAGTCAAGTCAGTTTCAATTTTGGAAAATGGATATATTTTTGGTTGAAACCGATGTCCTAGTTGTTTATGTTTAACAATGGACATACCATTGGAAACTTTTAATGGTCTCAATTTTCACACTTGAAAATTAAAGATCCAGATGTAGTCAATGAACAATTTGTTGAGCATAGTAAATGGAAAATAAAAATTACCAACATATCTTAATAAACTACTAGAATGGTAAAATAGAGATGATAAATCCAAAGCCATCATTGGCCTTGCACTTTCAGATTATGAATTACACTATATAGATTTGGAAAAACCATCCACATAAATATGGGAAAATATAAACAAAACTATTGGTGCTAAAGCACTTAATGAAAAATTTTCTCTGACATTACCTTTTTTTTAGGTCCAAATGGGTGATGGAGTTTACATGTCTAGTCATATCAATGATTTGATATCCATTATCATACAATTAATAGAAGTTAAGGATTCAGTTGAGGAAGAAGATGCTAAATAAATACTATTAAATAGTTTGTCTCCAAAATATAGTGATGTTGTGTTTACCCTTGCTCAAATTCCATTGTTATATTTTCAAGACCTGATACCATCTCTTCTAGAAAAAAAAATGTAATTTCATAAGATACAGTAATGGAAAGTGTAATGTTTTCAAAAAAACAATCGTAAAAAAAATAGAAAAGAAAAGATGAAATTGAATGCTTTTATTACAAAAAGAAAGGCCACATTTATTATAAATGTAAAATTTGAGCTAAATATCTTCTCAAATAAAAGTTGAAAGAGAAGTCAAATGAATCCAATATGGTCACTAAAAAAGAACAAGTTATTGAGGAAGATTGGATGAGTGTTCAAGACTACCTATACATTAGTAAATAATAGGAGGATAGAAGCAATGGTGGTTTGATGACATTCAACATCCTCTTGTCAATCACCAATAATGGGGACACATTGTGAATTGGTGGAATATTTGTTTATTTTTTTATTTACTTTGTGTGGTATGATGAATAAATCCCTCCAGTAACATTTGCAAAAATATCATATTATAAAAGAATCTTGCTTCTTAAGAAAAAAAGTATGATTTTGAGGTATACTTAATGTGGATTGTTATGGTATTTTTGAATCTCAGTAATTCAATAATTTAGTTTAAGAATGTGGTTTGTAAACCAAGTAATTAAATTCTATAACCACACCTAAAAGAATAGTACATAGTCTTAGAAAGTTTTCAAAGAAAAGATTTTGCAGCATGTGATTATTTATCCATGTTCGCACTAAGGGGGGAATTTTAGAAAAAAATATTAATACTCACATTATATTTAGATATATTATTATTTGTTTTAATATTATATTATTTAATTATTATAAAAATAATATAATATAACAAATACATTGATTGGATTGATCTTAGGGTGATGATAATAATCTCCTGATTTGTAGAAGATGTCAAGGCTATAAATATTGAATGTTATCGATGGAATATATTGAAATGATTTTACATTTTAACTTTGTAAATTTGTCCAAATTTTATGAATTCTAATCAAATATTTTAACCATTAATTTAATTTACTCTTTAGCCAACTCGAATTAGGTATAAAATTGTCTCTAACCCAATTTGACATAGCAAACATATGGGCTAGGAAATCCATTGAAGGATAAAATATTTAGATTTGAAAAAAGATGAATGTATCTCATATAAATGTAAGTTCATGATTCAAGGATGAAATAAATTACGTGAATGAGTAAGGTAGAAATAGAAAGTGAAAAATAAAAAAAATAAAAATAAAAAGGCAAAAAAACTAGAAGTAGCTATACGATACAAATTAAATATTAGAATAATTAAAAACAACATTAAAACTATGAGACAAAGGGAAAATAAAGTAAGATTAATCTAAGTTAATAGTTAAACATGACAACAATCAATTATAAATATACAGACTAAACTTATAATATGATGTTAGTCATGTTTAAAGATAAAGCTAAGAAACTAATTCTAATATGAAAACCCTAAAAATTAAATGATAAATGATTAATCTAATATAAAATTAAAAAATTAACTAACAAGAAAAGAGAAACTGATAGGAATAGTGAACAAACATTCTAACCCAAGATTCAGAAGTGATAACTCCAAGAACAACACACATGAAGTTGTAGACAATTGATTTCAAAGAAAAGTGAATCAAGTGTTATTTATAAATATGATATCCTAGTACAAAGAAAATTCTTGCATAAATAGGCAAGGCACAAGAACAAACTAGCCTAACTAGGCAATGTGGGATAAATCGTCACATAGGACAAACTCAATAAAAGATGAAATAGATAGAAAATATACTAGTAAACATGAAGAAATAGATTAAATATATACTCTAAAACCCCCCTCAAGTGAATATAGAGGCTAATAAAATCAAAATAATAAATACTGACATATCTACAATATGAATCTTAATAACTATGCCTGATAAGGTACTCATGTACAATATGTATCCATGAAATGAACATGGAAGATGTCCTCATGAATACCCCTGAGGACAAATTATGAAACTCAAAGAATTCCATGTAACTAAAGGAAATGAGGTGATGCAAAAGGTTTTGTAAAGATGTCTGCAACCTGCTACTGAGTCAGAATGTGTAGACACCTAAATCTAGCCACTAATAACCATCAATCAGGATTTTGACCAATTTCCACCAAAAGACATAATTTGGCTTAAAAACACATTAAAAGCTTTGAAACTGACATATTCAAGTGCTAATTTTGGCCAAAGTATCCCTAAATGGGGTAATAGATTTTATGGGCCAACTAACTTTGATCAAATCATTTTGAGTCAAAATGCCAATTTTGCACCTAGGTGCTTTGGATTTCTCTTTTCTATCAAACTTTTTGTACGAGACACGTGTCTTTGTTATTTTTCATTAACAACATCCTAAGTGGGATAATGATTATATTGCATCTAAATTGGTTTCCAATTCCAATCTAGTCAAATTTTGGGCCAATAATAAGACATTCTGATCAATTTGAGTAATTTGTGCATAAAGAGCCAAGGTTTGCATCAAAGTGCTTAATCATGCTTAAAAGAGCTAATTAAACCAAATCATGAGTCTAATTAAATATTCCATGGAACTTGTTGAATATTTCTTTTTAAAAATTGATAATGAATATCTGCATCATCAAATGACATCATTTCTTAGAAAGACATCCATAGGCCATAAATGCATAAAATATCAAGGTTAACCCCTCCCATGCCTCATTAAGAACCTCTTATGCCTCATCAATGCCTTCCATGCCTATTCCTTTCCCATCTATCCCAAATATTGATGAGCCTATTTATGAATTTTAATTACATAATTAAATTAATCCTTAACCACAAATCTTCATCTTGAGATGGATGGTTCAGGTTGATTCTAAACCATTCCAAAATTTTATAAATATGAGGCCTTGCCTATTGAATTTTAAGCTCTTTTATTAAAAACTTATAATGCCTAAATAAATTCAAAATCATTACATATTATTTTTATAATGCCCAAATTTTGAGCCAAGTCAAAGCCAAACAAGGTGTCAAGGAGAGATGGAGGTAGCCACACTCTATTGATGCAGACTTCATGAGAACAAATCAAGCAAGCCACTACAACAAGTATTTTGGAACATCCAAAGAAGGTGAAAGAAGGTTTATTTTGAATTTTAGTTGTGCTTTCCATTTTTTTTTGTTAACTAAGCTCCCCCTAATAACTAGGCCTAGAGATGTTATGCTAGTGTGTTTATTTCAATTTTGATTTGATTTTTAGATCTAACACTAAACTAACCATCCTCTCTTGAGTTAAATTTCTAGTTCACATAATGGCACATCTGATGGGATTAATCTTCCCAATGAAGTTAAGGACCCATGTAGCAAATGGCCATGGTATCAAAATTAGTTTCAAAGTTTTTATTAGAGCATGAATCAAATTAGCATGCTTTTGACATTTATCACACTTCTTTACATAGGCAGCTACATCTGCATCCATCTTGGGCCAATAATAATCAGTACATAATATATTTTTAAATAAGATGGCCCCACTCGAGTGTGCTCCACATACTCCTTCATGAACTTCTTGTAACACTAGTGTAGATTCTATTGAAATTAAACAATGAAGTAGAGTTCCATCAAAATTATAGTGGTAGAAGGTGGATTCAAGTAGAGTATAACAAGTGGAGTGATGGATAGAGGCTTTGGTTTGTTTTTGAGATAGGTCAGGTGGTATAACTTGGTCATGAAGATAGATAAAGGTTTGAATACTGGATAAAATTATGACCAACAATATCACAAATCATTGTAATGGTTAAAGGTTCATGAGCTGGTATGAATAAATTCTCAATGAGGAATTGATACTCTCTAGCTTTGTCTATTTGTTGAATCAGAGAGTTGATATTAGCCATGAAATTTGGAGTTTTATTAATATCCCTTGGTATATGCTCAAATTATATATTTGTAATTTGTTGTTTTAGAGTGTTGACCATAGCTTTGTAAAGAACCAAATTGTCATCTTTGGTTCGGAAATGGTCTATGACCTGATTGATGATTAAATGAGAATTACCATAAACTTGGAGATGAGATATGTTCCACTATACTGCCTATCAAAGCCCTACAACAAGTCATTCATACTTAGCCATGTTGTTTATACAAAGAAAACTTATTTTGAAATACTTAGGAATTAGATCCCCCTATGGTGTAATAAATAAGAGGCCTACCCCTGATCCATGTGCAATAAATGATCCATCAAAATATAGCTTCTAATACTACTCTTCAAGAGGTATGTCAATGATGGTCATTATGGAATCATCAAGAAATTAGAATGTGATTGGCTCTATGTCTGCAAGGGGTGCTTCAATAAGCTAATCTGTAAGGACCTATCCCTTGATTTCCTTTTGATTGACATACTCTATGTCAAACTCACTAAGAAACATGATCCATTTGGCCATTATACATTGTAAACTTGTTTTAGATAGTAGATACTTGAGCGGATCTACTTTTGAAATAACCATGGTCTTATTGTTCAACATGTAGTGGCATAGTTTCTAAGCTACAAAGACCATGGTTAAACATGATTTTTTTATGGACATATAATTATGTTCATACGTGACCAATGTATGACTTAAGTAGTATAATACAGGCTATTTTCCATTGTCATCATGTTGAGCTAGAAGTGCCCCTAAGGCACTATCTGTAGCTAATAGGTACAACAAAAAAAAATTCCTGGCATAGGGGGTAACAAAATAGGTGGATTTTCTAGGTAATCTTTTAGCTACTGAAAAGCTATTTGGAAGTTATTATCCTAATGAAATGTAGCTCCCTTCTTCAAAAGATGTGTAAATGGATGACACTTCTTTGCTAATTGAGATATGAAGCATCATATTGAATGGATCTTTCCCTACAAATTATAGAGCTACTTCAAATTGGTAGGTGGTGGCATCTTTGTTATAGCTTGGACTTTGGTTAGATCGACTTCAATGCCTCTGCGAGACATGATGAAGCCAAGCAATTTCTTGATGTTTTTCCAAATGCACATTTGTTTGGATTTAGTCAGACTTTATACTCATGTAGTCTTTTCAATATCTTATATAGCACTATTGGATGATCGACTTTGGTCTTTGTTTTAACAAGAATGTCATTGACATAGTCTTAAACAATATCATTCATCATATCATGAAATATGATTGTCATGGATCTTTGTTAGGTGGCCCATACATTCTTAAGACTAAATGACATTATCTGATAACAGAATGTGCCCCATGGAGTGGTGAATGATGTCTTGTGTTGGTATTCCAGTGTTATTCTTATCTAGTTATATTTTGAAAATCCATCCATGAGTGAAATCATATCCTAACCCACTGTGGAGTTAATAATCATGTCAATATTAAGAAATAGAAAGTCATGTTTAGAGTAATCTTTGTCTATGTCTCAAAAATTAGTATAGATTTTGATTCTTTCAATCTTTTTTCTAACATGTACAACATTAGATATCCATTTTGAGTAGTCAATGGATTTAATACATCCTAATTCTAAGAGTTTTTCCAAATCTTTATTTACTAATACAAAATTCAAGGATGCATCTTGTGTAACTTTTGCTTAATTGGTTTGGCATCAAGATTTACCACAAGGTGATGTAAAACCAAGGCAAGGTCCAAACCTGGCATGTCAGAATAACCCCATGCAAAAATATCTTTAAACTCTCTCAATAGAGATGTAAACACTTCATGTTATTCCTAAATGAGAGACACACCTAATTTTATCCATTTTGGGTTTGATGGAGTCTTGATGTTTACCTTTTTTATATTTTTGACTAGAAGGGTCAAACCATCTTCTAGGATAGTAGGTAAAGACTTGAACTATCGAACTAGAAAGAATGTCATCTAAAGCACTCCCCAAAAACTTGAAATAGTTTGGGTGATCTTGAAATGACCCTAAATTATTTCTATTAAGTCATTTATCTCATTACATATTGGCTTGCGAGGGGAAATTCATTACCTCTCGCAAGTTTTTAAGGGAAGGTTTGACCCAAGGTTTCATCTCTCAGCACTAACTTCAACCACTCCCATTAGGATTGAAGGTTTGAGTGGTTAAACCACCTTCTAGTGTTGGAGTTATATGTGGGATGTATCTGCACTTTGGACATCACACTACACTAAGAAAGTGATAGATGTAGTGGTTGAAAAAAAGACAAGACCTTTTTGTAACAAGCCAAGTGTCGTGGACACCCAATTAAAGTGTTGCTTCTCTTTTTTGCTAACGTGAAATTTGGTAGACATGGGATCCATCTATAAATGATTAAAAACCAATTAGTCTTAGTCAACCTTACTTTACCACACCCTTAATAAGAATTTAGATGATTTACTTATATTTTGTCATTTTCTTACTTGGTGTTTTGAGACTAAAACTAATATGTTTGTTTATAGACCATGTCAAAACCAATTTGTTTATATGTCACTCTTTTGTCTAAAGAGGCATTATGCTATCTATTTTACACCACACTTGTGCCTTAATTTTTTTGCTAAACATGTTTGTGTGTGTGTGTGTGTGTGTGTGTGTGTGTGTTACTTGTTTGAGGTGGGTAACGTTATCCTACCCAAAACATGTCAAACTTTTTTTATTTCTTTGAGTCTTTGAAACATAACATTGATCACATCATTCGAGCATGCTTATGCTATTAGGCTGCTCAGTTTATTTCAAGACTTGTTTACCATTGCACCAAAAACCATTTGTTTCAAACCATGAACCATCAGCCATTTGGACCTTGTTTATGTTTCGTCATGTTGTCCAATCTTGTCTAACTTATTTGGTCAAATCTTATTTCTCAACATTGAGTTTTCAATTAACCTTGTTAAAGTTTGGATTCAAACATTGATTGATTTTTGTTTAGGCCTCAATTCATGGGGCTGATACATAGATATTTTTCTTTTAGGTTTCATAACTTTGATTAATTGATTACCCAAATTTGAAAACTATTGATTGTTTATTTGTTCAAAGCCTATCGTCATCATTGTTTGTGCCTTTATTTAGGAGAACACAACCTTTCTATAGGTGCCTTTTGCCTCATGCCTTATGCCAATTGATTATGTTTATGTTTGGTTTTTTGTGCTAGGTCTATGTCAAAGTTATTTCCAAACTTGTTAGATTAAATCAAATTACATCATCCATTATTTCAAGCCTAGTTTTTAATGCCATTTGGCCAAAAGTTCTAGCATAGCCTTTTTGAGCCTAGATTTTGACTCCACATTTGGAAAAAAGACCTAGAAACTCTTTTCCCTTTCCTAGTTTAGACCTTGTTTGGAACACTTTGACCTAAAATTTTAACATGCCATTTTTTATTTAGATGACTGACCTTTTATGTGTATGACATTTGATGTTAGATATTTGATGTTAGACTATTTTATGCCCAATCTTGGCACAACACATTTTGGAGATACAACACCTTGATTAAATCATTGTTTGGAGATACAACTCCACCCTTTTGACCAAGTTAGATTGAGTTTGAACCATTTGTCTTTTAGACACAGTTTTTTTGAGTTTTTATAACTCCAAGCCTTTTTTATTTTCATAGTTTTCATCATTTATGCAGATATGTCTAGATACACCTATGATAGAGTCATGTATAATCCAACTTATGATAGAATGGCTGCACAAAATTACTTTTATGGCTTTAGTCAAGACCCCAATGATGATAAATGGTTTGTGAGATAAATTTTTACCCACCTCATAATAATCATTCATGGGAACAAAGTCATGAATCTACTGATAATCCAAATCAAGACCTTGATTGGTATGAAGAGTTTTGTGAGGATAAATTTATTGAAGACCCAACTAAAAATAATGTTGTTTTGGATATGGATCAATACCCTCTTTACAATAATTAGTACATTAAACATAGTTAAGAACCAACTTATGATCCAATTCAAGATTGGTATGACATGCTTTATCCGAAGGACTTAGATGCTTTGGCTTGTGTGACCTATCAAACTCCATGACGCCCTTTTATTATTCAACCCTCGAATACCCCTAACCCTCCTTTGGATTATACAAGCTACCAAGATCCACAATATCTGAGGCATACCATCACCATTATAGGACCTTGTCCTTTAACTTATATGAGCAATTAAGATCCACAATGACCTTGTCCTTTGGCTTGTGTGAGAAACCAAGTTCCACAACACCTAACCATTTTTATACCAAGAATTCATCCTTTGGCTTGTGCAAGCAATCAAGCTCCATGCCACCCTATTATTACCATTTCAAGACTTTGTCCTTTGGCTCATGCAAGAAATCAATCTCCATAAAGCCCTACCATTATCTAACCACATACCATTCCTCAACTAGTGCCAATCCCATACAAACCTCAATTGATTCAATCATTCAAAGACCAAACTATGTTCAAAACTAGTATTTTTTAACTCATTAAAGACTAAGGCCAAGAAGACCAACCAATCCAACATGTTTTTATTGAACCAACCACTTATGATTAGTCAACCTGTGATGAATAGCCTATTGATCCTATACCAGTTGTCAAGGAGTATCACTCTGATGAGTTAGTCTTTACTGAGTCACTTCTTAATGATTATACTTGCCTTTGAGAAAATCATTTCCTTGACTGTATGCCTATTTTTCAAGAGGCTCCATCTAATAAGCCAGTCTCTAAAGAATTGTCTCTTGACCTTTTTACCATCATTGAGGAGTCTCACTTTGAAAAATGAGTTTTTGTGGAGCCCATTATACCATCATAGGCTGCTACTTATCCAATACCAAACATTCAACAAGACATCATTGTAACAAAGTACCCATCAAATGAAGAATTAGAATTAGAGTTAGGTTTTATTCTTGAACCAATATTATATTTAGCATTAGAATCAAAATCAAAATCAGTCTCAACATTAGATTCAAAGTCTCTTGATTTAGAATCAGATTTATAAATAGAATACATTTGTGATTGTTATAATATTTTTTATGCATGCCTAATAGATCAATATGAATACATTTGTGATCCTTCCATGGTTTTGTAGGATGATTAATTTAGCATCGACATAAGTTATCCTAGCATCTTCTATGAGGATTGTGCATCCTCTCCCCATTCCATTACCATTTCATAAGCCATTACCATCAACCAAAATAGCCATATTATTGACATTCCATCTCCCACAAGTGTCGATTAGACTGATAGAATCATATTTTATTAAGTTATCATCCATGGTAACATAGTAGTTGAAGAAGATCAAGAAGGCCAAGACCACAATCATATAGTAGAAGAACACTCTCTTTGTGAAACCTTTTTAGAGGCACTAAGGGAAAAACAAAGTTCAAACTCAACATCTTCTAGTGAAACTTTTTTGGAAGCACTAGAAGACAATCAAAGTCAAAATTCAATGTTCTTTAGTGAAACCTTCTCAAAGGCATTATGGAACAATCAAGACAACTTTATTGGTAAAAAACTCATTAAGGCATTGATAGTTGAGCAAAAAATTCCTTCATTATTTAATGAAGACAAAATCAAAGATCAAATCAAAGTAGCTTTCTATCTACATCCTAATCAGATGGTAGCTACTCTAGGGCCTAAATAATACAAAAATCTAGTGGTATTATTGAGAAAATAGGTCTTTGGCCCCATCATAACCAAAATTTTGTGCAATTTGGCATCAACAACATTACATGTGACTGAAAGTCCTAATATTTATTTATTTCCCAATCATTACACATTCCATTATCATTTATCATTCCATTTCAAAAACAAACCTATCAACCATTATTTATCCCTATTAACCATCCATGACCATACTTTCCTTTGTAGAGGATATAACAATACCTTGTCTTGACGCTTGAAGGAATTAAAATAAATGACCAATGAAGATCATAGAAACATTCTTTTTATCCAAATCTTCAAACAATTCTTGACAGATCAACTATTCAGATGAAGTGTGGGCTAGTAATTAACATGATTGATTATTTTATTTATATCATTTGTTGATCAAGATGTGCATCTCCACTTTAGCAAGAATAACATAATAATATGCCATTTTACCATACCCAAGCCAAATAGAATGAAAAACCAACAATCACCCAAGCCAAAAACATGTACCATGCCATTTTCATTTGCCATTTCAGAATTTTCATATCCATTTTCCATTATCACATATCTGGCCGATCACCTTCTCACTTGCGGGTAACCCTCTTACCATGTTATCCAATCTATCAAAACCCTTTACTATCCTAAAACAAGAACATGCTATCCTATCATTTCATTCCTATCTAGATCAAATTTTGTTTTTAGTCATCCTACCCAATCCTATTTTGATCTTGGTTCCTTTGGTTCTTCTCACATTTTTTTGAGGGGATTCTAATCAAGTTTAAATAATCAATAAAATTTGTGTTTTGATGACAGTCTTACAAATTAGTGTGTTAGTTGATCTGGCAAGATATCTTTCATTTTCCATCCTATATCAAAGTTGGTTTATGTGACCCTAATTATAACTACCTATGGAAAAATCAATGTTTCACTAGTCTTGCTACTAATTATAACTGTTTATGGACAAATTATTGTCATTGACCTATGCCATTGTATCCTAGTTATAACCACCTATGGGTAAACTAGGGGCAACATTTTTTATTGATCATGCATTGCCACATCACCTTACCATCATTATTTTCATTTGATTGGCCATTTAATAGATTTGAGAACTTGTTGGGACCTAATTGGTTTTTCCTCACCTTTTGTGTTGATGGAATTACTGTGACTTGAGGTCATTTTAGGACTATCTAGTTCATTCTTAATTTATTTTGAGGTCACCTCAATCCCCCTAAGCCATAATCTCACCATTTTGTGAGTAGGCATCTTGTCATTCTTAATCGAATTAAGATACCTCAAAATTCTAAAAACATTCAAATATTTAAAAATACCAAAAACATTTATCCTATATAAGCTTAGTCAGTTATCCTCGATTCACCCTATTGGGGCATGGTCATTATTAGGATGCTTTATTTTGATTTTTTTTTGATATTTTTATATATTTGTGTGCTTTCTATGTGCTTCTTTGTTTGTTTATTTTCTTGCATGTTTGTTTGATTTCATTATTGCCTTGACTAAGTATATATGTGTTCATTGGGTGATTCTTTACACACATTATTCTTGAGTCTATCCATAATCATATGCCAACATTAATGTTTTTATTATTAGTGCATTATTTTTAATTGTTTATTAGATTGAGATTTGGTCCTTACTCATATTTTGAGATAGTCTTCATGATGTTCTATCATAATGCATGTTGTTACATGCCATAGCAAAAATCAGCTTCAAGAAGATATACACACAATGGAGCCATAAAATTTTCTCTTTGGTACCTTGGAAAATCCTCCTACCCTTGATCAAATCAACCCATTGAACATTCTAGTTGTATCATTGCTAATAAGGATGTGCATCTCCTCATTGATAGGTATAACTGAATCATTTCTATTGATCAATCTTATTCTTCTATTCATCTATTTCATCACTTTGCACCCACTCATCTTTAATCTATATTCCAATTTATATAATTGATTTATGCTTGCTAATCAAAACTAACTTGGGCACAATCATCTTTATAAAATAATCTAGGTCCCTTTAATGATTATAACCACCTATGGGCAAATCATTAATTTGACTTTTATTCTTAATTATAACTACCTTTGGGTAAATCAATATCCTTTTTAAATTGATGCATGAAATCATTTTCTCATTTGGATTAATATCAACCATGGGTTAATTCCACCTTTCTTCTTGATTATTTTTTGAGGGACCATCCATCAACAAATGTGATGGTGACTCCCTCGAGGGGACATCATCATAGGCTTCCCAAACACTCTTTGGATCTTTCTCTTTAATCATCATCTTCTTTTTGGCATACATGTTATCTCTCATTATTTGAGAATACATTGTTTTTCCTATGGTTTGTAACATCTTACCAAATAGGGTAAAACTGTAGATACGTAAATCTAGCCACCAATGACCATCAATCAGACTTTTGACCAGTTTCCACTAAAATACATAATTTGGCCTAAAAACACTAAAACACGTTAAAAGATTTGAAATTGACATATTCAAGTGCTGATTTTGGCCAAATTATCCCTAAATGGGGAAATACATTTTATGGGCTAGCTAACTTTGATCAAATTATTTTGAGTCAAAATGCCAATTTTGCACTTAGGTGCTCTGGATTGCTCTTTTCTATAAACTTTTTTGTACAAGACACATGATTTTGTTATTTTACATTGACAACATCCGAAGTGGGATAATGGTTTCAATGCTTCTAACATTGACTTACAATTCTAATCTAATCAAATTTTAGGCTAATAACAAGACATTCTGACCAATTTGAGTAATTTATGCATAAAAATCCAAGGTTTGCATCAAAGTGCTTAATCATTCTTAAGAGATAATTAAACCAAATAATGAGTCTAATTAAATATTCCATGGAAATTTTTGAATATTTATTTTAAAAAATTTATAATGAATAGATGCATTATCAAATGACATCATTTCTTCGAAAGACATTCTTAGGCCATAAATGCACAAAATATCAAGGTTAACCCCTCCCATGCTTCATTAAGACCCTCCCATTCCTCATCAATACTTCCCATGCCTATTCACTACCCCTCTATCCCAAATATTGATGAGATTATTTATGAATTTTAATTGTATAATTAAATTAATCCTTAGCCACACATCTTCATCTTGAGATGGATGGTTCAAGTTGATTTTAAACCATTCCAAAAATCTATAAATATGAGGCCTTGCCTATTGAATTTTAATCTCTTTTATGCCAAACTTATAATTCCCAAATGTATTAAAAATAATTACATATTAGTGTTATAATGCCCAAATGTTGAGACAAATCAAAGCCAAACAAGGTGCCAAGGAGAGATGGAGGTAGCCACACTCCATTGATGTAGACTTCATGAGCACAAACCAATTAAGCCACTACAACAAGTATTTTGGAGCATCCAAGGAAGGTGAAAGAATGTTTATTTTGCATTTTAGTTGTGCTTTCCATTTTGTTTTGTTAACTAAGTTCCCCCTAGTAACTAGGCCCAGAGATGTTATGCTATTGTGTGTATTCAATTTTGATTTCTTTTTTGGAACTAATATTAAACTAACCATCCTCTCTTGAATCAAATTCCTAGTTCACATAATTTACTCTAAGATAAGAACTCCATCTTGAATGTTTTGATGAATGAAATACATATGTATCTCAATGTGTTTGGTCTGTTGATGCTCAAATGGGTTGCAAGATTTATGAATTACACTCTGATTGTCACATCAAATTATAGTGATAAATATTGCATGAAACCAAACTCTATCAATAACCAACAAATCCAAATAATCTATTGACTCATTGTAACTACAACCCTATACTCAAACTCTATAGATGATAGTGCACTATCCTACTGCTTCTTGCATAACCATGTAATAGGTGAAGAAACAAGACAAAACATGTAGCCAGAAGTGGAACACCTATCATCAAGATAACCTGCCCAATTTAAATCATTGTATCCAACCAACTAAGTATAACCCCTAGTATAGTGTAGTCCAAAATAAGTAGTGTCTCACAGATATCATAAAATACTCTTAATAGCCTACCAATGACTATCATGAGGGTCATGTGCAAACCTAGATACAATCCCAACTATAAATGAAATGTTGGGACAAGTATAGGTCAAATACATCAGACTTCCAACCATATACCTATACAAGTGGTAGCGAGACTCACTCTAGACTGAAAAGGAGAATGAATTGGCTTAAAATCATCCATGTTAAAATGTTTAAGAAGATTAAGGGTGTACTTTTACTAACTCAAATAAATCCCTATATCTGAATATGAAATCTATAAACCAAGGAAGAAATGCAAAAGGTTAATATCTATCATGTCAAATTATGCTAAAAGTGCCTATTAAATAGTTTGAATCTGAGATGAGGAGCTATCTATGAGAATAAAATCATCAACATACAAGACCAAAATAGTAATGTCCTTTATAATACACTAAATATACACTATGAGATCTAAATGATAGTGAACAAAACTAGTGGAGAGAATGAATGATTCCATTTTACCATACCAAGCCCAAGGGGCTTGTTTGAGACTGTAAAGAGACCTCCTAAGTTGATAGAAAAGAGAATAATTATGAATAAACCTAATAGGCTACTCCATATAGATTTACTTATGTAAGTCTCCATGTAAGAAAACACTTTGAACATCCATCTGATATACTAGACAGCCATGTGATGTAGTAAGAGAAAATACAAGGTGAACAAAATCCATCTTAACAATGGGCACAAAACTCATAGAGTAGTCAATACCTAATACCTGTAAGAATCCCTTCACAACAAGACATTCCTTATACTTATCAATGGGTCTATCATCTTCATATTTGGTGTGGTAAATCAACTTTCACCTAACCAAATTTTTTCCATTAGGAAGAGTGACCAAATACCAAGTGTGATTCTTTATCAATGAATAATACTCATATGTCATCCCATCATCCCACTCTTGTATCCTATGAGCCTGCAAAAAATATTTTGGATCCCCAAATAATTCTTGATAAAAAATTCTAGTACCCATATAATGTGTTTGATGATGTTAAGTAGGTGGAAGATCTTGTATGAAAGGTGTTGCCTCATAAATTTTAGTACGATCCCACCTAGGCATAGTGGAAACATCAATTTGAACATGATTCTCATAATCTATAACCTCCTCAAGAATCTCCTAAACTGGCTTCTCAAATAATGAATCCTTTAGAGGAACTGAATCATGGAAATAATAAGAAGACATGAAATAATATGAAGAGTCATGAGATGTGAAGTGCTCATCAAACTATACATATGTTTAAAAATGAACATCATGAGTATCAAGATCTAAAATATGATAAGTTCTCATGTCCTCGTAATACCTTAAAAAAATCAAATTTTTGATCTTCTTATCCAATGGTTTATTTTTCTTCTTTGGTACAAATGCCTAATCAAGGCTCCCAAAGACTAAAAAAAATAATACATCAGGCTTGGTTCTAGACCAAACCTCCTCTAGAGTCATATGCTTAAGTGCTCAATGGGGTGTGTAGTTTTGAATGTAGTTTGCACAATTAACTACCTTTGCCTAATAGATAATAGGTAAATCCCATGAATGCATCATGTAGTTAGCCATATCCTTTAGAGTTTGCTTCTTTTATTTTACTAATACATTATGTTCTAGAGTATGTGCAACCAAATGCTAGTTAACAATACCATGAACTGCCAAAAAATCAGAGAACTCTTGATTGAATTACTCTCCCCTCATTATTTATACGAAACTTATTGATGAAAATTGAAGACTATTTCAAAATAAAAGACATCACTCTTGTACTTGAGAATATAAATACAAGTACACCTTGATATATTATTAGTGAAAGTAAATGCATACTTAACTCCATTGAAAGGAGTAGGAAAGACCCTCAAATCACTGTGCACAAGCTCAAGTGTTGAAGAAGATCTCATGGATATACCTTTAAGAAATAAATCATGGCATTGTTTTTCAAATGCATAACCAAGGCAAACTCCATCAAGACATGAAACTGTAGGAAGACCCTCTACCATACTATGAGTGCTTAACTCCCTCACATATTTGTATTTTACATGTCCAAGTGTCTCAAGCCAAAGTTAACTCTCAAAATTTGCATGAGAAACTAAACACATCCCTATAAGAAGAGTGTCATCAAAACCCTAAAAATAGTATAGTAAATAACTATGATAAAAAACATCCTATGCAATAAGTGTGTGTGGATTTTAAAAAGCTTAAAATTCAACACCTTGTGGTATGAAGGTCACTATCTTATCCTAACCAAAATGGTAAATCTGATCAACTAAAAGTAGATTGGTGGTAATGTCTATAACATATAATGCATCATTGATGCTTCCACCATCTAGTGGTATGTGACACTTACCCTTAATAGAAATGAATGAAGAATCTCCAAACTTAATGTTGGAATTAGAACTCAAACCGAGATACGAAGGACTACTTGGAAGAAGTCATAGGATGTGAGGCCACTAATTATTTTTTAGAGGTGGAAGAATTAAGGTGAGACAATTTAGATTCCTCCCTAGTAACTTTATCATAAAAAAACTCTAGATCTAGCATTTTGAATGTGGCACCTAAGGCATCTATACAAAAGAAAAATGTGGAAGCAAAGATTTGGAATAGGCCACTCAACTTAGATAAAATTAAGTGCACACATTCTTCATCCTTTTTATCTCATCCACTCCCCTTAAAAAATGTCAACAAATTATTACAGTTAGTGAGGTAGTCTAAAATGGAGGCAAAGTCATCTATGTTTAATGAAGTAAGCTTCACTTCAAGCTCCATAATTCGCAAGTGATCTACTTTACCAAACAAACCCTTTAGCTTAACCCATATTTTTATTGCAAAATCACACCCATCCAAATGAAATAAAAGACTCTCAATCACATAAACCCCAATCAAACCCATACACTCTTTAAAATTACCTTGGTGCTGAAATTTATCAAATTCACATGTAAACTATGGTTGAGTTTTGTTTATTACTGACCATAATCCTTTGCACTTATGATTTTTTCTATTTGAGGTCTCCATGTATGGTAATTATTTCTAGTAAAAATCTCATAATGGTCAATACTAAAAGTATAATCCATGATAATGAATCACCAAAAAGTATAAAGAATGCAAAAGGGTGACCAAAATTGGCATTGAGGTAATCCAACAAAATATTTTATTAAGGATCACGTCCAATTTGGCACTTTATGAAATTAGTGATTTTTTAAAAATTAATGATACCAATGGATAGATAATAAAAAACCATGTATTTTTGAAAAAAAATATAACTTGAATTTGAGTTATGGTTCAAAATTTATTGGTGTTACAATTTATTGTAAAATGGGTCAAAACATTAAAAAATAATGTAAATTGGTTTTTGTGACCAAATAAAAAATGAATATACTCATCTAACCACTCGTTATCATAATTGAACCAAAAACTCATAAATGTCAACCAATGATAAAAATGATCCTTCTAGTTACCGTTATGCTTGCACAAACAAACTTTGCTTCCTCTTGAGGCAATAATTCAGCTTATAAAAGAAAAAATGAATTAAAAGGTTGTTTTAAGAGGAGAAAGAGGTTATTTATAGTTGTTTTTGGTTGATAAGTGTTTTACAAGAACTTCATTTGTTGATCCTTCTCTCTCTAACACCTTTCCATAGCTTCCTCAAATTAGAATGCCTTGGAAAAGAATTCCACATAGTACTTGATGACTAAATTTGAGGCAAAAATAGAGAGATAAATTGAGTGCCACTCTTGCTATAAAGAAACATATTAGATCTAGAATGGAATGCAACAGACCAAGAAAGGAATAATGATAAGGAATAATGTTGGCACCAAGCTAGGCACAGTCCAAGAGAGAAAGTAAGGCACCAAAACTCATAGATCTCTTCCAATGCAATAAATCAAGACTCCTCTCTTATGCTTCCTCTCATAGATCTTTCAACACCTCAGATTCTTAGCAAAAAATTATAGATCTTTGGACAATGTGTTTCCATAAGATGCTTGAGATTTCCAATGCCCAAGTAGGGAAAAAGACATATTTGAAACAAAAAAGGAAAAAAATATTTTCTCAAATTTGAACACCAAAAACCCACTAGTTCTTCTCCTCCAAACACCTAGCTGAAGAAAATTTTCCAATGCCTATCTTAGATTAGATATAAATATGATGTTTTTTTAGTCAACACTAATCCAGTAGAAAATAAAAATGCCGTAGGTCTTATTCAATGCCTTTGTATTGTAGAGGGGAGACATATTCAACAGATAAAAATAATGCTTTCATTCAAACCTCATACAAATGCCACCTTTATCTTTCTTTAGTAGATCCATTTTTTATCATAATAAGATGCCAAAAACTCAATGCCTCCTATCAATAATAAAAAAACAAATTCCAATGCCTCATTGAAGTAGATCTCCTTGAATAAAAAATAGATGCCTCTCTTGAAAGGAATCATGATGCCTTCTCTCAGTAGATCAACACCATGTTGCAACCTCTTCAAATAGAATGCCAAGATTTAGAAGTAACAAAATCTTCAAAAAGTCTTTAAAAATGGCATGTCTCTTTCCTCAATGGAAATCAATAGAACACGATAAGGGAAGAAGCAATGATAAGGGAAATTTTTGAAGCACAACAATGCGGATGGGAGCAACACCTCAAAGATCTGATACCATGAAAGGAATGGTGAACAAGCATTCCAACCTAAGATTCATAAGTGATAACTCCAAGAACATCACACATGAAGCTTTAAACAATTGATTGCAAAGCAAAATGAATCAAGTATTGTTCATAGATATGATATCTTAGTACAAAGGAAAACTCTAGGATAAATAGGCAAGGCATAAGAATGAACTAACCTAACTAACCAATGTGGAATAAATCTTCACATTGGAAAAACTCACTAAAGGATGAAATAGCTAGCTAATACACTAGCAAATGTGATAAATACATGGAATACATATTCTAACAGAAACATAAATAAACTAAGTAAATTAAAAGATGAAATAAAATAAATGAGGAGTCAACTTAGAAATTTTAAATAAGAGTAATGTATTGATAAAAATAGTATATTTAACTAGTTACGATCATATCATCAATTGAACAATCACTGTATAATATGAAGTTTATAAAATCTATCATAAAGTATGAAGTGTTCATCATTATCTAGATGAAGTACAATTTTTTTTTGCACATATGATTGTGTATCTAAAATCATCAAAGGAATTAATAATTTAAAACCTCAGATAATTAGTTACAAATCAATTAAGAAAACATGGATATACCTACATTATTCAAGTATAAAAATTCATCATTAGAGAAGATGTCATTGGTCTATTTGTAAGTGTTGATTGATCTCAAAGATGGTTTTATAGAAAGAAGAAATATGTGGAAGCTTGAAATCAAATAACTCTTGATACCTGTGTGTTTTATCTATCTTGTTATGTCCTTCTAATATATTTATATATCATCTTCAATAAAGGAAGTTATGTTTTGAATTTATAACTAACCTTTAGTTAGTTATAGTTGTAATTTTAACTAACTTTTAAATAATGTTAATTACTTTATAACTAGTTACTTTATAATTTATAAAGTTTATATAAGTTACAAAGTTTGTAACTTAAATTTATGATTTTTAAATTTATTAAATAAATTTCATGAGATTTAGAATTAATTTAAATATAGACCAATATAACATTCTCTAATGGGTGGGGGGCCTCTTAGCTTGTTAACATCACTTAACAAATAATTTACATGTGAATGAAACTAAAATGATCAGTAATACTATGTTAATGATTCAATCAACGCATTATCATCATAATCCGTAAAATAACATAGTATCATATAAACATTAAAATAATCATCTGATCAAATGCTAAACAACCACTATCAGTATTACCACTGAAGAAGTATGCTAAAAATCCACTGCCAAAGCTAGTGCAAAAACTAAGATTATTAATAATATAACCTGAGCTATGTATATAACATGAAATGATCCTTTACCTCTAGAATTGATTATCAACCCAATGTCTTAGAGAACCATTTTTAGTAAACAAACATCTATAAAATTACTTGAATAATATATTTTTTATGTCATATAAAATTGAATGAAACCCATAATTTTTCAAATGTGAATCACGTGATGAAACCTTGCCCACTTAACTTTAAAATTCATTTATGCATACTTCTAGCAAGTCTAGACTATGATTTTTATGAATTTATACCTATGCATTCTTCAAAATAATATTTTATACTAAGGGATTTTAAATATGAAAGCAAAATGTGTTAAAAACAACTTTTATTTTGTTTCAAAAAGCCATTTTATTAGAGTTTATATCTAGGTTAAATTTTACATCCAAATGACCATTATACTACACTATTTTTATGCTATAGTGACGGTCATTTATCCATCAAATTTAACATGTTAATAATTTATGTAGATGTATAAAATTAATTTTTACACTGCAAAAACATTTCAAAATGCATTCTTTGTTGTATATTCCATCATTATTAATTTTAACAATAGAATCTTGACATGGCATGCTTCTAATAACCATTTTAATTTGTTATTTGAATCTAAGATCAGTTGATATTTGAATGCAAGTACAAAATGTGAATGAAAGGTTTTGAAGACAAAGACTTCAAGCTATATAAATTATTTTTTGGAGTATTTGATTAAATAAACTATTTTGAAATGCATGCATAAAAATTACCCAAATGAGAAGCTATGCAAATGAATGGAAACCCTTGAACTAGATAGCCTTTATTAATTTTGTGCATGAGAAAAAGTTTAAAGGTTTAAAGAAACTACATTCATTCAATAATAAAAAAACATTGCTAACATTCATCAATTGTTGGCATGGAAACATTGTATTAAGAATTTGTATCATGGTGTACCCAAAATATATAAATAATTTCTTCTTTGAATGAACTAGTTTTTTATTTCAAAAGTCAATAAGACCATATTTTCAATAACCAATGAGACTAGAGATATATACCTACTAATAAATATGATCACAAAGGATAAAATTAGTCTAACACAACACCTCATTTGCCCTCTAAAACTAATTTTGTAGAGTGTAAGTTATGCCAAAAAGATTGATTCAAATGAGAGACAAATGTAATAATTGCTTATTTTATGGTGTGGTCATATTTCCAAGGCACACAATAATGTGGTTATAATCAACATGTCCTCCAATTTTTTAGGATAAATAATTCAACAAAAATTTGGCTAAACAATCCAAGATTAAAAAATACACACAATAGTCATGAATAAACTTAGAAAATTTGCCAAACATTCCAATATATCCTTGGCCACATTTATTGACAACTAAACCAGTGTAGGTACAAGACTTGAATAATTATATTTTTACATAAACACCATAATATTAATTATATTTCTTATTTAATTCTATTTTTTATAGAATAATATGTCTCAAAGACCAAAAACCAAGTCACCTTGTTCATCAAAACATGTTCATAGATATAGTTTATAACAAGCTAGGTCATGTGAATAGTTTTATACTAGTTAGATCATAATTGCCCCCCAAATTATATATCAAATTGGTAATAAAAATAAAAAACATGTCACTTCAATCCATTAATTTTTAAAATATACTAAGTGTGTTTCATAGCTTTATTAAATCTTAGCTTCTCAAAGCAAATATTGGATTGATAAATATACATGTCACTAAAAGATGTTATCAACGTACTTACCAACTTTATATTTCTATGAAAAAATAATCCCAAGAGGTTCAAATTTGTAATAAAAACATGAAAATTTTACTATTAAAACCTATCCATTAGTGAACAAAGATTTATACCAAGATCATTGCATTTCAACTACTATTGAATTGTAACTATAATATTCTATGTTATCCATAGATACTCAATTTTTTTGAAATAGTCATCAGTACATCAATTGTAATCTTAATTACATAGAAAATGATCACTTTATAATGATTTTATAAATAATTTTATGTAATATTTTATTCAATTAATTAATGATAAGAACATTTTAAAATCAATCAACACCATATTATATTGCATTTAAACATAGGCAAGAGATAGCTATTAAATGTATGAAAATAAGTTGGCCCTTACAAATGTAGTTTTAGGTTTCATGTCTCAATCCATCATATGTGATAATTTTAAAAATTATAAGTTTTAAACATGGAGTAGTGAAATTAACTATAACATGGACAACCTTCCTAGCTAGTTTCATTTATGAAATTGGATGGTAATCAGAGTGCAAATTTTAGAACTTAGGAGTGCAATCCAAGTTAATCATTTCCTAAGTAGCTATGCACAAAACCCTTTATAATTTTTTTTTGCATTTTAAGGTATGGATTTTTTATAAATAATGACATGAATAATAGGAAGATTAAAACATGGAAGTTCAGATTGGATAAAAATCACTACAACAACCTAAAACCCTAATTTTGAAAACATGTAACACTCAGTAATAGTAAATTAGTATTTATTTTAATATAAAGGATTAATCTATAATTAAAAATATTTAAAACTTTGATAATAAACACTTACATTTAAATTTATAAAATTATTTCCTTCTTCATAATAACGAATTCCTCACAGGTTACCAACCATAGAGCTAGACAAAAACTAAAACAAAAGAAAAGAAACAAGAACAAAATTAAAAGAGAGAAAAACAAAAATTTTATCAATAAAAAACATATGAAAAGGGAAAACAATAGTCGACGAATAACCAATATCAAACATTTTCCATTGTGAGGTGAAACAAAGGATAAGACAATGTTGAAAGATAACAAATATAAAGAAATAAGGCTTAATCCATGAGAAAGGCAAAGTAATGAATGGGAAATGATTTCTATCAATATAGTTATAATGTAAAACACTAATTTTGGAATTAATATATTCATCATACTTGAAACTATAATATTTATAGACAACATGATAAACACATCATATAACCTTGTATTAATAGAAGAAATGTATTTGAATCAACACTAGGCATAACTTTAGGAAATTCAATCTTTTGCATTATGGATGAAAGGTTATAAATTCAATTTGTAAAGAGATAAATATATTTGTAGTTATGATAATGATAATTCAGATTGAGAAAATATTTTTTTGTTTGAATGTATCTTCTACATTTTTATCTAGAATTTCTAACAAACAGTTTTGAGGATTTTCAAGTTTAACAAATTCAATCAGATTTGTTTCAAACTCTAAAAGGTTGTCAAATTTTAAACATTCATAGTCACTATTATTTATTATAACTTTTTATTTTTATTTATGAATATAAGAGTAATGAAATATCTTATAATCACATTTCAATATGACATCTTGATTTAGAGACTCTGAAAAATCAAACTTTTCATATTCAATTTCTATCAATTGATTGCTCATTCTAGCATCTACAACATTAAGATCTTAAAAATTCTTTTCTACTGTTATATAATTTAATCCAACATTGAAGAGATAAAAATATTCATCTTGAATGTAATATTTTGAATCAAAAGTGATAGGACAGTTATAATAAAAAATTGAATTAGATTTGAGATTGTTATTAACAACAATAAAGTCATAAGGAGAAGCATTATTTTCAAGAGAGGAAGTAGATTCTAACTCTAAATAAATTTCCATATTTAAATGTGTATTTTCCAATTTAGAACTCCCCAAAACATCATCATAAAATAAAACTTGGAATAGTTTCATTTGATAAAAGGTTATTATCAGTTGATAAATCATAGTTAAGAGAAATCATGTTGTTAGATTACTGATTAGTCAAATCAAATGAATCAATTTTTTATAATTCTAAATATAATTAAAAAATAGGTTTTTTTTTTCTAAATCAAAACATGTTGATTATAATTTGAATTATAATCCATATTTTGAGAGACATTTTTAGTACTAAATGTCATGATTTTATCATAAATAAAAAATACAAAAAATTATTTAGGGAATTTATGTTCAAATCCAACATAAAATCATAAAAACTTTTACATTTAAACATATCATGATCAAGTTAGAAAATTTTACATCAAGTTTGATTTTGTCTTCAAATGTGGGCAAATCTCAAGCCTAAGTTAAAGTCAACAAAACCATTTTTTTGAATAAGTTTATTATATCTCTCAGGTAGATTATTTTTACAATAGAGAATGAAGAGTTTACCACTTGGTCTGAAAGAAATAGGCATTTCATTTAATTTCAAAAGAAAGTGAAACAAATATTCCCCAATGGATTCTACCTACCAAGAAAACATAAACCAAGGTGTTAGATTTTGGTCTACTTGCTTTTAAATTAAGTATTTATAATGTCTCCTTTTTTAAAACGAGACAATTATAGAAGACCATTATCCTATTTAATTCCCTTAAGATAATTTGGGTGATATAAGGGAATAATATTATGCCAAGTCACTATTCACTAGTTATTATTCACAAGTTACTATTCATAGGAACTATTCACAGGTCACTATTCATGATGATGTGGTAGATGATGCAAGTGATGATAAAACAAGTGATATGGCTCATGGGTGAGGTGGTATGTCCCATGGGGGATCTCACATGGAATCAAGTGCATGTGATGGAGTAGAGCATAGTACTCCACTAGGAGATAGGCTTTCTTATCTTTGGTGATTCACATGTCTTCCTTTTAGGGATGAAGATAAGGGGTGAATAGTTGGGACATAACCCTAGGGTGGAGCCTTATGTTGGCATGAAAAGGAAAGTCAAAATGTGTTGGACTTATTTTGAAAGTTTGTGGGCACATGCAGGAAGAAGACATGACTGCACTATTGAATATTTAGCTCACAATAGGAAATGGGGTGCCATTTTTGGCATCACATGGAAAGTGGGAGACCAAGAAAAATAGGGTCTGATCATGTGATCCAATTTTGACAATTCTCACAAGGGGACAAACATCTCACTATTGCTCACATGTGTGAATGAGGAGGACATTCTAGAGTGGTATGGAAAATGGTGGAGATATTATCAAAAGTAGAAGATTCACTCTTGACCATTACACATGGTGTCACTACCCATTAGTGGTCATTTTGGCCCACATGGAAATGTGGCACCACACTCTCTCTCCCCTCATGATTCTTTCATTTCCTTATTCATTTTAAAATCTATAAATAAAGAGTTATCTCCCTTGATAAGGTATGAATGTTGAATGTGATAACCCCCCCTCCCCCATTTGTGAAGTTTGAACATTGTTCAACGTATTCCTCTCCTAAGGAAGAAAAAACTTAGAGTGAATAAATATTTGAGGATAAAAACACTCTAAGGTTTGATGGCTTCAGTGGTGAAATATCCTCCCTAGATAGCTTAAGGTGGTTTTATTCAAAAACTATATTGGTTCTTCAAAGGAGTTTATACATAAGTAGTTGAATTGTAATATTTATATGTTATATATATTACCAGTGGTTTTATATGTACTTCTTCAGTTAGTGAATTAATATTAGAGTTGGTGTTTCTCTTTTTTGTATACTTCAATTGTGTCATTTCAAAAAAAAAAAAAAAAAATTATACTAATTATCCTTAGAGGGATGTTTTAGTGGTATCAAAGCTTGAGTTCATTTTCAAAGTTCTCTAATTTATCCAATAAGGATTATTATAGTGTTTAATATAAATGCATTCTCTAGTGATCACATTCATACTGGCTAAAACTAAGCAATAATAATTCACTAAACTATAATCAAAATATGGGTAACCAGTTATGATAACTATGAAAATGAAAATTGGTGATTAGTTATGATAATGGACTAGGATGTTAAATAATTGGAAATAATAATGGATAATATTTTTAAAAATAACTTGATTTAAATTTCCCTAATGGAGATACAAAATTATTTGACATGACAAATTTGATCGTCAACATTAGCCACATCAATGATGTTCCTATCTATTAAAACTTGTATTTTATGTCTCGAAATGATTCATTTATTGCTAATATGTCCTAGTGTTATATGAAAATTTAAAAAAAACATGTTGATTAAATCCTTTTGTAATATTTTTACTCATATCAACCTATTTGATGGGAGGGAGTGATATAAGGTGACAATCCAATAAATTTTGTAACACCTTAGAGGGAGCTTTTGGAAAATTGGTAAGCTATCTTCATAGAAGAGATGATAACACAACATGTTGAGTAGCTTCTGAAATTACATTCATTGTTATCTTTTGATCACTCTTATTTTCACTTAGATCTAACTTATATGGTGTATTATTCTGATTCTTTGTATTAGAAGTATAATTTAATTTGGTCACATATTTTAGATCATTCATTTATAACAACTTAACCTCTCTTTCCATAATTTTATGACATAAATCATCAAATGATAGACACTTCTTAAACAAAATGGATTTTGGTAAATGTGGTATAAAAAATTATATGAATATGCCTTGAGATTCTTTATTTTCCATGAGATTCATCATGTTCAATAACATGGTCATATATTGTAATATATGATTTGTAATAGACTCATTGGCTTCTTTTTTAAATTTAGGAATATGAGAATATGAAAAATGTGCAAGGAATAAATATACCAAAGGATTGAATGTGTGGATTTACTGATATGGTAAATCATAAAAGCAACTTAGATCATACTCTTTTAAACTTATAGAAAATAACTTTGTCAACAACATATTTTTGGATGCATGTTCTAAACATGCCATGTGAAAAGCTCTTAAATGTTTCTTAAGGTCACCTTTTCCATCATAAAATTTAAGCTTAGGTTCCATAAAACCAGTTAGTAAAGGATACCCTTAGATATGTTGATGTAATTGAGTATGCAATAAAGTCTGTGAGTTAAGTGTCTGATTAGGTTTATAAGCACTTTGTAGTCTATATTTCTAAAATAATATACATAAGGGATTGTGCATCATGAATAGAATATGTGTTAACCAAAGGTGGTGTAAGAAGTGACTGAGTAGAGATTGGAATGTTTATTTTGTATATTCATTGGTCGGCACGCATAGTATATGTTGGTATAAAATTTGTATCTGGTGATGTAGAGAGAGGAAAGGAAGCCATAGCAGTATAAGTCTCAGATGTATTAGCTATGATTTCACTTTTACTTTTAAAAATAGTATGATGATCTTTAGGTTATTCATAAATTGTTTGCAAAAAAATCTCAAAAACTTGAACTTTATTAGGCTCTAATTGTTCATCATTTTTAGGTGGAACTACTTCTTGATGCTTATCTTGAGAGTCAATAATGTTCTAATTATAGTGTTCATATTTGAAGCATGCTCATACACTTATATATATTGAGATTGTTCATTATTATCTAAAGATCCTAATATACCATTTATCTTATCCATTTTATGTGCATTATCAAAATAAATATGATTATGTTAAACTTGAGTGCTAATTAGTTTGGCATGTCTTCTAAGAGAGTTAGAAACAAATGTCCTAGATTGTATAAAATGTGTAATAAAATCTTGAAAGATTGTTATTAGAAAATAATTTACTAAATATAAAGACCTTAATACAATAATTAGAAATAATAAAAAGAAAGATAAAAACCTTATTAATATGGATAGGTAGGGATTTTACAATATTCAACAATAAATGGGTTCACCAATTATGTTTGATCTAAATTTGCATTAAAATAAATATATAATCTAATTAAGACAAACTACTAAGTAAATTGGAATGCATAACATATACAATAATTACATGTAAACTAATGCAACTTAATTTATTTATAAATATTCTGAAAGGGAGAAAATAGTGAAAGTTAAATGACTTAGCTAAAAATAAAGCCTATAGGACTATAATTGTGATATTATACAAACTATGAAATTGTGAAGTTATTGTGAACCAAGAACATGGCTCTATGTTATCCTAAGACAAGGCCATTTTTTTTAGACTACACTAGCCTATGTTAGTGTCTATAGGGTGTGACTTCATCCTTTAGAGTTTTTTTTATCTCAGTCTAAACTATGATAGATGCATCTTCACATTTAAGTCATGTATTTATATTTATACACATTCCCTTTGATATGGGATTTATTATGTGCCTTCTTATTTAGTCTAACCATAGCACCATGACAATAGGGAACAAATGCTATAAAATAGTGGAAATGGTCAAGGGGATGGGGTTGTGATTAACCTTAAAACCTTATGTGTTGAGCATTGCCTACATACCCATAATCTAGATAGGGTTTAAACTCCATGTAGTTCTCCCATGCTATAATGGTGTGCGTACAATACTGGTGCAATCCTTATGTGATTATGTGCTTGAAATAATGACTTGTGGTGTTTTTGTTGTATTCAAACCTATATCAAGTTTTTTTAGGCTAAATATACTTAGAATTGGGAAGAATATATGTTTTTTTCTCAATGTGTAGCTAGATAATCTAAATTTTTTAATAATGGAATCCCCTCCCACAAATGAGAAGAAAATGTGATTATATAGTGGACCTTTTCAAATTTACTTGATTTGGACTTATGAAACGTGCATAATGACCTGTTAGAATGGATTTGAATTTGGGAAACTATCTACTAATTGGTAGAAGGATGAAACCAACAATTTCAAACATGATTGACTTGTGGGATTACACTTAGCAAATAGTTTCATTGAAGGAATAAAGACAACCAAACTAGAAGTATGAATCAACCAAGTAATAAGTATGTTCTTTAGAATTAGAAATAGGAACATTTAGTATCATATTTTATTTAATATAGAGTTTCATCTGTATATAAGTGGAGAAATATCGATTTAAAATGATAGAATTGAGCATAGGTTAGGTGTGCATAAATGGTGGTCATAAGTGCATTATTTTAACATTACATGTTAATTGTAGTGTCTATATATATAAAATATTATAATATATGATACTATTAATATATAAGGTAATATATAGTATATATAATATATATCTACTAATATAATAATATTAATTATATAATATAATTATATTTACTATTAATATATTTTAATTTTAATAATTATATTATATATAATATTATATATTAATTATATAATATATATATAAATATTATATGTTTTATATATTTTATACCATATTATATATATATATATATATATATATATAATGTAACGTATTTATCTGAGAAGATTTCGTGATGAAGGCATCTCCTTCCTCAAAATCAAGCACTATTCTTCTGACTAAGTAGCACAATGTTTCAGGGCTTAAAGAATTGATTGATTTTGGGCATATGAAGGCAATGAAAGGTGGATGCCCTAATTTTGTGGGGTTGGTGGATGAATAGAAAATTCCTTCATAGGTTTACCATTCATATTATTTGATTGGAAATTCAAACATTTCCTCCGCCTATGTTAGGGTTAATAAAATGTGACAGGGTTGGATTTAGATTTTATTGCTCTAATAAGGGGTAAATCCTTTACAAATATGGTTTCATAAGGTGAGAAAATAATGGTAGGCACTAATAAAATCATCCCATCTACATCTTTTATGTCTAACGCTCTCGAGGAGGTGTTTCAAAGTGAGGAGTGGTAATTGGAATGGTGTCTAGTGTGCAGATTTGATCAATTTTTTCCTAGCTTCCCTGTACTACATCAATGTA
Organism: Torreya grandis; assembly: GCA_037957365.1. NCBI lineage: Eukaryota > Viridiplantae > Streptophyta > Pinopsida > Cupressales > Taxaceae > Torreya > Torreya grandis. The sequence continues at coordinate 477,853 of JARHVA010003191.1, read as the reverse complement.
TTTCAGATTTGTAGCATCATTTAATGGAGGATACCCTAGAAATTTATCATTGTGCCATAGGGTATTTTATTATATATTTTTACATAGTAATAAGGATATATAGACCAATTCTTGGAGCTAGGATCATCATTTTCTTTTTATGGAACCCTAGATCCCTTCCTTTATTCTTCTTCTTGATAACCTCATAGTCAGGCCTAATTGGGTATGATTATCATATCTACCTCTTTAATTTTATGCAAAATATTATTTTTAGATCATTAGTGGAACCTAGGGATATCTATTAGAAATTGATGTGTTTACATCCAAATTTTCACAAACTACCTTTGCCATAGTTCTTATTTGCTTGGATATTTCTCATAATCTCCCACAATCCATTGAGTTAAAGGTTAATGGTCATTATTGGAATCAGACCCTTGATTATGAAGGGATGCCTTTTAGATGTTGGAGATGTTTTAAAATAGGTCATTTGGTTTTTTCTTACCTCAGTTCTAAACATAAAGCGAATTCTTCTTGGTGGAAGGATGCTAAGGAGGATCATATCTCAATTCATCCTTTTACTGATCCTTTTACTTTAAGCAAAGTTTTGGGGAAAGTTTAGGGAATGGATGTTAATATGAGTGTGCCTCTTATTGTGAGTTTGTCACTAATTTTAGAGGCTATTAGTTTAGTTGAAAAGAGTTTTATGAATTATGAAAGTAAGAAGAAGTCATGTAGTGGCTCATTGATAGATAGGTGTATCTCTCCAATTGTAGATATAGGTATTTTGAGAAATCAAGAAGAATGACTAGTTATAAATAATAATAAAAAGTGTCATCTCATACCTAGTTCCATTTTTAGGACACTTCACTCTCATAACAAATTGAAAAAGGGTGAGACTTAGTAAGTAATATTTTTTTTAGAAATTGGCTTTTCAATGTAAATTTGAAGTTTTTTTTTAATACTTTTAGGTAGTTTGTTTTGTTTGGAAGTTGTTGGTCTTATGCCTTAATGGTTTTTATTATCAATCTAGGCCTTTTTTGGTTGTGATTATTTTTATATATGGGTAGGGGACCTGTCAAACCCAAATAATGATAAAAAATAATAATAATGTAATAACAATATCAATATATAATATATAATATAATTATAATATTTTCTATTCAAATTGAGAACTCTAATGTCATATCTTTGCAAAAAAATACACTTTAGAATATAAATAAAATTACTATGATAAAAACGAAATTATTCTAATGCATCCTCTTTTAAATCTAAATATAACTACAGTGGAAAAAAAATTATTCACAAGTTCCAAATTTTTCATGGCCACTTTCTCACTTATATGTCAAGGTATTATAATTATGTTTGAAAATAATAAAAATGATGATAATAATATAAATGATTGACATTATTAATGAATTTTAAATGATAATGTAATTTGAATATAATATTTATAATTTCCATAAATTATTTAAAAGAATTGATTTAGATAGGATTTTTAAGATAGGAAATATTATAGGTTGCATGGTGTGATGGTGGATTGGATTATTCGCAAATAAAAAAATCAGATGAACATAATAGCAATGAAGGTGGATGATTCACTTATGATTCAATATGTCACTCCTGGTAAATACTTTGTACCCACATATTAACCTATTACATAGATTTGTTTCTTTAATTGCATATTGCACAACCAGGGTCTGATTTGGTGTATCCCTTTCCAACATATAAGAGGTGCCAATAAAAGGAAATGGAGAAAAAGATTTTATGTATACATTATACTATTCCATATACCTATTTAAGGAAATGTGTGAGATATATCCCCTTATAATTTCAAGTTCCATTGAAGAACAATAATTATGTTGTTAATATCTAAGTATTACTTATAATATTATTCACTAGCAATTGCACCTAAAGGTGCAATGGACATATTGAAGGAACTAAACAAAAACTAACCAAAAAAAATTGTGGGGAATAAATTAGAAAAATAAATTGACTTTTTTTCACAGATGTATTGATAATTAAAATCCATGTTAATATATGAAATGTCATATGATAAGGGTAAATGTAGACACTAGAAAACTGCACAAGATGGTTCTAGTCATCCCCTTGGCCCCTTAGGTTAGGATTAATTATTAAAATATTTAAACACCCCCTTTAAACACATTTATCTAATTTAATTAATTAATTAATTAATCTATTTTATTATATTTTACACCTCTCCTACCCAAACCCATGACTAGTCGATCAACACCTAGCCTAGAGACCATTTCTACCTAGGCATTTAATACCCTAACTTCATAGACTTGTTCCTCACACATCCCAATGATCCCTTTATTTACCTCAAAACATTTATTAACTTCTTAAACAACTATACTTAAGTACAAATATCTAAAATTATTAAATTTTGATTATTTATTTTTTACCATCATCGATCACCCCTCGACAAGTTTAAGTTGACTGGGAATAATAATGGTTACTTAATGTAACCTAATCACCTTACCTTAGGAGGTTGAATTTATCTTTTGCACAAGACCCTATTACTTTCAAGAGAATCAAAGCTCCCAAGTGAACTAAAACTAGACCAAAGAGATCAAAATTCTTTAGTAACTCATCACAAAGATTTTAGGTATTGTTACTCTACCCACATTTCTCTAGGATCCCACATAGGTTATACCCAACCTTAGTATTCTCTCAAGCCCACAAACTCTAGATCTAAGTATCTATAATTTTATCATGTTTAGTTATTAGTTTTAGTATCTTTATTTGCTTTTATTCATTTTCCATCTCCCATCATTTCATTACTTGAGTTGAGATTCTATAACTCTAGGAACTTCACCTCCCATTAAAGCACCCACAAACTATTCTCAATCACCTAACCATCTTACTCATGATTTTGATACTTTTATATATTTATCCCAACCTCAAAACTAATTTCTAACACAAAAATAACTCATAAAAACCCTTTTGTAACTAAAACCACAACCATTTTACCCAAATCTAGAACTTATAGTCATCGACATGGATCATCTCTAACTAGTGTTGATTATCCCTCGCTCAACAATGACTACCCTAACCAACATCAGTTTCATAGTGATTTTCGATGGTCACTGTGTGTTTTATTTTCTATAAAACAACAAGTAATTTTCACCTATCAAATAGGTTTAAACTATTTTTCAAATATTTTTTATACACTTTAGCATTAGTTTTTATTAATTTATGACTATTTTAGTCAAAATCACCTATTTTTCTTCATAAGCATTTCTTTCATTAAGTTTATTACTTTCTATTGTTTCATGCAAGCACCCATTTTCGTTTAGAAAACTTAGTTGTTTTAAATATTTGATTGACAAACTCCAAGGAATTTTAGTGCTTCTTGGATATAGCTCATGCTAGATAATCTACCCAAATATCTCACTAATCCATCCTTTTCTAGTTACTTTCTTATCTATAGGTCATCTTCCCTAGACAAAGATGAGTATATACAATTGACTAGATTATGCACACAAAAAAAATCAAGTTCTTCTTATCACACCCCTCTTTTAAGTTTTGCCTTAGTTTCTATAACAATAAAAATAAACCTGAAAAAATATAGAAACATTCTGGAATGCTCGATGGGACCCTTGATCTTTTCTTGGGTTTTTAGTTGTTTAGGACATTTAGTTGCATTAGTGAAATTTTCATCCTTTACAAATTTCATTTCTAAAAATTAAATGTTATTTCTTTCCTTTCTTCATTAGTTATCTTAGTTTATTTTCTTCTTTTCCAAAATCAAGTTTTAGTCTTTCTTTGCATTCTTAGAGAAAGGTAAAATTTTCATTTTTCCTTCATTTCTAAAAGGCAAAAAAGCAATCATCCTAGGCTTAGGACTTGTATCTTGATATCTCATATAGGTGCATTATAATTGTTCTTATTCTCATTGAAAAATAAATCAAAACTTTCCTTTGGTTTTAAAAATAACTTGCATCTATTACTTATTCGCTTGTTTAGTTCACACATTTTAACTTAAAATGGTGAAATTAACCATAACAAGTCACTTGTTATCACACGCATAATACCAAACCACATATTCAATCAAACATCAAACATTGACATAAGGCTTGACTATGATTTCATCACCTAGTGATAAACCTTACCCTTTGGTTTCCCACTTCGACTTCACTACCAAGGGGAGAAACCAAAACTTAGTTCATTGGCTAAGTATAATCTCTACCAATTTGGTATATATTGTCTAGGCATCTAACACCCTTATCGCTGTGGTGTGAGAAGTGAGGCGGTAGGCCCCAATATCAAGTCACATACCAAATTATAATATAGATCTTGAGATCCTTTAACAACCTGAAACCATATTTAGACATAATTTTATAGTTCCCATTCTAAAAGCCCAAGTTAAGTCTCATAACTTCTTAAAATTGAGACATAAGCCCAAAGAGAGATAAAAAATATTCTAGGATTTAAATGTACTCTTAGTGTATTCTTATTTTCCTTGAATATTTTATTTTTTTCTTCTCTTTTGAGTGTGTGAGATCACTATCACCTTTTTTCCATTTTTATTTACATGGTTTTGATAAGAAAACTTAGAAACCAAGCAAATCAATATCCACCTCCCAACCACCCATTCTCTTCTTCCTCATCCATGGAGTGCATCTCGGATGTGGAAAGTTTCCCCCATCACCGTGGAAGTCCTAATATGACTTAGGCAATTACTAAAGGAGATACAAATTTCACCAATCTTCTTGATAACAATCCCATTACTCTCTAACACTACCTTACCACCATGGATCACCATACCCCTGCTTTAGTTCCTTCCATCGAGCCACCCTATGGCATGCCACCTTACCTTATGGGTAGGACCTTGGTTGCCACTATCTCCACCAAACCTATAGTTACGCAAGTCTCTTCCTCTACCAACAACCCTTCCAACACCACCACCCAAAACCAATACCTTCCACCAACAAACACCCAAATACTTTTTATCCCATCCCACAACCCTTCCAATGTAGGAATCACTCAACCTTTGGTAACCCATACACTACTTACCTTAGGAGTACCTTCCACTAGTGTTACTTCTCTACCACTTTCCATATACAATCCACCATCTTCCACCCCTTTCCAAAATTTGGTAGCTTCTATACCATCCACCCTCCCACCTATTAACACTAAGGTAACTACCCACATTCCTCTTACCCAACCAATGCCTATTCCCTAACAAGTGCCCATTGCACCAAACTTAGGCTATATCCCTAATACACAAGGGCATATGCCTCCACTTTATTCCCAACCTTCCATGCCCACTTACCAATATGTAGCATCTTCTTACCCTTCTATGCCCACTTACTAATATATGGCATCTTTTCAACCTTCACAACCCCAAAAGAATATACCTTACAACTATCGTGGTGCACAACCATAAAATGATCTAATCAAGATGTTAATGGACAAGATGACCAATCTAGAGTCATCCATTTTGGGTGCCCATAGCCTCTTATCATATGACCAAATTTTTAATGATCCAATCCACCCATCCATCCCAATCCAATCATACCCTCCATAATGGGAGCTTCTAAAGTTTGCTAAGTTATAAAGCAAAGAAGATACCCTAAAACATTTTAGAGAATTTAATAAATCATGATATTTGATTTCTTATAATGAAACTCTTAATATCTTCACTTTCCCCATGTCCTCAGCCAAACCTGCATTAGATTGGTATAATTCTATTACCAAGCACTCCCTCTTCTCTTTTGCCCAACTATCCCAAAATTTATTAGACCATTTATCTATAAATATTTATAATAAAGTTTCTATCACCGACCTATATTACATTAGGCAATTCAAATATGAGTCAATTGTCAACTTTGTAGCCCATTGGAGAGGGTTGATTAACTAACTCTCATTCTCTTTGCCCCAACCCAAGTTAATTGATATTTTCTCTCAGGCTTGTGCCAATAATGTCTCCTTAGCCTTACAAGTTCAAATTTTTTGAATGTTTGATAAGGCATTCACCATGGCTCAAAATATGGAGATTAGATCCATTGATGATGGAAATCTTAAACTGAAGAACAAAAAATATAGTTTCAAGTCAAACAAATCTTCTTCCTCCAAAACCACCAACCACACCAACACTAATACCAACACTAAATCTAAAGGAATCACAAATGTAGTTGTGCTTAAAATGGCTCCTCCTCTAGTTATCAACCTACCCAATCATTCTACGTCTTTGAATCAAAATTTTAAAACCCAAAACTACTATGAATAAAAGAAGTATACTCCACTAGGGGATTCCTATGCTTTGGTTTTGGAAAATTTATTGAAAGAATCTACATTCAACTTCCCCTGATTAAACCACCTCTAAAATTTGATTCCTCTCATACCATACCTAGTTGGTATAAGGAAAATGAAATGTGTAGCTTCTAATGAGTCATTGGACATGATGTTAATATATGCAAGACGTTAAAAAACAATGTCCAAGATTTGATTGACAATGGAGAACTTGTGGTGGACAATCTGAATACACCCTCAAATCAATCACTTGACATATTTTTCCAGCCTTTCCCTAACCATGCACCTTTTGAAAATAGTGAACACTCCAACATGGAGTCCTCTTACAAGCATGAGGTTCACACAGTCAATGTTGTTTTTAGTGAAGTCATAACTAATGAACCCATGTCCATAATAACCTTTTCCTATACAATTATTGAGGTATTGGAGTTACCTAACCTTCCTTTAAAAAACATACCATACCAAAGGAATAAACTACCATATCTTCTCCACTTATTAAGGTAGTGGAATCAACAACCTTTCCTTTGGAAATCATATCAAAGGAGGAAACCATCCCTTCCATCCATTTTTTTCCATGATAGATCTATCCACCCTTCATTTGGAGAGCATTCCTAAGGAAAATATTGTTTCACCTATCCCTTATACGGAATAATAATCTACTGATTCCTTATAACATTTGATAGAGGAAAATAAAAATGTGGCCAATTCCCTTTCTCAACCACTAGGCTTATACTTTGAGTCCAATACTAAAGGAACTAAGCCCATTTATAAGCCATTTTTTAGGTTGGTCCAAAACTAAGTGTTTCTATCACAACCCAACCTTGATCAGGACACATTTTGGCACCATCTTGGGCTCCCTTATCCAACTAAAAGGGATTCATCAACCTCACCATTATCAACTCAACCTTTACTTTCCACTAATAATACTACCATCACCCTAACCAAACCAACCACAGCCTCTACCTCCCAAACCTTAGATATACCTTCTAACCCAACTCCATCCAAATTAACTAAATTACCTTCATTACCCCAACAAATCCCATGAAAATCTTAGGAGTTCTTCCAAATCTGAACCTCACCCATCCTCTATTAAAGTTAGACTTGACACCACCAACCCCATATAAAAAACCACAAGCTAAGCCAACCAAGAAATTTGAACCATATAGGATTCCCAAATCCAAAACTTTGTCTCCCATTTCCACCTTACCTTCTATTATATGACCTCATCTATTTTCCATCTTGGGACCTCACCCCTCCACCTTGATTAAGAAGCCAAGCCTCTCAAAGAAGCCATAAACCTAACTATTGACATTTATATTTACACCCCTAAGGAGATGAATAAATATCCTCATCCAAGTGGCATCATGGATACATTTCTCTTGATATGGGTGGAAATGTTGAGAAATGAATCTCTAGATTAGGGGCTAACTCCCCTTGATGCACTCTTTGAAGCTCTTTCTCTAACTTAATAACTTGAAGGTGAAAAATTATTAAGAAATAAAACTAAAAAAATGGTGATGCACCAATAAATAATGTCCTCTCACTATAATAAGAACACTACTTAAAGGCAAACAAGGATGTTTCATACACAAGACTCACAACTTAGGATTTGTTGCTACATCAATGTTTCATATGCTAGATTCAAAGAAGGTATATGATTCCTAGGAGGGAATGAATGATTCAAAAAGAGATAAAATCATAGGACACATATAGGATATCTAAATACTTATAAAATAATACTAGAAAATACTTGTAACAATCCCCCTTCTATAACTTGGTAGACCATCACAAAAGTACAAGCTAGAAATGACAATCTTTCACTAGACTAGGCCAACAAGATTCAAGTCATTACTCAATGTTACATCATATGAGTGGAAACAAAACTTTTATATTTATTTAATAGTTATTAAATTAAAATTTTTGATATATTTTCCCCATAAACTAATATAGGCTACTCAAATGAGCCAAGAGAATGCATATTTATAGCTTTGAGAGTGGGAACAAGCAAATGAAGTTCAAGGGTCACTTTGAAAAGTGTCAATCTTATATAATTAGTTAAAATTACATGTGAAAGAGAGGTGGGGTGAGATATTCCTTGTCATAGGTGTATAATTTTCCAAAATAAGTCATAAAGATAGTGAAAAGTGGTAAAAATTTACCATTTTGGCATAAGAAATTGCCCACTTGAGTTACCTTCCAAAACTACCCATATCCATATATATGTCCAGGTATGATGGTTGGTATAATAAATATGGGTTAAAAAAATTCCCCACATTAATTGGATCAATCCCTGACCATCCCTCTTCTTGTGGACATGCAAAATCATCACTAGCAGTTTCAAAAAGGCTCTTTTCTATGCACCTTCTCCACTTGGAATTCAAAACTCCCAAATTTTGATAACTAATCCATGAAAAATATATAATTAAATTTTTAAAAGTATCTCATATCATTATTTTTAATAAAAAAACCTTTAAAAGGCTTCCCTAATTACTTTTCACCATTTTTCACAAGTATTCACTAGTTGGCTCACTAGACTGGCTGGAAGTGAGAGTCTAGTTGGGACACTTAGAGTTTTATTCCTAAGATGATATGAATTTTAAGAGTTATCTAAATTTTATATCTTCCTTCAATTTTTTTTTCATACTCTAAATCCTCATATAGATTGCACACCATTCAAAATATCCAAAATAAGCCTAGTTTTCCCCTATTTCATACAAATGAAACACATTTTTGAAATCCTCTGAGAGTCATATGAAAATTTCAGGTTTTTTCATGTCCATTCCCTTGAATTTAGATACTATAATGGAAATATTTCTCTAATTAGGTCCTTGTGAGGTTTTAATAAGGGTTTTGAGTGGCCTAAACTCTTAACCTTTGTACATAAAGGTTAGACATTGAAACACTTGAAAAATGCCATTAAGGTCTCATTAAGTACCCTCCATAATATTTCCAAATGGATCAAGGTCCCGTGAAAATGTTTTTGAGAGATATGAGTGATCGAACTTGACCTTCGAGTGGATTTCATTCTTACTATGAGGGTTTCAATAGGTCTAGAATTGGATATAGCGCATTGTGTAGTTTTTGTACCAACCAAAAGCTCACTCACCTCTAATTTTTACCTATCAACATGTTTAAATCCTTTGGAGAGATAAAAAAGAACCAAAAATGAAAGTTTCCCTTATTTTAGAACAAGGACTATGCTATGCCAATAGGCCTACTTGTATTTTTTGAACCAAAATATGACAATCCTCACCATAAATGAATTAAAATAGAACTAAAAAATTATATTTACCCATGTATAAATCACATAAAACATTAGAGTACATGGGGAAGTGTAGAACTTGAAGTGACAACTCATTTGAGGTTGGGTTTGCATGTTTTTCCACTAGGTCTGCTTGTAGACCTCCTTATGTAGATCATTTCATTGGTATCCCAACATTATATATTGGTTTCTTAGGTCCTTATATGTCTACCCCAAATTTAAAAACCTTTTTGACTAGTCAGATTGAGTACAACCCCTCCATTCTTCACTTCTCTACAAAACTGCCATTTTCCTGTATGCAAGAAGTGACCCATCTATGAGATTAAAAAAATTAATATTCCCATGTTTATATGAGAAATATGAATGTTTCTTGAGATATAAAATTATATTATGGTCAATTTTACTGAAGGTTTTCATCAGATTCCAAGTTTAAGTGGTCAAACCAACTCAACTTTGCCAAAAAGGGGTCAAAAACCCCTATTTTTGCATGTTTCCACCCAAACCTCCTTGTGACTCCCCTTTCCAACCTTATTTTATGAATCCATGTTATTTATACATATTAATAATCATTATTTAATTCTTTTGGAGCTATATAACCTAATCCAAACCTTGTTTTCTAGTGCAATCTCACTTTTACTTCTTGAAACAAAGCTCTCCCTTATTCTGCCTGTACAGACTAAGTCCTTTAGCCTATGAGGAAAGGAGTTTGGATTTCATAGGTATGTTTTAGGGTTTAATAAAACTTAATTTATGATAATAAATCAGGTTAAAATTCATTAATATCTTCTTACCTCTCTAGGAGGTCACCACCTGACACTTTGCCTTCTCAAACCTAGTACCCTATTAGGACTGAGACAACAAACATGGGTTTTTCCTTCTAGATGATTATTTATTGGGGATATCAGGATTTAAAGAGTCATTTATAACCTCTATTAATATTATTTATGTCAACTTTAACTCACCATCCTCAATACTTGCTCTTGACCTTTCCTGCTTTCCAATTCCTCACTATTTCTCTTAACTGAGACAACCATTCCTTGCTTTGACTGCAAGTTGCTTGGGTAAGTTTTTGGTCTCCAAAGGTATATGAATTTTTTTTCATCTTAATATAATTGTTTTCCATCACTTAAACACATTATATTCTTTTCATGGGCTCAAAAATGACCCTATTCCAAACTGATTTTATGTCACGCATGCCTCTGACTGGGTATGTATGTTTATAGGCATATTTTGATGGATATTTAGCCTAAAAATGTATGTAATCCATTTTTTTTACCATTATATTAAAATAATACTATAATTTCATATTATTATATGCATGGTTTGAGCCTAACAGACCTCCCTTACCCCTGACTGGGACTAACCTCCAACACTAGGTTGTAGGTGTGTATTCTTAGGCTTGTAGGTTGCCTTTTGATCATTTAGATCATGTAAATGGTAAATTTATTATGTTATAGGTACCTTGGATGTATATAAATCAATTTAAACTTCCAAAACTTTTTCCAAACTATTATCATTTCACAAACTTGTGATTCTCTGCCTGTAGGTATCCTTCACAGCCCTATGTGGAGATAGGGGATGGCCTAAAATGGTTATTTGATGAAACCACATCCTAATTCATGATATAGGTGCTTGAAATTTATTTTTGAGGTGTTTGAACTTGTTCCACTACTTTTACATGATTATAAATCCCTCATGTGGTGACAACATCATCCTTCCTTCCAAAATCCTGTAGACATTACTCCTTTTCAGTGTCTTTTTGCCATGTTGGGAGATCTCAAAACATATATGATCTTTGTCCTTTCAAGATTATATTTGGAATGTAATTTATCCATGGATATAAATACAATATTTTGATAATATGACTCCTAAAAATCAAACATAGTTTCAACTTAGGAAAACCAAAAAGGCCCCTAGGAGCTCTATTTGGGGTGTTTAGGGACTCAGTCCCTAAAGTCAAATTAGTGCTCTTAGAGCTATCCATCCTTCTTCATAGGCTCACCACTAGGTGTAAAACATAAAAATAAATTTCAATACTTCATGTAACCTATTTTATCTTAGCAATTTCACTATCAGGCATGAATACCTCCATTGAGAAGGATTGAAACATGTAGGCGATAGCATTGAATTACATGTATGGGCCGAGGCATGGAAGGATGAAATTATGCAAGGTGAGAATATATCCAAAATAAAAAAATCATGGTAAATGTTCAAAACACTTTAAACCATTCTTTATTCCCTTTTTTCCATGTGGGTAACCTGTAGAAAGTAGCTGGAGGTGAAGATTTACAAGAAAGTCTGCAAATGTGATCTTTAGGCCAAGAAACAAACCTAGAAGGAACTCTCAACAAATGAACTATCCAAAACAAGTTTAATCATGGAAATATCCTTGAATATCATTTATATATCTCTAAAACATTCAAACACATCAATTTAAAAGAAGAGAACTTGACATAAACCCAAATAATGACCCCCCCATGGTTGATCATGCACAAGAAGCTACCTAGGATCAAATTGATGGTTCATGAAGTATTAATCATAAAATAAAAATTTAATATTACATATGTGAAGATAACTAAAATTAATATCCACCTGTAGAAGCACTCCCTCCAATTCCAATTGTGCAGTCCATACCATCTTCTTGAAGTTGGTAATTGTTTGCATGTCAAGACAAAAACAAGGAGAAGAAGAAAAATAATGAACTCTTATGTATTTTTCAATAATTAAAACATGTAAATGGATTTTATGATTTTAATAGTCACAAAAATGATGTTTCCACCTACAAGTAAGATGGTCTATTTCATACATGTGCCCAAGAGGTCCTCAAAACAAGGAGAAACTACCTATTTCACTGCATAACTGATTCTTGGCCTATCATATACCTGATTATAAAATCCTATAATCTCTCTCACATTTTCCATAGCTTGGTGACAAGTTTCTCACTTTAGACATCTGTACAAGTCCTCTTTTTTAGCTCAAAATGGGCCCACAAGGCAAATTTTTGCATTTTGAACATGATAAAGGTAATTAAATGGGTTAAAGATGACTTAAATCATATTAAAAACACTATTAAGACCAAAATAACATAAATAATGTCTTTGACTAGGTTTAACCCTATTTGAATAGGGTTGACTATCCTTTAACTTAACTAATATAAAGGCTTAGACTTTGAACCAAGGCTAGATTAAGGACAAGTGAACATCTAGATCAAAATGAGAACACTATATAACATGGATGGACTTCCAAAAAAATTTAAAAGTAGGGGTTTGACTCAAATTTGACCAAGTTCAAATTTGGTCAACATTTTTTGGCAACTCTTAGGGTAAACATGCTTATCTATGTTTTGAGACTAGTAGACTTATCTAACTAAGGGCCAATAGAGTCAATTTGATCTTGAAGATGACTACAAGGATATGCCAAAAAAAACATAAATAAAACACTCTACACAATGCAACAAGACCAAGAAAAACAACACAAGACAAAACACGGACAACACACACAAGGAAAGCAAAAAAATATGTACAAGTGGAGAAGAGAACCTTCATAACAATGCTTGATGTGTATCCCATTGACTAGGATATTAAGCTCCTCTTCATCCAACTTTGAAATTTGGAAAGCATTATGTGACTTGCATTGAGTGATCACATATGGGACACTCCATAAAGCATCAAAATTTGTGTGTCTTTTACATTTGTCCCTATCTTTATCCTATTTTAGAAAAATATTTCCTTCCTTGAAACTTCTTAGCATGGACTTCTTTGTTTGTTCTTGATGGGTGGTCATAGTTTGTATAGCTTTATCTCTTATCTCCTCAAGTTCCATCAAATCACAAAACCTAACTTCCATACTCTCATTCTCCATCAATTGTATCTCATAGGTGAGGTCTAAATATGGTAACTCAAGTGATATAAGAAGCCTAGCCTCCCTTCCATACACAAGTGTGTATGGTGAGTTCCCAATTGCTCTCTTTGGGGTGATCCTATTAGCCCAAAGGGCTATCTTTAACTTGGAATATCAGGTCCTTCGATTCTCCTCCATTGTCCTCTTTATAATCCTAATTAGATTCTTTTTGTGGACTTATCTAGTCCATTCCCTTGGGGATAATAGTTGGAGGAGGTGATAAGATAGATTCCATGCTTCAAAGCCCATTCACTTGTCTTTTCTCCTACGAAAGTTAATGCATTATCTAAAATAATCATTGAAGGAGCTCTAAAACATGTTACTATACCTTCATAGAAATCAAGGACTAAACATTAATTGGCCTCCTTAAGAGCTACAACCTCCACCCACCTTGTGAAGTAATCAATGGGAGTCAACACCCACTTGTGACCAACACTAAAAGGAGGATTGATTAGGCCTATAAAGTCCAAACCCCATTACATGAAGGGTTTCTCAACTTGGATGGGATGAAGAGGTAGGGCATAAAGATTTTGTTTTCCATCAAAAAGAGCACACTTTAAGCATTTTATTACCCAATCATGAGTGTCCTTGAACAATCTAGGCCAAAAGTATCCAACCATCATTATCTTGGTAGTAGTGGTTCTAGGAGCAAAGTGACCACCAGCTAGTCCATCATGGAAATCAAATAGTATCTTGTTAGTCTAATTATAATCAATACACCTCAAGAGAACACCTAAAATATCCTTCCTAAATAGCACACCATCAATAAGTACATAGGGAATAGATTTCAACCTATAATACCTTCTTCTCACTCTATCAAGACCTTGTGCACACTCATCAATTTGAAGGAAGTGAATCATGTATTGTGTCTAATTTATCATGGATGAAGGTGTAGATATAGTAGGATCATCATTAAGTTTTGAAACAATCTCTCTTTTCTCCCTCAAATTTGAAGCAAGGTATTCACATAGCCATTTCCTTTTTACTAGTTTGGTTGTCTTGATGTCAACATCATATTCCATCACCTTGGTGATCCAACCTACCATTTTTTAATTCAAGTACCTACTCAATATAAATTATTTTACACTATGATGAGGCACACATATGTGAATATTATTATTTGATAGCATGTGTCTAAATTTCTTCAATCTTCTAATAACTGAAAGCACTTATTTCTCAACATATGTATACTTCACCTCACACTCCTCCAAACCTTGGCTAAAGAATTCAATAGGTGCTTCCAAATCCTTACCATTTTCTTGGGTAAGCATGGTATAAATTACCTCTTCATTCCCAAAAGTGTAAAAAATGAAGTCCTTGGATAAGTTTGGGCTTGTAAGAGTAGGAGCTTGAACAATGGCTTGTTTGACTTCTTCAAAACTTTTCTTTCTCCTTCTTGTCCAAGTAAACATCTCATCCTTCCTTAGCATAGATGTTAGAGGTTTGACCAAAGTATAATAGTTAGGAATTAATCTCCTAATGAAATTTATCTTACCAAATAATCTTTGTAAACCCTTCTTGTGTTTAGGCAAAAATAATGCTAAGATGGCATTCACCCTTTCTTGATCAATGGATAAGCCCTTCTTGGAGATAATATGTCCTAGTAGTTTGCTTTCATAGATAGAAAACACACACTTATTTGGTTTTATAGAGATCCCATACTCTCTAAACCTTTCAAATATTTGCCTTAGGTGATTCAAATGATCATTTGCATCTTTGGAGAAGACTATCACATCATTAAGATTTACCAATATAATGTCATTGATTAGTCCTTGAAAAGCCATATCCATAACACATTATGAATTAGATACAGTATTTGACAACCCAAATGGCATTTTCCTATAGGCATCTGTACCCCATGTGGTGGTGAAGGTTGTTTTGTATTGGTCACTTTCTTTCACCAAAATTTGTTTATAACTAGAATACCCATCTAAAAGAAAAAAACCTCTCACTACCTGCCACAACCTGTAGGATTTTCTCCATAAAAGGAAGGGGATAATGATCTTTCAAAGACACTTTATTCAAGTCCCTAAAGTCCACACACAACCTGATCTCCCCATTCTTTTTCCTAATAGGGACTAAACTGGCCAACCAAGAAAAATGTTCGATCGGAAAGATGACTCTAGACTCAATCAACTTGGTGAGTTCTTTCTTCATAAGGGGTTCAATCTTGGGATTGATTGGCCTTTGTATTTTATTGATGGGTTTGGAATTTTCATCTAGATCTATGGTATGTTGATCTAAGCTAGGATTGAAACCCTTTAATTCACTATACTCCCATGCAAAAATATCACTAAACTCCTTACATAGCTCAATGAAATCATGCTTCTCTTAATTAGTGCATACCTTCCCAAGTGCAAGTAGCTTATCTTTAAATATCTCTACCATTTCATAGTTTTATTGCTTAGTGGACATACTTACCTTTTCCTTCTTGAGCTAGTCATCCTCATTGAAAATGATTTCAAGAGTCACTAAGCCTTTGGGAAGCTTGTTAGACTTCAATTGGACAATCTTCTCCCCATATTGTTGTTGTATCTTAGACTAATTTTTGTTATAGAACTCATATTATTCTTGTAGAAATAGGGATATTTATTGGTCACTTTTAAAGACCTACCAATTGGTGACATTATCTAGTATAGAAGGTCTCACAATCACCTTTAGGTGAGGTTGATTCTTGTCTTCTCTTATGCCTTTTGGAACATCAAATTGAGCACCAATAGATGCTAACCTGTTAGCATGCCTATTGTCTTCCCTTGGAATAGATGTGATGCTGAAATCCATAAATTCCTCTACAAGATCCCAAACTCTATGCTTGTAGGACCTGATCAAGGACTTCTTGGTCAAATTCTGCCCTCTAACTTGATTCACAACAAGTTCACTATCTCCATACACTTGAAGTTCTCTAATTACTTTTTATATAGCCCATTCAAGGCCATGGATTAAGGCCTCATAATCTACCACATTACATGTGCATTATAAATGAAATATAAAAGTTGAATAATACTTGTCCTTGGAAGGTAAAACCAACATAGCTCCACCACCTACCCCTATCTTGCTTCTTGACCCATCAAAGAATAAATACCACAAGCAATTCACATCTTCACTTGACTTCATCAAATTGTGCATGAAAGAGTACTTATCATGCATATAATACACCCCAAGACTGTATTACTCAATAAAATTATAAGGATCATGTTCATAGTGCTCATCTCTCCATTCATCTAGGAACAAATCAAAACCTCCCTCAAGGGAAGATGATGAAGGTTGGTCAATGTGAAACTCCTCTTCATCAATGATAGCATAGTTAACATTTGAAACCTTATGTTAGTATGGTTCTAAGTGATATTTATGAATATTTTTTGAGTCAATATTCACCTTAGTACTATATTTTGTCCTAAACACCATATAGGACCAATTAGTTGCCAAGTATCCACCAATCTTGGATGTGAAGTTTCTTGACAAGCAAAGAGAAAAATAGGGGGGTAAATCTATGACCAACACATCATGAGTAATTAGAAAATTAGGACAAAAATTAAGGATTAAATTCAAACCTTTGACTACCCCCTAATTCTTGGTTGGTGATTCATCTAATTTCAAAACTCCTTTAGTCATTGACTCATACTTGAGGCCTAGCTTCTCTACTATACATTTGGGCATAACTAATATGATTGATTCACTATATATTATAAAATTATGAGCCAATAAATCACCAATAATTATAAATAAGTAAAAATGAGGATTTTTCTCATCTTTCTTTACTTGGCCATCCATAGATTGAGTTTCATTAACTAAAACCACATTATCATTTCTAGATGGGCCAAATTGTTTAGCTATTCCATGTAATTGCTTTTATATTATATCTTTTTTCCCTGGTAATGTTAGATAATCCCATAATTATATGTTCATATGTATCTTATTCCTCTTTTGCACAACATTAATGGAAGGATTACTCACCTTAGGAAGCTCTTTAGGATTACTATCACCTTGTGATGTAGCTTGTGAAGATGGAGGCATAGGATTTGGCTTCATGATTTGAATTCTTTGATTTTATTGTATTTTAGGAGATAAATTATGCCCACTTACTATCTAAGTGAATGAAGGAGTTAAAATAGGTCCTTGATTGGTTCCTTAACTCTCCTTAATGGCCCTCCTTTTGGACCTAGTGTTGGAAGCAACATTAGTATTCTGATTGCTTGTATTCCCCACATAATTAATTACACAAAACTCACCCTTAAAATTATTTATGAGGGTAGAAAAAGTTTTAGGTTTTCCTTTTTGCATCCCACCTTGCATTGATCCTTCAAAAATTTAAGCTTGGAAATATTGGTTGCCTTGCATTGCCATGCTTTGATTATGCATTTCATTTACATATGTCACTTGCTCTTGACCACGTTCAAAAGATGGATATTTGGGTTGTTCTTAAAGCAAGTTTTTTTGAGTGGGAAAAATGGATTTGGAGGATGAGTGAGAATTAGGATTATAGATTTGATAAGGCTTGACATGGGTGATTTGACCTTTCCTTGTGCATTATTTTGGAAAGGAGGTCTTCTTGTTTGTCCAAACTAATTGTATGTTTGATATGGCCTATAACCTTGAGCTTGTTGTCTTTTGAGGGTAAATAAATAATTTTTAAAAATTTAAATCAAGATTTTAACTTCATTTATTTAATTTTAAGGATCAATGGTAGACCTTTCTTGATTATTCAAAGGGGCTAAAGTGGGCAATGCACCTTGACTAGGAGAAAAAAATCAAAGAATAGTGGCATTGGAGGTATAGGAGCTATCTTTCCAACTTGGACAAGATAATTCATAGAATTTATGGATATTTAATAGGTATAAGGCAATGTTTTTCCACCCATGTATTGAATCATCATGTCAATTTCATTATTTAATGCTTTCAAGTAGTACAAAAATGCATAGTTTGGGGTAGGTCTCACAAGAGTTGGGATTCTATCCCAAGTTTTTTGGAATCTAGTATTAAAGTCTTGCATGAATTCATGAGGTCATATTATAATGGTGGTAAATTTATTAGCTAGAGACAAGTAATCATTCTTCTCCCCAAACCTATTAGTCAAAAGATCTCCTAGTTTGAGCCAATAGAATTTACCGATAAGGTCCCATACCAATCCAAAAATTTCCTTTTGAAAGACAAAGGCAAAAACCTAATAGATACATTTTCTTGTGTGATGTTATGAATATTACAAAAGTTTTATATATTCCTAATGTGCTAAATGGCAGTAATAGGACCATCACCACTAAAAGATGGGACATTTTTTAGCGCTGCTCCTATAATCTGATCATGTTGGGCAAGATGTAAGGGACATGCCCCGATAAAAGGAATAAAAGGTTTTCCTCTATAAATATTGGAAATATCACTATAGATGTTAATAAATGAATGCAACACAAATTTATAAGGTTTAAACACCAAATATCTTTTATAAGGATGAGTAGTTACAAGCCTAAACCTTTTGGTAGAATATGGATGTAGTTTCAGAAACTCAAAAGGTATCTCTTTAGAAACAAATATAGTAGTCACCTTTGGCATGTAAATGTGGGAGTAATCATCAAACAAAGACTTGAAATATTTAATGGATTCACCAGGTACTGAATGTAGATGCTTCTTCTATCTTCAACTATGCGAAGACCAACACTAATCTTAAATAATCTTATAGGACTTAGAAGTCCCACCAGGCATGCTAAAACCCATTGACACTTGGATTTTCACCCTTGAGGAGATGCCTAAATATCTTCATCCAAGTGGCACCATTGAGACATTTATCTTTCTATGGGTGGTAATTTTGAGAAATGAATCTCTACATTAAGGGCTAGCTCCCCCTAATGAACTCTTTGAAGATCTTTCTATAACTTAATAACTTGAAAGTGAAAAAGGATTAAGAAAGATAACTAACACAAAAAAATGGTGATTCACCAATATATAATTTCCTCTCACTTGACTAAAACCACTACTTAAAGACAAATAAGGATTTTTCATACACAAGACTCACAACATAGGATTCAATGTTACATCAGTGTTTCATATGCTAGATTCAAAGAAGGTATATGATTCTTAGGAGGGAATGAATGATTCCAAAATGGATACAATCATACACCACTTTTAGGATATATCTAAAATTATAAAATAATACTAGAAAAGACCTACAACAATATCCCTTCTACAACTTGGTAGACCATCAAAAGTATAAGCTAGAAAAGACAATCTTTCACTAGACTAGACCAACAAGATTCAAGTCATTACTCAATGTTACAGCATATGAGTGGAAAAAACACTTTTATATTTATTAAATATTTTTTCAATTACAAATTTGGCTAGAGTTTCCTCATCAACCAATAGAGGATACTCAAATGAGCCAAGAGAATTCATATTTATAACTTTGAGAGTGGGAACAAGTAAAGGAAGTTCAAGAGTCACTTGGACATGTGTCCATCTGATAGAATTAGTTAAAATTACATGTGGAAGAGAGATTTGGTGAGATATTCCATGTAATAGGTGTATGCCTATCCAAAACAAGTCATAAAGATAGTAAAAAGTGGCACAAAACTACCATTTTGGCATAAGAAACTACCCACCTGAGTTGCCTTCCAAAACTAACCCTATCCCTATATATGGCCAGGTCTGATGGTTGGTCTCAGCAAGATGGGTTAAAAACATTCCCAACATGCATTAGATTGATCCCTGACCATCCATATTCTTGTGGACATGCAAAATCATCACTAACAGTTTCAAAAAAGCTTTTTTTCATGCACCTTATCCACTTGGCATTCAAAATTCCCCAAATTTTATATCTAACCCATGCACAAGATGTAATGAAAATTTTAAAAGGCTCCTATATCATCAGTTTCAATAAGAAAACCTTTAAAAGGCTTCTCTAATTACTTTTCACCATTTTTCACAAGTATTCACTAGTTGGCTCACTAGACTGGCTGAAAGTGAGAGTCTAGTTGGGACACTTAGATTTTTATTCCTAAGATGAGATGAATTTTTAGATTTATCTCAAGCGTATATATTCCTTCCAATTTTTTTTCTTATTTTAACTCTGTCTGTAGCTTAAACACCCTTCAAAATAGATAAAATAATCCTATTTTCCCCCTATTTCACATAATTCTATAAAAAAACACATGTGAAATCCTCTAAGATTACTCTAAAACTTCTAGGTGGTGTCATGGCCATCCTCTTGCATTTAGATACTTTAATGGAAAGCTTTCTCCAATAACATCCTTGTGAGGGCTTAACAAGGGTTTTGAGTGGCCTAAACTCTTCAACTTTGTTCATAAAGGTCAGACATTGAAACCCATGAAAAATGTGACTAAGGTCTCCTTAAGGACCCTCCCTAACATGTCCAAATGTATTAAGGTCCCATGCAATTTTTTTTGAGAGATATGAGTCATTGAACTTGAACTTTGAGTGGCTTTCATGATTCCTATGAGGGTGTCAATAGGTTTGGAGTTGGATATAGTTACCTAGGGAGTTTATCTACCAACCAAAATCTTCCTCACCTTTCAGTTTGACCTATCAACATGTTGAAATCCTTTGGAGAGCTCAACAAGAACCAAAAATGGAAGTTACACCTATTTTGGAACAAGGACTATGGTATGCCAATAGGCATGTTTGTAATTTATGAACCAAAAGATGAAAATACTCACCATAAATGAATTAAAATATCATTAAAACATCAAATTTACCCCTGTAGATATCACACAAAACATTAGAGAACTTGGGGAAGGATAGAACTTGAAGTGACACCTTATTTGGAGTTCGGTTTGCATGTTTTTCCACTAGGTTTGCTTGCAGACATACTTGTGTAGATAATTTAATTTATATCCAAACATTATAGATTGGTTTATTATGTCCCTCTATATGTCCCCCAACTATAAAAACCTTGTTTATTGGTCAAATTGAGCACAACCCCTCCATTCTTCACTTCTCCCCAAAACCATCAATTTACTGCATGCAAGGAGTGACCCACCTCTGAGCCAAAATAGAGGCATATTTACATATTTTTATGAGAAATATAAATGTTTTTTGAGATATAAAAGTATATTATGGTCAATTTTACTGAAGGGATTCATCAGATTCCAAGTTTAAGTGGTCAAACCAACTCAACTTTACCAAAAAGGGGTCAAAAAACCTTGTTTTGCATGTTTTCAACCAAACCTCCTTATGACTCTCCTTTCCAACATTAATTGATGCATAAAATATATTTAAACATATTACTCATCTTTATTTCATTCTTTTGGAGCTTAGGGACCTAATCCAAACCTTGTTTTCCAGTAGAATCTCACTTTTGCTTCTTGAAACAAGGCTCTCCCTTATTCTACCTGTATGGACTAAGTCCTTTGGCTTATGAGGAAAGGAGTTTGGATGGATCATGGATGTTTTTAGGTGTCATCACACTTTATGATAATAAATCAGGTTAAAATTCATTAATCTCTTCTTACCTCTCGAGGAGGTCACCACTTGACACTTTGCCTTCTCAAACCTAATACCCTGTCAGGACTGAGACAACAAACAAGGGTTTTTCCTTCTAGATGGTTATTTACTATGGATATAAGGATTTAAAGAGTCATTTATAACATATATTACTCTTATTTATGTCAACTTGAACTCACCATCCTCAATACTTTCTCTTGACCCTTCCTGCTTGTCAATTCCTCATTGTTTCTCTTGATTGAGACAGTCATTCTTTGCTTTGACTATAGATTGCTAGGGTAAGTTTTTGGTATTAAAAGGTATATTAAAATTTTTTCATCTTATTATCATTATTTTATATCACTTCACCACACTATATTATTCTCATGGGCTCAAAAAGGACCCTAATCCAAACTGTGTTTATGTCACTCGTGCCTCTGACTGGGTATGTATGTGTACAAGCCTGTAGGCACATTTTGATGCATATTTAGATTAAACATGTATGTAATACAATTTTTTACCCTTATATTAAAATATTACCATAATTTTTTATTCTTATATTCTTGGTTTGAGCCTAACAGACCTCCCTTACCCCTAGCTAGGACTAACCTCCAACACTAGGCTATAGGTGTGCATTCCTAGGCCTATAGGTTGCCATTTGATCATTTGGGGCATGTAAATGGTCACTTGATGATGGTATATGGAAATTTTATGTATAAAAATGAATTAAACCTTCCAAAACTTATTCTAAACTATGATCATTTCACAAACTTGTGATTCTCTACCTGTAGGTGTCCTCCACAGCCCTGTGTACGGACAAGAGATGGCCTAAAATGATCATTTGATGAAACCACCTCCTCATTCATGATACAGGTGCTTGAAATTTATTTTTTATTTGTTTTAAATTTTTTCCACTACTTGGACATGATTATAACTCCTTCATGTGTTTCCAACATCATCCTTCCTTCCAAAATCCTATAGACATTACTGCTTCTTTTCAGTGTCTTTTTGCCATTTTGGGAGATCTAAAAACATACATGATCTGTGTAATTTTAAGCTTAGATTTATCATGCAATTTATCCATGGATATAACTACAATATTGGCATAAGAGGAATCCTCAAAATCAAACATAGTTTCAACTTAGGAAAACCAAAAAGACCCCTAGGAGTTCTATCTAGGGTGTTTAGGGACTCAGTCCCTAAAGTCAAATTAGTGCTCTTGGAGCTATCCATCCTTCTTCCTAGTCTCAACACTAGGTCTAAAACATCAAAATAACTTCTAATACTTCATGTAAACCTTTATTATCTTTGAAATTTCACTATCACACATGAATACCTCCATTGAGAAGGATTGAAACCTATAGGTGACAATATTAAATTACACGTATGGGTAGAGGCATGGAAGGATGAATTATTCAAGGTGAGAAGATATAAAAAATACCAATGGTAAATGGTCACAACACTTGAAACCATTATCTATTCCCTTTTTCCCATGTGGGAAAGTTGTAGAAAGCAGTTGGAGGTGAAGATTTGCAAAAAAGTCTACAAATGTGAGCTTTAGGCCAAGAAACAAGCCTAGAAGGAACTCTATCAACAAATGAACTATCAAAAACAAGTAAAAACATGTAAATCTCCTTTAATATCATATAGAGGTCCCTGCAACACTCAAACACATCAATTCAAAACAAGAAAACTTGACATAAACTCAAACAATGACCCCCTCATGGTTGATCATGCACAAGAAGCTACTTGGGTTGAAATTGATCGTTCATGAAGTAGGAATCACCAAATATCAAGTTACTATTATGGATTTGAAGATGAACTCCAATTAATATCCACTTATAGAAGCACTCCCTCTGATTCTAATTGTATAGTTTGTACCATCTTCTTGAAGTTGGTAATTATTTGGTTATCAAGACCAAAAGAAGGAGAAGAAGCAAAAGAATGAAATCTTATGCATTTTTTCCACAAGTCAAGAAAGGAAATGGATCTTGGGAAGTGAATAAGCATAAAACTTAAATTTCCACCTACAAGTGAGATGATCCATTTCGTACAAGTGCCTAAGAGGTCCTCAAAATAAGGAAAAACTACCTATTTCACTGCATAACTAATTATTGGCTTGTCATATACCTGATCTGAACTCCTCTAACCTCTCTCACATTGGAAAAAACTTGGTGAAAAGTTTTTCACTTCAACCATTCGTACAAGTCCTCCTTTTTAGCTCAAAGTGGGCCCACAGTCAATTTTTTGCATTTTAAACATGATAAAGGTATTTAAATGGGTTAAAGATGAATTAAATCATTTTAAAAACATTATTAGGACCAAACTAACATAAATCATGCCTTTGACTAGGTTTGACCCTATTTGACTAGGGTTGACTATCCTTTGACTTGACTAGTACAAAGGTTTAGACTTTGAACCAAGACTAGATTAGGGACAAGTGAACATCTAGATAAAAATGAGACTGCTATAGAATATGGATGGACTTACAAAAAGTTTGAAAAGTAAGGGGTTGACTCAAATTTGACCAAATGTTATATTTGTTCAACACCAACCTCCAGTTTTAGCTACACCCCCGATTTTAGCTACACCTCCACTTATTTCTTCTAAACCATCTAGTTCAAGGCCCTAAACCTACTAGCCATAAACCTTGAAGCCATAAACATCTAAACCATCTACTCCAAAACCACCCACCAAGAACATTCCATCACCCAAATCTCCTATTCTTAAGCCTACCCTTAAGAAGGCTTCCACCCCAACTATCAAAACCAAAACCTCTACTCCCTTACCACCCTTGATGCAATGGTTATTTCAAGCTTCTTACTTGGTCTAACCTCATATAAAATGGTTTGATTCCCTTAGTCCTAATCCATCCTGTTTTAATGATAATTTGATTTTCTCATACTATAGGATGCCGGTACATGATACAAAGAACTACAAATCTCTCCAAGTCATAGTCCACAAACTATGTGATAAGGATGAGTCATTGATAGAGGAACCTTCCATGAGCCCACCTCCAATCCAAAATCCAAAATCAACCATCCCACATGTACCTACACCTAAAATCTGATCTAAGAGTGAGGAGGAACTGAAGCAACCCACTAGCCCAATACGTTTTGAAATCTATACCATTCATGTGATCACATGATCACACGACCAAAAAAAGGATAAAGGGAAATAAAAGGTGTCCATCCCATGGACATTCCCTTATTCCACCACCAAAACACCCAACCAAGACCAAATACCTTCACCCAAGCCTAAGATTTTAATCTTGGGTGCACCCCATTCTAACCCCTTTAAATCCATACAAAGGGTAGTTCTAAAGAAACTTCACTAAACACTAATGAATATGATGTTATATGATATAATTAATACCTTTTCCTATCATTACCAATCCATGATGGAGGACTTATAATCTACAAAGATTCAACTTGAAGATCCACAACCTCTAACAGCCTTCATTGGAGCCCTTCAGTTCTCCATCCTCGTTACCTTACAAGATTTTAAAAATCCCCCTATTCATCTAGATGATTCATTGCATTAAAATTATTTATTCCCATGAATATTACCAATTTAAACTAACAAATAATATCATGTCAAAAAATATATTAGTGCTTTGATCCTTCAATGATACTATGGCAACAACCTTAAGGACAGTCATCCTTCATATTCATTTAGGACCTCACACCCTTCCTGAGCTCTTCTACATCATAGAAGGTGAGTTTCAATATAAAATCTTTCTTGTACACAATTAGATACATTCCATGGGTTGTGTGCCATCCACCTTACATTGGTGCATTGAGTTTGAGTATGAGGGTCAAGTCCATACCATACCAATTGACCCAAGTCCTTTCAAGTCATGTAATATGACTTATCGACCTAATGATGTTCTCCTCCCAATCAAGGAAGAATACCATTCCTCTTCCTTTAAAAAATATTCAATCATATCATCCTTCCCTTCCTCTCAGATCCCCATGAAGGACCCCTTGGAATCAACATTCCAACATCTCTTGCTTGGGGAGTATCACCTCTTGACCTTAGATGCCTTTCTTACTCCCTAATAGTATGGGAACCTAGAATAAAACCCAAATTATGATTCTAATATGGAACCATTATTCCCTTTGGGCCCCCTAATTTACAAACTAATATTATTTATGGGGGACTTGATAAACCACTTTTTGCCTCTACCACCTCTTCTACTAAAACATTCAACTTTGATTTCTCCTACTTGGATAAAATATAGTTTTCCAAGATATACCTCCATAGGTGCACTTAGAAGGGATTTAGGTTAGTTCACTATGACCATAGATGACATGAATTAATAACTTATAAAACCTATAAACCTCATGAATGTTTTGGTCTTAGATGGATTCCACCAGATGAGCCAACCAACCCACTTCCCATCACCATCAATGGGGAAGAAATTCCATCCTTGGCACCTCCTTCTCCTTCAAAATTTGAGGATTTCAATATCATTCCCCATAAATTTGTTTTTTTCAACATGATCAGTTTAAGAGCCATGACTTATCAAAAGGATGGGGAAACTATGATAATTCCTCTGAATCATTTAGAGAGGGTAGAAGATGACTCTCCTACCATTAATACTGTTCAGTATTAGGATGATGATTTCCTTCTCCCCTATATTGGTGTGGAAGATTATTCTATCCACAAAGACCTTCCTCTTGAGACTTCAACCATATTAAACTAAGCCACTATAGATGTCAACTTAGGCACTCAAGATTCCCCCCATATAGTCAAAATTGGCCAATCCTTAGATTCCTTGGAGTGTCAAGAATTATCTTCCTTTTTACAAGACTGAAACATAGCATTTGTTTAGTCTTATAGTAACATATTAGGAATAAAACCTCCATCATCATCTATAAAATCTTCACCAACCATGATACCAAGCTTGTTAGGCAAAAGCTTTGTCAGATGCACCCTCACATATCCTTTCTTATCAAAGAAGAGATCTAGTGCCTTTTGTCCATTAATTTCATCCCCAATGGGTCTCAAATGTCATCACTATCACCAAATTAATAGTGGAACTTCACATTTACATTTACTTCCACAATTATAACCTTGCTTGTCTAAAGGATGACTTCCCTTTGCCAAGCATTGACCAGCTTGTTGATCTTATAGCTGGCCATGAGATGTTATCTCTCATGGATAGGTTCTTGATCTATAATCAATTCTTAATTACCATAGAAGATCAACATAAAATGGCCTTTATCATCACATTGGGAACCTTCTTCTATAGGCTCATGCCTTTTGCTCTAAATAATGGTGGTGAAACTTACCAATGTGTTATGACCTATATCTTTCACGACCTTATTCATAAATATGTATATGACTACATAGATGACCACCTTGGAAAGTCTAAATGTTGTAAGGATCATTTGGACATTCTTAAGGTTATCTTCAAGCACCTTATCCAATTCCATGTCTACCTTAACCCCAAAAAGTGCATTTTTGGGGTCTTATCAAGAAAACTTCTTGGATTTATTATCTCTCTCTATGGAATCAAAGTATATCCCACTAAATTCAAGGCAATCCTCAACATGCCTCCACCAACCAACCTCAAGCAACTCTACAGTTTGTAGGGGAAGCTCTAATCCATTTTTTGCTTCATCTCTCAGCTATCTAATAGACGTTAACCTTTCTATCACCTTATTAAGAAAGATATCTCTTTTAAGTGGAACAAAGACTATCAAAAGGCCTTTGAATCACTTAAAGAGTATCTTCTTTCCCCACCTATTCTTATTCCTCAAAATGAGGACCAACCCATCTACCTTTACATTTCTGCCATTGACCATTCCTTAGAGGCTATGTTTGTATATCATGATGCTCAACATAAAGAGCAAACAATCTACTATATAATCTAAACCCCTACATATTACAAAACTTGATATACCCATACTAAGAAATTGTGCCTCGCTTTAGTCTTTATGGCCTCCAAACTCTATCATTACCTTTTTAACCACAAAACTTATGTCACAACCAACACCGACCCACTCAAGTATATGTATTCTAAGCCATACCAAAATCAGCATATAGATAGATGGATCATAGTTCAAGTTATGTTTGATCTTGAGATTTTATAGTAAAATTCAATAAAATGGAAAAAATATTATCAACCAATTGGCTGAAGCACCTTTAGTAGATGATTAACATCCTCCTCTTGAGTTTCCCAATGAGTCTATCACAACTCTCTCTCAAGAGGATTTCTCATATCAATTGATTATGTTCTTTGATAGATCGAAGTGTCAACATGGTGGGGGTGTTAGTATCATCCTTATCCCCTTGATGGTGAGCCTCTTCTTGTATCCTTTAAACTTGATTTTGATTACACCAATAATATGGTTGAGTATGAAGCCCTAGTAATAAGTCTCTAAACAACTTTATCTTTGGGAGTCAAAATGATCAAAAAAAATTATGATTCCTAAATAATGGTCAATCAAATCAATGGATCTTATCAATATAGAAATCATGTCTTACAAAAGTAAAAATGGCTTGTGGATGTACTCTTGACATTATTTGAACATTACTCCACATTCTACTAACAAGTTCACTAATACCATGGCTTCTCTTGCTTCCCAAATCTCATCCACACATTCTAATTCTAAGGTCTTTGTCAATATTTATCACCTTACCGAACCCTCTTATATTGAATTAGATATTCCTTCCATCTATAGTGTGGAGGAGGCCCATTATAATATTTGGTATAAACAAACCTTTGACTATCTTAACCTAACCATCATTCCTTCCAATCTCTCTAGAAATGGTATATGCAAATTCATACAGAGCACCTATCACTACACCATACTAGGGGGAATCCTTTAAAAATGAGGCTTTGATGGTATCTTCTTTTTATGCCTACAAGGTCATGAAATCTCTCACACTATCAAGTAAATGCATGATGGGATTTGTGGAAGACACTTTAGTAGTCTAGCTATCACTAAACACATTCTTTGCCTTGGCTATTATTGGCCCACCCTTAACTAGAACTATTATGATTTTGTAAAGAAGTGTGTCAAATGTCAGTAGCACACTAATTTACATCACTTACATAGTCATAGTCTTCAAGTCTCTAAGGATTTTCGGCCTTTCTCACAGTGGGGATTAGATATTATTGATGAAATCAACCATCATTATTCATAGTGACATCATTCTATCATCACTATGACATAATATTTCACCAAGTGGGTAAAGGTTATTCCTCTCATTTAAACCAAAGCCAAAAATATTGTTGACTTCATTAACCTTCACATTATCTTTTGTTTCAATTCTCCTCATAAAATTATCATCAATAATGGTAAATACTTTAAAAATAAAAAAGTACAAGGCCTTTGTGATGCATTTGGCATTAGTTTAAGCTTCTCATTTCCATATCATCCACAAGCTAATGGATAGGTTGAGACTTTTAATAAAATCCTTAACAAAATGCTAACTAAAATGGTAAATGTATCCAGTTGAGATTGGTACTTGTACATCCCCTTCACCCTATGGGCATATCAAACTAGCATTCAAACCCCTATGGGTGATACCAATTTATATCTTGTCTTTAGGGTATGTCTTAGCTCTCGAAGTCTAAATTCCCTCCCTTTATATATCTCTCCAAGATATCATTTCATAAGGTGATTATCATCAAGAAAATTTATCCCAAATTGAGTTACTTAATGAGCATTGTTTGGTCACGCTTAACCATCTTCATGTCTATCAAGAATGAATCAAGCGTGTTTATAAGAAACACTTAAGATAATGAGAATTCAACATAGGAGGCCTCATTTTAAAGGATAATCAACATGTAACCAATATAGAAAAAAGTAAGTGAGGTAAGTTTGCTTTCAATTGGCTTGGACCTTATATCATAATTCATAAGTATGGGTCAGGAGCTTACTATTTATCATCTCTTGAAGGTATACCAAAACATGATCCCCTCAATTCTTTGCATCTACATCCATTCTTTTGTTAAACCAAGTTCAAACTCACCTCCTATCTAACATAAGCTCATCCCTTACTTTATGATATTTTAACCCTCATCCCCTCACTTTGAGAACAATTAATTAAACCATAAAATCTTGTGATTATCTATCATAGTTATAGCCTTAATCCTAAATATGGGTACCACGGTTATACCCAAGGCATGATTCTCATGGATACTTTTCACCCTTAATAGAATGAAATCCCATGGTCATGATTTCTTAAAGCATCCTCTCACCCACTATTCACCCTTCTTGCACTATAGTTTTGCCTTCATAAAGGTAAGCCTTTAATCCTATATAAGCAAGTCTATGTCTACAAAAGCAAAAAACTAATAAAAATCATATATCCTATGGGTCATTTTTAGCATTGTAGACTGCGCCCTTAAAAGACAACTTCCAAAATACCTCAAAATTTATTAACATAAGGTAAATTGCTCCCTTGAAGGACAATTATCAAAGCCTAAACTAAATATCATAGTTTAGACCACTCCCTTGAAGTATGGATAAGTCAAAAATTTGTCAAAATAAGCAATATCATGGAAGCTTCTCACATTGATCAGCTTCTCCAACCCATAAAAACATAAAAATACCCATTTTCAAAATTTCAAAAAATAAAATAAAATTTGGAAGTTGCAATTGGATTTCATGAATAGACTTCTTGCATCAATCAGTCTACACCATATAAGACATAGACTTGTTTATAATGGCTCTTTGGAAACCTACAAAAGGGGCAAGTTATCCCCACAAGAAGGTCCCATTATCATCCCTCTCCCCTTTTAACCTCTATAAAATAAGGATTTTGAGCTTACGTAACACTATATGATCAAAAAAATTATTAACAAATCAATGAATGCTAATGTGAAGCATGTTAAGGGCTTATGTTCATAAGCCGATATAACTTCCTATTTTTTTTGTCCTCACCAATGAAAGAGTATCACATCTCCTTCTTCCTTTTTCATACCTACATGTTGATTCATTAATCAAGACGTTTATCTTTTGTTTGTTTTAGATTTCTTATCTTTTCTTACATATAGTTTTTTTATCCAAACTGAATCTATGTGTTAAGATTAGTTTTTATTTAAAACCTCATCCAAATAATGAAAATCAATAAAAAAATTTAAGAACATTATGTGTTTTATGTAGTGATTGTCATTAACCATTCACATCATATATTTAGGTGTTGTAATCATAAAAGCATCTATTTATCATAATAATCAAACCAACATCTCATTTTAAATTATCACATCAATTTAAATCAATTAATTTCATCACATCTAGGTCCATTATATATTTTATCATAAAGTTAATATTTAATCATTTCTTTTAAACATGAATGCATCATGAAAATATGTTATCCATCACATATTTATCTAAAAATGGGATCACATAGATTCATTAATTTAAACATCCAAATTTATAAAATTTAATTAAACATACACCTACTAAACAAAAAATGCTAAAATCAATAATCATCACATTATAAATATCATAAAAAACATCATCATATGATCATAAAATTAACCATCACATCATGAATAACCATAAACAACATCCATCAAAAATAATCAAATCATAAATCATAATCAAATGCCACCCACACACACATCTCTCTCTCTCTCTCTCTCTCTCTCTCTCTCTCTCTCTCTCTCTCTCTCTCTCTCTCTCTCTCTCTCTCTCTCTCTCTCTCTCTCTCTCTCTCTCTCTCTCTCTCTCTCTCTCTCTCTCTCTCTCTCTCTCTGTGTGTGTGTGTGTGTGTGTGTGTGTGTGTGTGTGTGTCCATGTCTCTCAAAATGATATATACACCTTGTTGCATCATCACGTAGGTCAATATAAAAATCATAATAATTTAATAACAAGTATAATAGGGTCTATGGATCAAGGGTGACACTACCTCGTAGAGCTTGTCCATCTCTCAGACCCATATGTGCCCATGCAAATGCTACCCACTAACTAGGAGTCACATACCACACACACACGCACACATGTGTGTGTGTGTGTCCATGTCTCTCAAAATGATATATAAATCTTATTGCATTAGCTCGTAGGCTAATATCAAAATCATAATAATTCAATAACAAGTCTAATAGGGTTTATGGAGAAAGGTTACCACTACCCCCTAGAGCCTATCCATCTCTCATACCCATTTGTGCCCCTATAGATGTTGCCCACTGTGGGGAGTCATGTAGCTAACTCTACCTCCCATAACTCACTCTAACACATACTTGACATATCAAGGATCATCTAGAAGGTGGGTGAAAATGAGTGATTTTTAGTATCTTAATTCCTCTAATGTGGCCATGTATCTAGACATGGTGATGGTCTATGTTGGTTCTATAGGTACCTATCCTCTTATCTATCTCAGGTTATTTCTCTCCACTGACATCAGGTCACATGTCCCTATGCCTGATCCCTTTACTAAGTAATTGAGGCTAGCTAAGATCATGCATGGTATCACTCCCATATTAGGGTGGAAACCTATCCTCTCCCTTGATCTCTCTCTTGAGTAATAATAGTCACTTACCCCTAGAGAGTGTCTCTATCTTGTGTCCTTACTATCAGCTAACCCTATGTTGTGTCCCTCTCTAAGGTCTTAAATTCTAGATCTACCTCTTCTATGGCCAATGCAGCTCTCATGTAGTCTCACTCAATGATAAGTACCTATCTATCTAGGGTATCAAAATCCATCTAATCACCCTCCTCCTACATATTTACATTAACAAATTGTTATCAACCTATACCTCCTACCTAAGCATGTCCTCCATCTCCCTTAAATGTTATGGCATAATGTCTTTACCACCATATGATATAATCCTACCTAATGCTAGCATCATCATTGTCTACAGTCACTGGGAGCTCCTCACACTCAGACTCCTCCTCAACTAGTTGTGGTGGAGATAATGGTACTTCTACATCCTCTCTCTTATACCTAGGAAATTCCCCCAAGACACCCTGTACCAATCCAAACTATTTCCTAACTTGATCAAGTGGGATGATCTCTACCTCCTATTATCACCTCTCATGTATCCATGTATATCTCTACAAGTAAAATATGTGTTTGGAAAGACCCAACCATGAAGGTAATGTTGTATAATGTCTCCAGATCACCTCTCCATTAACTAATGCATCTAATAAATATATAAACCAATTTAAATATTACCCATCTACCCCTACTAGTGGTAGTGCATGATCTACCACCCATCTCATGAATTTGACTATGTACCCTATCTAATCTCATGTGTGCTAAGGAAGCTCAACTAGTCGTAACATAGTGATGTGCTCATATGCTCAGTACTGTAATATAAAGCCCATACTCATGCCATAACATATGTGAACTTGATACCCCCAAAGCTCATGATAGATTTTTACCAGTAATACTGGGGCCCATGTAAATACTATTTGGTCCTCCATCATGTCTACTAAAATACCTAAAATTGCCTAAGGGAATCTACCTCTTCTCAAATCAAGGAGCACACAACAAGTCAAGGCTATCATCATAATTATTATGGGCCATCTCCCCACCCTATCCATGTGATACATATCTCTAAAATAAAATCCACTTATGTGCCATCTCACCTATATAAAATCCTTTCCAAACAACTAATCCATGTAGGAGTCCTACTCATCATTGAAAATGTGCTCTATTCCCTAACCTTGAATAGGCAATCTCAAGATCCTATGGATATCCTCTAGGAGAATCATGATCTCTTTGTTTGACAACATGAAAGTGTTGGTATCTAGGTCCCATTTCTCAATGAGGGATACCATCATGGTTGTATCTCTCAGAATATGTTGATAATATCACATGCCCCTTAAGCCCACTATAACCATGTGATCCCACTCTACTCAAGTTATGCCCCTATGTATATCATCTAGAAGTGGTGGAACATGGTCTCACATTTCTATTATCTCCCTTGCCTATAGGGTTAGATCACAACCTTAGTTTATACTACACTTTCCTATGTAACATAACCATTCCACCTATAAAAGCTATCCCTACCAAACTCTTCAACCCAACCTATCCTAAATCTAAGACTAAATTGCTACTCCTAGGTCTAATATTTTTACCCTAAGCTAATCCTACCAACCCTCTAAGTAAGCTTCAAAAAATCCCTACATTTTCCCAAGCCTTAGCATTTCCTTTGAGATCATAGTCAGTCAAGTCTTAATCAATGTTGATTATCTCTTGGACCACCATCATTTGACCCTTAACCAACATCAATTGGCTATTAAAGATTGGTGTCATTCCAATTTTAACTAACACTGAATCACTATCAATTAATGATGATCAATACTGACTAGTGTCAATCACTATGTGGCTGACCGATGATCCACAAACCTTAAATTCTCACCACACTACCTCAACTACCCTCATTCCCTCTACCCCTTACAAGATTTATAGATTATAAACAAAACACACCCTATTTTAACCCCTTTTTCTCAAAATTCCCCTCTATCCCTTACACCCTAATAATTTCATAATCCCCTTCCAACTTTAGCAAAAAATAACAACAATTTCACAAGTAAGACAAAATAAGGACAAACTAGCTACCTCATTATGGGTGTGCTACCATGGTGGATATTTTTGTACTACCACTACTTACACCCACCCTTAGCTCACCCTCTAGCTTACCACATCCTTATAGACCTCTATCCACCTGGCCTACCGATGTCCTCTACCCCACACTCTAACTCATAGGCAACCGCAATCAATTGCTCAGTTCATGAGGAAAATTTGTCTTTCCTTTACATCATTTTTTCTCAAAACACTAGAAACATGGAAATAAAAAGTAAATATGCCAAATAAGTAGTATTTTAACTATTTTGGTCATTGACCCCCTTTTAGAGTTTGGTTGATGACTATGATTGGTCACTAATACGGGTTGGGTTGACCATCGCTAGTAAACCTCAATCTATGTTGGTCAACCCCAATTAGGGGTTTTCACCCTCTCCCTCCCATTTTCACCCCTCAAGACCCCTTTAACATAACCACCTAACCCTTACAATTTATTTTAGTCATTTAGGACAACCTTGCCTATTATAACTTTGGTCACTTCACCAACTTATTTGAATCATCTTACACTAAAGTAACCTTGACATTGTTACCCCTAACCTCATTTTTTCCAACCTTACCAAGATACATGTCATTAAACTTGAACATAAATTTTAGTGCTTAAACCATTCAAATACCTATGAATATGCCCACTAGTGATTCTGACACTTGCAACCACTTCTGATTTCTTAGGATCGCCTAGATTTTGACCCCTTATAAAACTAGTTACCTTGACTTGGAGGCTTGCATTTATAATTTCACCATATCTGCTATGCCTAATGTGATGTCCTAGTTCACTTATCACCTTTATTCCTTACAAAAACCTTATTTGACACTTCATATCATCCTACCCATTTTTCCACCCATACACACTTGTCAAACTCGTAACTAACTCCATTTTTACCTCATCACCTCCTGGTTTGAGGGGGAACACCTCCTCCCATACTCAGGGCATCCAACTTTCCACTGCACCTATTATTTTTGTTTTTTAGCTTGAGGATACAAATTATGTAACAAAAAGGGGTAAAATGTAGACACTATAAAATTGCACACCATGGTTCTAGTCATCGTAAAACACCCCTTGGCCCCCTTAAGTTAGGATTAATTACTAAAATCCTTAACCACTAAATTTGAACCCACTTAACTAATTTAATTAATTAATTAAGCTAGTTAATTCTATTTTATACCTCACCTACCCAAACCCATGGCTAGTCAATCAACACCTAGCCTAGAGACCATTTATACCTAGGCTTGTAGTTCCCTAGCTTCTTATACTTGTTGTTCATGCATCCCAATGAGCCCTTTATTTACCTTGAACCATTTATTAACTTCTTAAACAACCATACTTAAGTATAAATATCCAAAATTAGTAAATTTTAACTATTTCTCTTTGAACATCGTCAATCACCCCTCGATTAGTATCGGTTGACTAGGATTGATGATGATTACTTAATGTAACCTAATCACCTTGCCTCATGAGGTTGAGTTTACCTTTTGCATGACACTTTCTTACTCTTAGGTGAATTAACAACTAGACTAGAGAGATCAAAGTGCTTCAAAAACTCATCACAAATATCTGAAGTAATTTTACTCTGTCCATACTGTCCCAAGATCCCACACACCTTGCACCCAACCTTAACATTCTCTCAATTTATCAAACTCCAAAGTTAAGTATCTGCACTTTTATTAAGTTTTTTTATTAATTTTATTATAATTATTTGATTTTATTCATTTTCCATCCCCAACATTTCATTCCTTCACCTCTAAGTACTTCACCTCCCATTGAAGCACCCACAAACTATTTCCATTCACCTAACCATATAACTCCTGAGTTTGATACTTCTATACATTTATCCCATCCTCATGATGAATTTTCAACCCAAAAACAACTCATACAACCACTCCTATAACCAACACTACACCCATTTTACCCAAATATAGAACTTATAGTGATCGACATCGATCATCTCTAACTAGTGTCGATCAACCTTCGATCAGAAGTGATTTTCCTAACCAACACCATTTGCATATTGACCTTCAATGGTCACTATGTGTTTTATTTTCTCTAAATTATTAAGCAATTTTCACCTATCATCCCTTATCTAATTTCTAATTTTTAAGTTTTTATTACATCATAGAGGTTTAAACTATTTTTTGAATCTGGTTTACACACTTTAGCATTTTTTTATCAAGTTATTACTATTTTACTAAAAATAACTTGTTTCTCTTCATAATCATTTATTGCATTAATTTTAGTAATTTCAGTTGTTTTATGTAAGCACCTATTTTCATTTATCATAACTTAGTTTTTTTAAATAGTGGATTGACAGCCTATAAGGAAGTTTAGTGCTTTTTGGATCTAGCTCACACTAGGTAATCCACCCAAATATCTCATTAATCCACCCTTTTCTAGTTGATTTTTTATCTGCAAGTCATCCTCCCCAGACAAAAAGGAATATCTTAAATAGATTAGATTACCCATGCATAACAAAATTATATTCTTCTTACCACACCCTTCTTTTAAGTTTCTTCTTATTTTCTAGAAAAAGAAAAATAAACATGAAAAAATAGACAAATAGTAAATACCATGCCAATAGCTCATGATTGTGTGGGACCACTTGTAAAATGTGAAGTCTTTTTTAAATTTAATAAAATTGAATTATGATTTTTAATTATCAATCAAGTCACCTTGAATTTTTTATAATCAATCAAGTCACCTTGAATTTTTTATAATATGAGTCACTTTTTGCTTTTTATGAACTTCATGAAGTCCATGACTTTGTGACCACTAAGGCTTGAATAGTTTATCTTTTGAATTGGTTCACAAATTGAGTGCAATGGTGACACGTGTTGCTTATCCCTTTTTTAAAAAACATCACCACTACTAAAGGTCTCAATAAAGTTTT
The DNA here is from genome assembly GCA_037957365.1 of Torreya grandis. Lineage (NCBI taxonomy): Eukaryota > Viridiplantae > Streptophyta > Pinopsida > Cupressales > Taxaceae > Torreya > Torreya grandis. Next base: position 440,572 of record JARHVA010003191.1, on the reverse strand, counting down.
GTTTATGTGAACTGCATGAACATGTTACATTATGGACCATATTTTACCATGATTGAATTTTACAAATTTTGGTTCACCTCAATCCTAGTTGTCATAGTTAATAATCATAAGGAAGAGGCTACATGGAGTATTCAAGGAATTTTCCATTTGCGAATAAATAGTAATGTTTATTTTTTAATCGATCTTATCATCCAAGTGGAAAATGTGGTTGTGCTACACATATTTATTATGTGTAAATTTGAAGTGGCCTAACTTTACATTAATTTATGAATTGATTAATATTTATTGTGCCAATAATTGAAATGGGATTATATTAGCACCAAAATTAATGTCATCTAATTGAGTATCTTGTGGATTTGATCCTAAAATAAATAGAACCCATATAAAATGTATTCATAGACCTCAATGTATTTCACAATGTCCCCAAATAAAATTAGTGCCATGTTTAAGGTAAGTTTTATGGTGTCTATGTTTTTAACATAAATATTCTCTACATTTATTCACCCATTTGAACTATTAAAATTCAATTTCACTCTCATTCTAAATATATAAGTGAGTCTATAGTTCCCATGTGGAAACCAAGTCACCAAATGCATTCATTATATTCCATAAGGCCTCCACACAACTAGACGTTAATGTCACAATTGGGATCAAAGGCATACATATTTTCAAACTTTATAATAACTTAATAGCATGTGTATATATGTATATTCACATGGGCCACCTTTTTATTATATAATAATAATCAATGTTACATTTTATGAGATAAAGATAATGGCTCCACCGTTCTTATGTGACAACCAAGTCATTCAACTATGGCTCCATATTCCACATGGCTCATTGGAATGCTATGTAAAGTTAATATATTATATTTTTTAATAAAATAAAAACACTTCCACATAGATACACAACACACATAATGGGTTAACATATGCATGAATATTAATGTCACTTGTGATAACCATGGTTATGTACTTGGTAAATATCTTACAATCTAGAGTATTCACCTTTTAGAAAATGCTCTATGAGATCTCTATTCTTTGCGAATCTGTGGACCTGACCTATTTACCACATGTAAAGGTGAAAAATTAATAATTATTTTTTGGATGCCATGTATAATGCTATGATTGTATTCAAATAATTAGCGGGAAGGTGGTTCTAGTGGCCCCACTACCCTCTCACCTTGAATGTGATGTTGATTTCATGGGCAAACATTGTGATACTATTTGGGTCCATGGATATGATTTATAATAGATACCAGTTTAAGGATGGGAATCATGTATGTAAGATAAAAAGGGTGTTGTTAGACACATATTTATGTATGGGGCCACATAAAGTAATTTATAGTACATGTCATACTGGTCAAAACAAAAATGTTCAAACATGCAAATCAAATAATATTTTCCCACCTAATGAAATATTTGTTATAAATAAATAAATAATTTTTCCTTAGGGAAAATTGATCCCTAATAAACCTAATTATGACTAGTTAAAGTGATTTAGGGCCCAATCATTCTCATTTGACTCTTCCATTGAGCCAATTAGATGATTGGTTCAATGGGGGATGCAATTATGGTATATCTATCCCCCTCAACCTAATCGTGACTAGTTAAAGTGATTTGAGGCTTAATTTTACCCAATTTAATACCCATTTTAAAAATCAATTGAATGGTGTAAAAGGACACACAATTAGGGGAAAATGAACCCCCTCAACCTAGTTGTGGCTAGTTGAATTTTCTAATATTAAGTCCCTCATTCAAAATTTACTATATTGGTTCAATTTAGGTTGTGGTTAGGTGAAATCAAGCCCTTTCAACATAATTTCAAATATTTAATATAATTTTGGTCTCAATTCATTATAATTATGGTTCTTACTGAACCAATCAAATGAGGGATGAAATCAAGGCAAACGGAGCCTACCCAACCTAATTTTGAGCACCTAAGGTGATTTGTGGCTCAATTTTCTTTAATGCAAGCCCCATTAAAACAATCACTTGATTGGTTCAATCACTAATATAATAATGGGAAATCAAGCCCCCTAAACATAATTTCAACCACATAACATGATTTGGGGATTAGTTTATCATAATTCACTCCTGTATTGAATTAATTTGTCAATTAGTTTAATGGGGGATATAATTAGGGGAAATTTATCCCTTTAGACTAATTATGAAAGCTAGAGTGGATTTAGGCTTAATTTACCCTAATTTAATCCCTTATTTATCCATTCATTTTATTGGTTCAATGGGGGATGACCTCAAAGGGAATAGATCCCCTTCAACGTAATTTTGACCACTTAAAGTGATTTAATGTTCGATTAACCCCATCAAACTAATTAATCAATTATTTCAAAAGGGGGTGTAAGTAGGAACAAATGAACCTCTCAACCTAATTGAAACCACTAATGTGATTATGTACTTAAGTTTCCATAATTTACATCCCCATTTAACTAATTAGTCAATTAGTTCAATGGTGGAAATAATGAGGGGAAATCAATCCCTCTCAACATAATTGTGACCACCTAAAGTGATTTAGGGTTTAATTGTCCATTATTTAATCCCCCATTGAACCAATTAGTCAATTAATTCAATGGGGGATGAAATAGGGAGAAATCAATCTCCCTAAACTTAAATGTGACCACCTAAAGTGATATGGATCTTATTTTTCCCTAATTGACTCCCCCATTAAACCACTTAGCTAATTAGTTTAATGAAATAGTTAGTTATGGGAAATCGATCCCCCTCAACCTGATTATAACTTATTAAAGTGATTTATGTCTCTATTGTCCCTAATTGAGTTCCCTATTCAACCAATTACTCTATTAGTTTAATAAGGGATCCAATAAAGGGAAATCGAGCCCCCTAAACCTAATTATGAACACTGAAATTGATTTATGACCTAGTTTTCACTAATTGAGGCCCCCATTGGACTAATCACTTGATTGGTTAAATGGGGAACATAATTATGGTAAATAAATTACCCTAAAACTAATTATGACAACCTAATCTTTTTTAGAGCTTAATTTTCCCTAATTAAGGCCCTAATTAAACTAATCATTCAATTGGTTAACATAATTAGGGTAAATTGAGTCATCGCAACCTAATTAAAACCATATAATGTGATTTTGGGATCAATTTTATATTATTTATGGGAAAATTTAATTAATTAGTTGAATAGTTCAATGGGGTATGTAATTAGGGGAAATCAAGCCCCCTTAACCTAATTAAAACTACCTAAAGTGATTTGGGGCTTATTTTTCCATAAGTGAGTCCCTCATTGAACCAGTTAGTAAATTGGTTTAATGGGAGATTAAATTAGGGGAAATAAATCCTATTCATCTTAATTATGATGACTAAAAGTTATTTGGTACTTAATTGACCCTATTTGAGTTTCCTGTTAAATTGATTGCTTGATTATTTAATTAGGGATGCAATTAGGAAAAGTTGAGCCCCCTCAACCTAAATTAAACTACCTAATAATATTTGGGGATAAATTTTAAATAATTGAGTGCCAATTAAAACTAATCATTTTATTGGTTCAATGGGGGATGAAATTTAGGTAAATCAATCCCCTAAACCTAATTGTGATCACCTAAAGTGATTGAGGCCTTAGTTTTCATTAATTAACTCCCCCATTAAACTAACTAGTGGATTAGTTAAACATGGGACATGAAATTATGGGAAGTTGATCCCCCTTGACCTTATTTTGACCACCTAATGTTATTTTGGGCTTAGTTTTCCCTTAGTGAGTTCACATTGAACCAATTAGTTGATTGGTTCAATGGGGGACACAATTATGGGAAATTGACCACCCTCGACCTAATTTTGATTATTTAAAGTGATTTTGGTTCAATTTTACCTAATTTACACCCCCCCGTCCATTCAAAAAATCACTCATTTGGTTCACTGGGGGAAATAATTAGGAGAAATTGATCTCCTTCAGCCTAAATGTGATACCTTTAAATTTTCCTTAATTTAGTCCCCCATTCAAAAAATTAATTTATTGGTTCAATGGATGATATAATTATGGGAAATTAAAACCCCCCAACCTAATTTTTTCTACTTAAAGTGGTTTTGATTCAATTTTCAATAATTAAGTTCCCCATTCAAGAAATCACTTGATTAGTCTAATAGGGGATGCGATTTGGGGAAATTGAACCTCTCAACATAATTTCAATTACATTATGTGATTTAGGGCTCAAATTTCCCTAAGTTAGTCTCTTAATGAAACACTTAATTAACTAGTTCAATGGGAGAATAAATGAGTAGAAATTGAGACCCCTTAACATAATTATGATTGTCTAATGTATTTTGGACTTTAAATTTTTCCAAATTGAATCCCCTATTAAATAATTTACTTGATTGGTTCAATAGGGGATGAAATTAGGGGAATTAAATACCCTCAATCTAATTGTGACTACTTAAAGTTATTCTGGGCTCAATTTTACTTAATTGAGTTCCCCATTCAACCAATCAGTTAATTGGATTGATAGGGGATATAGTTAGTATAAATTGAGACCCCTCAACCCATATCAACTACTTAAAGTGATTTGGGCCTCAATTTTTAGTAATTGAGTCCCCCATTAAACTCATAACTTTTTTTGTTTAATGTATGAATAATTAATGGAAATTGAGGCCCCTCAACCTTATTATGACTACCTAATGTGATTTGGGGCTCAATTATTCTTAATTTAATCCTCCATTAAATAGACATTTAAAATGGTTAAACGGGTGAAATAACTATGGGAAATATAGGCTCCTTAACCTTATTTTAACTCATTAAATTAATTTAGGGATAAATAATCCATAATTGACTCCCCTCCCCCACCTACCCAATGTAGGACATAATTAATGGAAATTGAGGCCCCTCAACCTTACTATGACTACCTAATGTCAGTTGAGGCTCAACTATTCTCAATTAAATCCCCCATTGAACTGATGTCTCAAATGGTTTGATGAGTGACATAACTATGGGAAATATAGGCTCTTCAACCTTATTGTAACTCATTAAAATAATATGGGGATCAATCTTCCATAATTGACCCCCCTTTAACCAATTATTCAATCAGTTGACTGAGGGACACAATAAGGTGAATTATTATCCCTCTTCCTAATTAGAACTAATTAAAAAGATTTTGGGCTCCATTTTCCCTAATTAATTTCCATTTTCAAAAAAACACTTAATTTGGTTTAATGGGGATACAGTAAGACTAAATTAATTGCCCTCAACATAATTTTGACTACTTAAAGTGATTTGGGGATAAATATTCCTTGATTGAGTCCCCTATTTAACTATTTTATCTAAAAAGTGAATTAATATAATATTAATCCTAAATTATATAAATTGATAGAATGTTGATGTACATGTAAAATGATTTAAATCATTAATATAATTCATGTTCAATAAGTATATATTGTGAAAATTAGGTTTAACAGTTTGTAATGAAGAAAAAAAAGGGATAAATAAAGACTTGTGTTGTTTTGAATACTTACTTGATTTTTGTGAGTTAATAGATTGACTAAAGGATATTAATGATGATTGTATTCTATTCACTTTAGAATAAGTGATTATTTTGAGCTTAGGACAAGATTGAAAAGTTAGATAGGAATGGTAGTCAGTCTTGTCTTATTGGTCAATTTTATCCTTTAATAATGAATGCCTAAAACTTGGCTGAGAAGTGTGAAGTATTATGAAATGTTCATTTCTACTTTCACAATCTCTATTTCATGCACACATAAACCTACAATATCAAAATCCTATCTTCCTACACATTTACTAAATAGATGATTAGATTAAAAAGTGGGGTGGTGAGAATCATCGAGCTGGGTTAAAAAACCTTGCATAAATAAACATTGCCTACATAGTTTGATTGGAACTCAAGCCATTGTAGTTATGCATTTTAAGATGTATCATGATATACAAAACTATATAATTATTCTCTTAGTTCACCATTTCACATGCAAGTGTAGTATTAATTTAGAATATAGCTTTATGCAATGTTACTTTGAATAGCTCTTGAAAGTGTGAGAATGTTCATTTATATCTCATTGGTTCTTGATCATGAATGTGTATAGTTAGTACCACATGTGTGTGATAACACTTTCTCATGAATTACTTCTAATATATATTTTTATATGGGGATTATTAGAGTTGTAATTAAAACTTAATGGTGGACACAAAAATTAAAAATGACTTAAGAATGGGTTAAGAAACTTAAAAAGACTTAAAGAGGTTTTTAGAACTTAAAATACTTAAGGAGGGGTGGAGAAGAATTAAAAATAAACCCAAAGATTTAAGAGAGGACACAAAAAGATTTAAATCAGGGTTTTTCAAGTTGTAAAGGTTTATAAAGTAAAATGGGAGATATAAAACAAGTCATAAAGTAAAAATGAAAAATATAAGAAAAGTACTCCATTAAGTATTTAATTATTTTCCACAACTTACATAAACAAAGTAATTAAAATGCATTTAAAATAAGTGTTGTGTCAAATTTGGGTGTCTACAACCCCCCACCCTTAGTCTATAAATACAATTACTATATTAAAGGAAAGCCATAACTTATTGTGTAAGATGTGCTTTATCTTTGAGATGCATACTTCAATCGTGAAAGACCCCATACAGTTTAGTAAACCTTGAAAAAACAAAGTAGTTATCTTGTTCCTTTGAAAACTAAAATTTGAAAAATGGAATTTGAGCATTTTAAATTTTAATTGAACTTTGACAATTTGTAATTTAAAATGGCATTTGATAAATTAAAAATTGATTGTATCTGAGTAATTCAAAAATTGAAAAGAGAGTATGGAATGAATATACCTATGTATATGAACTCAATGATTTTCTTTGTGACTTTACTTGGTGATGATGCTTCCATTAAGAATTTTATAATTAGTGCCTCCCATGAATCGATTTGAGAAGATAGTTCCTTAGCCATACCATTGGAGAAAATTAGGGTTGATCAAACCCCAACTTGTATTTTTTCTTTCAAAGTGAAAATTTGGCTCATTGAATAATGTTAAAACTAATTATTTGTGCCCATATTTATAACCCCAAGATGTAAATGGGTTAGAATCTTAACAGATTCACACACATAATACTGGAGTGATTAATGACCCTAAGACATGCACTATGAAACTAAACTAAATTAACCACTATAGATGGATTGTATATTCAATTCGAAAAAATGGTTAATGTTCATGGTATATCACGATCATAAGAGAATGGATTACGCCCATTCTCTTATCATTTTCATAGCTAAAAATGAAGATGGCATAAAATTTTATCATACCCCCATTGTAATTATATAATTTGAAATTATATTTAAATGCTTCTTAAAAATTGAAATATGAGTGAATATGCCCCCATAATATGAACCAACTGAATTTTCATCTTAAAATTCAAAAATGTGCTTTTGAAACTTTGAAACTATAATTAATCACTGAACATGGCTTATCTCATGTATGAGAAGCCCATTGAAATGCAACATTTTTAGGTGATGAAATTTTATCCTAAAACATCAGTCATATCAAAATAAAATTTAGCTTGAAACATGTGTAGTAAGATGTTATCATTGAAAAATTTAGCATATGGAAAAGTGTTAGCATAGTGAGATTTAAATTTTGTGTAAGACATAAGAAGCAAAGCATATATAATGTATCATTAAAGCTCATTAAATTAGTGTGTTAGTATGTTAGAAGTGTCTAATATGGATCATGGAATTTATCAAAATTTTCAAGTTCAACAACCACACACACAATAAGTACAAATGATATAAAATTGACATCGATGGGTCAGGGTCTAAAATCAAGGACATGCTTAAATTTCCTAAATAACGCACATAGCTATGAGTAATTTAATAAACAATGTACATGTTAAAATTTAACAACACATAGTGCCAAGGGCCAAAGTAATGGCATGTTCAAATGTCTCACACCACACATAGGGCCAAGGTATAAAGTAAGGACATGTTTAATTGTAACATGCCAAAAATAGGGCCAAGGGAAAAAGAAAGGACATGCTCAAATGTCTCACACCACATAAAATATCATAGAGGCACATCAATAAAATAATCTCACATAAGGGACAAGAGCCATCATGATAGAAAATAAATGTTACAATCTACTATGTAAAAGTAAGTAGAACCAACATAACATAAAATTAACAAATGTAGTCTAAGATATGCATATGACATGTAATCATATCCTTGAAAATATAATTTTGATGTATAGTATGGAGGATAGAAATGTTAGCAAGACATTTTTAAGTAATTTAAAGTTCAATAGTATAGGTGTTATAGAATGATAACACCTTCATAACATCATGTGTGAGTAAGATGTCCCCAACTTAACATGGCCAATTGGTAGAGGAGAGTCCAAAATCTTAATCTATAAAAATTCTTGTATGCCCTACATAAAAATTCATAGATACCCATGAAATGCATGTGTGATATAGAAATAATATGTTATTTATTAATCAAGAGGTAAATAACATATTGAAAAGATATAAACTAAATTGCTTACCATGTTCAGGTCATGATTTTAGATTTTTGACAACATTTCAATGTTTTTGTATTTTGAAGTATGTGACTATTTTTTATTTTAACATTTTTAGTAAAAAATAATGTTGAAACCGAAATGAATCAAGGTGTTGGAATAGAATAAAGAAGACTAATCTCAACAGTTCACACAAGTGTCAATGAAAGATGTGAACCAACAAAGTTTTTAATGCCTAAATAAAATAAATTTCACCCCTATGTAATATGACTTTGAATTGTTATAAATTTGTAGGAGATTTATAAAATGTGTTTGCAAGTAGGTGATTATGCATTATCATTTCATTGAATTTACACCTATCAAAATATGTCACATATATGAATAAATAAAGCTTAAAAATAAGATATTTTTCATGAAAAACTAGAAATTGCATATTGATAATACATGAATAATCTATAAATTGATAAAATTATAACTCTATGCAAGTCCTAGGTAGAGAAAGGTAAATGACAATATCAATCACTAGAACAATAGTGCTTGTTTTTATTATCTTGTTCTGATTGATTTTATCATGTAGAAAAAATGAGAAATTTCTAGAAAAACTATTCATGAAGATAGATTAATGTTAGTATTTAGCAAGATTAAACATTATTTTGAGAGTGTCTAGACCTAGAAGTGAAAATAGGGGGCTAAGAGGCTAAAAAGTCAATGAAATTGAAAGGCATGAAATAATGGATCAAGTGATCACAAATGTAAGCAAATAGAAGAAGAATAATCAACATTCAGAAGCTGTGTATAGTCATGTTTTTATATTTTGTATAATTTTGAATTTGTTTTAAGAATGTTCAAAAATTCATAAGTTATCCAAAGATCTCAAGATGAGACACCAATCTATGAGAAGTGGTAAATGGATGTCAACTTTATGTGAATGATTAATGCTAAGTATACATGTATATGTGTATGAAAAGCCAATTGTACCATAGATTAGAGTTTCTTTATTGAAATTTTGATTATCTTCAGTATATTCACTTGCGTGAACAACTTGCATCTTATTGTGAACATATAAGGATCATGTAAATTTGCTTGAACACTAGGAAGAGAAGTGATGTGTGCTTTGACTTCTTAGTTTGAGGATGTAAACATATAATTTTTAATATTGACCTTATCTTTTTGATCAAATGAAATGCAAAATTTATTTTTATCGATCATTGCTCATATTTATTTTAAACACGATCCACCAAGCATAACATCATATGTATTTAGAGGAGAAACAATGATAAAATAAGATGACACTCTTTTAAAGAAAACAATACTATATATTTAATTGTTCTCACAAAATTTGAAGATGTAGTAGTTTGATCTATGTGTTAAATCTTATATCCAAGAGATACAATAAATGATTTAGAATAAAAATTCACTTCTTGATAGTACATAACCTTGACATTAGTAAATTTATTTCCATTAATTTAGGTAGTGACAGTGAAAGGTTGTTGATATGAAGAAGTGTTTAGGATTAATTATTTTGGAACCATATTTGTAACATTGGGTGTTATAGGCCTTTATTTTTTGATGTGAAATTATTTTTTGAACTTTTCTTATAATAGTTGTTGTAATCTTGTCTATTCCAGTTTGTATTTTTTCACTTGTTTTTTCTCAATTTTTTATTTTTTAAATTTATCTCTTTCCAATTGTTTCTTTTGTAATTTTACCTTTTCATATTTCTCTTTTATGTGTGAGTCTTGAGAAATAATATTTGAATCAATGGACTTTTTAGGAACTTTTTCCTTGGAATGTATTGCATGAGAAACCTTTTTAAAAATGTGACTTCTTGTTTACATTGAGTTTGTTCATGAAAGTTATCATTTGGTAATTGATCTTTCTATAACCTTTCTTGTTGTAGCTTTGCTTCTTGAAATTTTTTATTTTGTATCCATACTTGACTTTTTTTTTCTTTAGGATATGCATTAATAATGTGATGTTGATGTATATATTATATGATCACCACTATTAATAAGACTTTGTACGTTATTCTACAAGGAAAAACAAAAATTGGTGTGATACCCACACATTCTATGATATGCACAATAATAATTTGATCCTTTAAGAGGATGTATGTGAGTTAATTTTATCACTTTATTTTGAATCATATATATTAAATTTTGATTTTAAATCTCAGTATCCTTTTGCACACTTTTTGACTCACCAGGTGTATATGTATTTTGTCTTGTCTTCCTATCTGTATTTGAAGTCTTGTTTGGCACAATAGTGCCAAATGAAGATGAAAAGACATGATTAACACTAGCATACTCTAGATTTTTTGTGAATATGATATGATTTTCCCATTATGTGAACTTTAAAACTAAATAATAATTTTAAATTTTTGACTCTTTTATTGAACTTCTCATAGTGATGATTTGACTTTTAAGGGTTTCACAAGCATAAATCCTTGGTAATTCTAACCAAACATGCATACAAATACCATCAAAAGGATATGTGGGAGGTGGAATGGGTTGAAGAAGGACATATTAATTCCATTCATTTAACACTATAGGTTTGTTTAACTTATCTATTTGGATAATGATAACATGGACCTTGTTACAGGGATTGTAGCTATCACCAGCCTAAAAGTTAAGAAAAGGCTTTATAATATCATGAATATATGATTGATCTTGTCTTAGGTTATGCTTTACTTGACAAAATATTGCATTAATGAATATTATGTAAAGTTTAGGACAATTGTCTTATCACAGTCATCAAAAATATCTATATCATCCCTTACAAAAGACATGAAAATGATATTATAACAAAGGAAAAAATGAGATGCATAGAAACAAAGAGAAATTTTTGAAACACTGGGACAATTTTTTTGAAACACTAGGAACAATTTTTTTGAAACCCTAGAAGGTTAAAATCCCCAAGGAAAACTTATTAGGATTTTTCACTATAAGGATTCTAAAATTTTAGGATATTGGTTGGGTTTTTTGTAAATCTGAGAAAGTGTTTTTAGAAAAAATAGAAAATAAGATAAACTTGGAATTATGAAAAAAATTGTACATAATTATTTCAAATAAAAAGATATTTTTTATTATATTAACATGAATATGCAAAACTATGAGGAATTTGAAACTGAACTATTATGTATAAAAAATGAGCTAATCAAGGAAAAATAAATCGCAACTGTAATAGAAATCCTAACAATAAGATGAGAGTAAAAATCATGTAAAAATTAAAGGAATTCTAATTTTGCATGAAAATGGAGTGGAAATCAGAGATAAATCTAAAACCATAAGGAAAGATTTATAAACTTGAAAAATAAGGTTACAACCCAAAGGGAATCCTAGGGCTAGATTATGTTCAAATAAAACATGGGTTCACCAAATGTTTTATCTAAAATATGATTAATACAATATTAATACTAAATTAGATAAACTAATAAAATGTTAGTTCGCATGGAAAATTATTGAAATAAGCAATATAACTCAAGTTCAACAAGTGTATATTACAACAAACAATTTCAACAATATGTAATGAGGAAAACAATTGGATAAATAGAGACTTATCTCGTTTTGAATACTTCCCTTATTTATGTTAGTTAATAGACTAGTTGAATATTATGAATGATGATTGCACACTGTCCACTTTAGAAGAACTAATTGTTTTAAGCTTAAGACATAATCAATAGATTAGATAGGAATGATAGTCAGTATTATCTTGTCGGTTGATTTTGTCCTTTGACAGTGAAGGTATGGAACTTGGCTGAGAAGTGCAAAGGATTGTAACATGTTCAATTCCACTTTTGAAATCTCTTTGTTATGTGTGTTTAACCTATAATATAAAAAATCTAGCTTATTACACAATTACTAGATAGATGATTAGATTAGAAATGGGGGGAAAGTGGGGTGGTGGGAATGGCTAAACTAGCCTCATAAACCCCATGTAACTAAGTGTTGCCTATGTGTGTGTGTGTGTGTGTGTGTCTATATATATATATATATATATATATATATATATATGTATATATAATGGATGTTAGGCTGATTTAGTTAACCCTTTAGGGATGTATCATGATATATAAATCTAGATACTTTTTCTCCTAGTTCACTTTTCACACATGCAAGTGTAGTAGTACTTCAAAATATAGCTCTATGCAATGTTAATTTGAATGGCTCTTTAAATTATGAGAAATATTTTTTGTATCTAATTGGTGCTTACTAATGAATATGTCTATTTTGTATCTCGTGTGTGTGATAACACTTTATAGTGAATGCCTTCTAATAGATTTATTTATATAGGGATTCTTCGAGTTTGAATTAAAACATAGTGGTGCACACAAAGGGGCTAACTCAAAAAGAATTAAAAATGACTCAAAATATGGGTTAATAAACTTAAAAAGACTCAAGGAGGGATTAATAGCTTAAAATAATCAATTATGGTTATAAACTTGAAATACTCGAGAGGGGACTGATAAGAATTAAAAATAGACCCAATGACGGCTCAAAAAGATTTAAAAGAGGGTTTATCAAGTTATAAAGGCTCATAAAGTAAAAGTATAAAATATAATAAAAGTGCACTGTTAAGTATTTAATTATTGTCCAAGACCTAGATAAATTAATTAATTAAAATACATTTAAAAACAAGTGTTGTGCCAAATCTAGCTATCTATAGTAACCAATTACTCAGTTATTTCGATTGGAGGATGCAATTATAGAAAATCATTGTCCCTCATCATAATTACAACTACTTAATGTGATTTTAAATTCAATTTTCCTTAATTGAGTCACCCATTTAACCTCAATTACTCAATTAGTTCTATGGGAGACATAATTAGGGGTGATTGGTCCCCCTTAGCCCTATTGTAAAAACTTATAGGGATTTGGGTCACAATTTCCCGTAATTGAGATCCCTATATACACATAATAATTTCAAACTTTTATCACTTACTGACACTTTGTATCTTTCAAGAACCCATCAAATCTTAATATCTCTGAGTGAATGCTCTAAGGGGTACACCAAGAAAGGGGTAGGTAGACCATTGGTGCTTCGTAAGATTTTTGTCCCTTTTTCCACTTGTCATCTACACACTTATCTTCTAAAACCATTTACCCTATGCTTGTTCTTCTCAGTCCTACCCATTCCAGTCATTTGTCATGTTTTATCCCTCCTTTTCTTACCTTAATTCCCTTTTGGATGTTGACTATACTAGGTCATCTAGGTTGACCCTATACTGTTTAGGGGTATTTTTCACTCTTTGAGTTTATTATCCCTTTGACTGACCTAGCTTAGACCTAGTGAATTATCCCTGAAAACATATAGGGTCAACTGGGTTGACCGTGTACAACCAACATTTATGGTAGGATTTAGGGAAAGATCCACCTATATATACAAGTTAATTTCCAACCTTTTGCAGAGAAGAATAGAAGCAAAGAATAAGTGTGAATGAACATCTACTTATTGACCATTTTACTTGAAGAACAAAGCTTAGGGTTCCATACTTTCTTTGGAGATACAGATCCTATCTTGTGGAGAAGTCTTTTAGATTCTTAGAGAGGTTATGTATCCTAGACCTGATTTGTCTTTTTTAACCTTACATACCACAATAATCTCTTGAAAATCACCTTGGCCAAGGGAGAGATTGAGGCTTGGTGGGTTTGTCTTCAAAGGTAAGTATTCCTCACTTTATTTCTCTTTTGTAAGAGTAGATAGATAATGCATTTGTGTTCTTCTATGTATTAGAATTATGTATACATTAACGTAAGTATATGTATTCTATGCATGTTTACTTTAATTTAGTTTTTTCTAACCTCCACTTTGTGCCAATATATTTTGTGTGCACTAGATTAGATTTACTTTATTTTTATGAGAATAGAGTGAACATTTAAAACATTAAGACTCTTTTAGGGTTGTTACATGATTGTTTTAGACTATAGGATTTAGAACCCTTGCTAGAATGGTGTATTTTGATAGGTGATCCCCTAATTAAGTCTAACAAATCCCCATATTGGTCATGTTCCCCCTTAACAAATGTATTTCCAATAATAAGTGTAGGTGTGTTCTATCTTCTTTGAGCTAGGATTGATTTATAGACATGATGTATTTTTGATTGTATACATCCTGGTGAACTTGACATGAATTATTGTCCCACCACTAGTTGAATTGTCTTCACATTTCCATTTTCTTATGAGCATTGTCTTCACTTTGGCTTCAACTTCAAGATACATTCTAGTGAACCTGACATGAATTTTTGTCCCACCACTGGTTGGATTGTCTTCATGTTTCCATATTCTTCTTAGTATTATCTTCACTTTGGCTTCACCTTCATGATACATTATGGTGAACCCAATGTGAACTAACCCTTGTAGGATTTTTTCAGATATTTTATTATTTTTATCATCATTTTTATCATATATTTTGACATACTGGATTGACTTTGTCAACCCAGCTATTAATCTCTGTGCACAAGTTTTTAGGAACGGGAAACTGGATCTACCTAGTCGATCTAGTAGAGGTTTCCAACCTTTTAGACATATAGTCTAGACTAATAGGTTGACCCAGTCAACCCTATACAATTAAAGCACTCTATAATAGGTTCTTATTTAGTTTGATATAACTAGTTGACCTAGTTAGTAGGTTTTACCATCATATTTCAAGGTTATTGATTAGCAATCTTCATTTTATGTATCTCTGATCCACCAAGGTTCCTTTCTATCTCTTTGTCTCTTTATTTTCTATCTTTCCTTTCACATTTTTAAGTCTTCAAAACTACCCCTACACATTCAATTGGATCGACCCTGTCGACCCAATTTTATGTTTTGTTTTCTATCTGGATAACTAGGTTAACTCTGTCGACCCAATTCATTTTTAGACTATACTTCCACAGTATAGGTTTGACCTTGTCGACCCTATTTTTTATTTTATGCATACAATTTAAACATTTTACCTTGTTTTCAAGTTGGAATAAACCTTATATGCCAATAATTAGCTCATATTTTTCTTTTCTTATTACTTGCATGCTTAGAATAGTTCACATAGTCTAATTAGCAGGTTTTCAATTAGGTATTTATTTTCACTATTTATATTTTATGCACACACAATCAAATCAAAAAATATAAATAAGCATTTTAACATTTATCTATCCAAGGCCAATCTACTTGGATTTCATCACTAAGGAGGAAGTTGACTTGATAATCTAGTTAAGTATAAAGTGTGGTTAATGGTATATTCTAGCTAAGCACATGTTACCATTATTGTTGCAATGTATTAAGTGAGAGGGTAAGCCCCAATACCAAGCCTATATCATTTCCACCATAGATCCATTTTAGTGAAAACTACTTGAAACCATCCTTAAATTACTATCTAGTACCTTATTTTATAGCCAACTTCCCATCACATTCAAAATCATTATCTAATAATCTAATAAACATTCAAGTTGACCAATTAGTTATTTATTTACTTTCTAAGTTGATTACTTTCTCTTTGCTTAATTGTGTGTGCAAAAACTTTCATTGGCTAGTGTTAGTGCAAAGTTTTGCCTTGTGTGTCTTAATTGGATTGGCCAACATTGATCTAATTACATGCCTATTTCTTTTTTGTTCTTACTTATTTACATTACTTGTAAATTTATCTTGTTTCTATTCATAAATTTTTATAAGCTTTCTCATCTTCCTTTTTTGTTGTACTGGGTTGACCAGTCGACTTGTACCTTTTCCAGCCTATGTTCACTATACAAGATCGACCTAGTCGACCTTGTACTATTTATAGACCTTTTCTAGCCTTTATTCACTCTACAGGATTGACCCAATAGACCTTGTAATATTTTCAAACCTTTTTCATCTTTTGTTTGCTATACAAGATTGACCTAGTCGATCCTGTACTATTTTCTATCACTTTTGTTCTCCTTGTGTGGTTATCTAGTTTTGTTTCATCATGATGACATCTTTTCAACCTTATCTTAGTATAAAACATCGCATAATAAAGGATTTGGATAATAACCTCACTTATTTCATTACTTCAGATGAGACTATCCAATTTTTTCCTTCCCCTTCTCCTAAACCAAAACCACTCACTACACAATGCAATGTAGCAAAGATCATTCATCCCAATTCTCTTCCCATCCACACTAACAATCCTCTTCCCACCCACACTAACAATCCTCTTCCTACCCACACTAATATCCCTCCTATAAACACCAACCTACCTATTGACATTACTCAACATCTTACACATGTAGTCCAACAAATGAACATCATGAAAATAACTAATCAATCTCAAATGATGAACATGGAACAAGATTTATTACACATGACTAGTCAATCACCTAAACTCATCATGTCTCAACCAAATAAAATATTTTTCCATCCTCCTTTTAGAGATGCCAATGGGAATATCATACCTCAACCTCCAAAAAATAACAAAATTCTTCAACATCTTCAAAATGAACCTTTAGCCCTATTCATTGTGTTCATAGACATTGGAAACATTTCTCCAACTATCACATATAATAGGACCAAGGACACTACTATCTTTATTAATTATTTTGGTAATATATTTAAGGAATGGGTCCAAACTAAGACATCTGTTACCACCAAACTCTTAGCCAAAACCTTTGTTGGTGATGAAATTGAATGGTACAACCAAATTCTTAGACATTCCATCTCACAACTAAAGGATTTAGTCAATGCTCTAGTGAAGGAATTCCAATATGATGAACTTCCTGAAAATTACCATAGCCATTTTATCAATGCCAAACAACTTCCTAATGAATCTGCTCATACTTTCATTAAATGATGGAAGTCTTTAACTCATAAAGTGAACCATAACATGAATGATGATACTCTTTTAAAACTATTTTTCACTGCTCTTAAACCTCCCCTTCAATATAAAGTCCAAATCTTTTTACCAAAAACTTTAGATGAAGCCTTAGACCAAGAAAAAAGGCAAGACTTTCTTATGACTCAATTTGAACCATCTCAAACAACTACTAAATCACCTTTACAATCATTTTATCATAGCATTGATTCATCGAAGCCTCTCTAACCTTAAAATGGAGCATCTAATTCAGCCAATTTTAACCCAACCCACCTACCCTTGAGTCTAGAACAACTTAAAAGTAAATTTCCACTCTCTAAACCCATGAGCTTTGATCCTTCCAAACCTCCTCCAAAATGGTATAATCCTAATAAATTTTTTTGGTGGCATGTTATTATAGGTCACTCTCATGATTTTTGTCATGATCTTTAGTGATTTCTTATTTCTTCCTTGCTTGGTCCACATTTCAATCTTGATAATGTCACCAAACAACATTATCAAGACTAACTTCAAGCTTCTCAAAGTCAATCTCAAGAACCACAATCACAACAACATAAACTACCTAATGAATACACCTCATCCACTAATTTTGTTCAAACTATAGTTAATCCTTCTTCCTAAACTAATAAGGAAAGGATAGCTAACATGAACAACTTTAAACATATTGTTGCATCCATTGAACCTCAACCTCTTGAGTCATATGAATCAAAATAATACCTAGTTCAAATGCCTACAAGAAATCATATCATCCATGGTCCTACTTTGCCTCATTTATCTACTCATACCTCACCTACACATCATATGTCACATTCAACATACTTAAAATCTAATAAACCAATGCATTTACCTATCTCCAAATGCACCTACCAACCCAATGCAAATCATTCTAATAGTTCAATATCACATCACTCCACCTCACATGTTGGGGCATCTTGAGATACTCATACACATGTCCCTTCAAACTTTGAGGCATCTTAAAATACCCATGCCTAAATCCACTTACCCATTAAGGTATCTTTCGATGCCTAATCTTATTATAAAATACATCATAACAAACAAGTTCAGTTTCAAGAAACCTTTCGAGACTTATAGACTTGTATTTCACATGCTTATCTTTGATATAGACGTTAACATAGCTCTTACTTATTCTTTTATCTCTCATATTTCTTTGTTTTTGAGAATTTTACTTCTTTTAATCCCATTTTTTCATCCTCATTTTCCTTTATGTTCTTTGGTTTTCTTACACATCACATTTGGCATTTTATTTCATTTGTGTCCTCATATATTTATTTTAATTTTATCTTTTTATGTCATTATTTATCTTCATATTTGTATGATCATTTTTTTAGCATTTACCTCTTGATGTACCATAGTCTTGTTTATATTGTTATTTTGGAACCCCTTGGGTTTTTGTTTTATGATTTTCTTCATAAGACCACAAATGACACGACACCCCTCAAAAAATTACAATATTTTAATTTTTTTCTCACTTTTGCTTGTCAATTTTCTTTTTGTCACCCTTTGTGTTTTTCTTTTGTGAGTTGATTTATAAGACCACAGATAGGACCCGACATCCCTCATAAAACCACCATCTTTTTGCTTTATCTTTTCCTTATCTTTTTAGTACCTTCATGGGTTTTATATTTTATGAAGCTACAACATAAAACCATGGATAGGACCCAAATATTTTCATAAAATTACCATCTTTTCATGTCCTTGATCCTTGTTATTAATTTTGGCTATTATTTCTTTCGGTAGATAGAATCTACACAACAATCTATGTTGGCATGTTTTATTCCATTTCCCTTATTCTCATGATAATAAATCACACATTTACTATAATTATATCCATTTTCACCCTTTTTCACATTTTTTTACAATTTGAAGTAATTAAAATTGTTCCATGTGTCATTCCTCTTGATTTCCCCTTTCTTTCACTCTGTAATAGATAAAACAAGGTCAAAGTTAGGATAGCACTTTTATTTCACCTAGATTTATGAGACTTTTAGACCCCATGTTCTTTGAAGTTATCTCTCTTAGAAATCAAGTCCCAGGTATTCAAATGAAATTCATATTTAGCACCCATGTTTGGTCTTCCAAATCTGTATGGAGGAGGAATCTTAAAAAGCCATCAAGAAAGTTAAAATCTAAATCATTTGAAATAAAAGGAAAAGATATCTAAAAGGCAACATACAAAATCTCAAAAATAAAACATCACACTAAAATATGTGATTAAAATCACATATCCTATCTCTAATAAAATCTCAAACTTCATAGTTGGCCTCACATAGAGCTAAGGTCCTTTAGGATTGGAAAAGGGGAATTCAACAAACTCTATGATGCTACCTACTTTCTTATGTAAGTACCCAATATTTGAAATAGACTGATGGATCTGTAAGGGGTCATGAAGAGTAGGGAACATGTCATGGGAAGGTAGGTCCATTTTAGTTTTCATGCATATAGCCTTCATGAGATTATCTATATACTCCATTTGTTGACCTAAGACTTGTGTAGCTAAGATAAGTTCTTTAGAGTCCTTAAGGTCGATAGTATTCTTATTTTGAAAAACCTAATTTGAGTGTCTTGACTTCAATAAAGAATTTCTATACCTTAGTTTTTCCTTCATTCTCCCTTCCACCCATTTTATTTCCCCCTTGACAAGCAAATTGTGATTCAATTTTTTTTCATCTTCTCTACTTTCTTCTTATTCACTCTTAAAAACATGATAGCACTACTTTGTTTCCTTTTTATCTATCCTTAGAGCAAAACAACATGTATGAGTAACTATGGATCAATTTTTTCTTTCATTTATCATTATTGTACTACCCTTTTATTGTGGACAACTGAGTCCACACCCTTTTATCATTATTACATGTTTCTCTTTATGTATGCCTTCTTCATGTTTGTCTTACATCTTGACTTACATTTTATTTGACATTCATTCATATATTTCTTTAAGTTTGATTTGACATGTCTATCTTACATAAGGTTACTTTTCACCTTCTTCCATATATTTTTTAGCTTTATCTTGTATTGATATTTTATTTGTCATTCCTGTTTTACATACTTTCCAACATGATTTAGTTATATTTTATTTTTTCCATTTATATTTTACATGTTTTCCAATAAATATGATTTAATATGTTTTCCAATCATTTGTCATTTATTTCTTATCATGTGTCATTCATTTTCCATCAGATTTTCCATTTATTTATCATTCATTTGCAATAATTTATCATTCATTTGCCATCCTTTTATCATTTATTTGCCTTCAATATTATTAAAACTTGCTTTAACAATCCTAATTTTCCAAATATTCCTAAATCTATGTCTCTATTAACTACTATATGCCTATTTTCCAAAAACAAAATCAATTTTTGGCTATTCTTACACTAACTTCTATAGGTTCATCAAGTCTTTTTCACATTAGACACCTGAATTTCTCTTATAGTCTAATTATTTATCTACAGTATTAAGGTAATTAAAGGTATGTGTTTTTCAATTTTTTCCTTTCATTTATCTCATTTACTACTTACTGGACTTTACTTAGCATCAATATTGTGTGCTATCATGTTCTATCCCAAAGCACCATCCCACGGTGCACTTACATGACACGTGATGAGATTAGAGTGGGGCATATATATACACATAATGTTTTCAAACTTTTATCACTTACTAATAATTTGTATCTTATAGGAACCCATCTATTCTCAATCTCTTTGAGTGAATGTCCTAAGGGGTGTACTATGTAAGGGGTGGGCAGACCATTAGTGTTTCATAAAATTATTATCTCTTTTTCCACTTGCCATCTACATACTTATCTCCTAAAACTATTTACCCTAAGCTTATTCTTCCTAGTCCTAGCCATTCCATTCATTTTCCATGCTTTATCCCTCCTTTTCTTTCATTAATTCCCTTTTGGAATCTTGACTATACTAGGTTGACTAGGTCAATCCTATACTATCTAGGGGTATTTTTCTCTCTTTGATCTTGTTAGCCCTTCGGCCGACATAGCTCAGACCTAGTGAATTATTCATGAAAACATATATGGTCAAATAGGTCGACCCTATACAACTAAATTTTTTGGGAGGATTTAAGGCAAGATACACATATATATATAATTTTATTTCCAACCATTTGTAGAGAAGAATAGAAGTGAAGAATAAGTACAAATGAACATAGCTTATTGACAATTCTACTTGAGGAATAAAGCTTAGGGTTTCATACTTTGTTTGGAGATACAGATCTTGTCTTGTGGAGAAGTCTTATGGATTCTTAGATATGTTGCATATCCTAGAGTTGATTTGTCTTTGTTATCCTTACATACCACAACAATCTCTTGTGAATCACCTTGGCCAAGGGAGAAATTGAGGCTCGGTGGGTTCATCTTCAAAGGTAAGTATTCCTAAATTTATTTCTCCTTTGTAAGAGTAGACAGATAATACATTTGTATTCTTATTCCATTCATTAGGATTCCATATACATTGACATAAGTATATGTATTCTATGCATGTTTAGTTTAGTTTGTTTTGTTTCTAACTCTCACTTTGTGCCATAAGCTTTAGTGTGTACTAGATTATATTTACTTTGTTATTATTATAATAGAGTGAACATTTAAAACTTTATGAATCTTTTAGAGTTGTTGGATGATTATGTTAGACTATAGGCTTTGAAACCCTTCCTATTATGGTGTATTATGACAAGTGATCCCCTAATCAAGTCTGGTGAATCCCCACATTGATCATATTCCCTCTTACCAAATGTATTTTTAATCGGAAGTGTAGGCATGCTCTATCTTCTCTGAGCTAGGATTGATTCATAGACATGATTTATTTTTATTGCATACACCCCCCATTAAATCAATCACATGATTAGTTTAATTGATGACACAATTAATGGAAATTGATTCCCATCAACATAATTATAGATACTTAAAGTAATTCGGGAGTTAATTTTACTTAATTGAGTGATTCATTCAACAAATCACTCAATTTGTCCAATTAAGCATGCAAATTTATTTATGACCATATAATATTATTTGTGTCTCAATTAAACCCTAATTGTACCAATTACTCAATTAGTTCGATAAGGGATGTAATATGGGCCACTGAATCCATAAAAACCTAGTTGTGATCATGCAATGTGATTTGAGGCTTAATTTTAGCCAGTCAAGTCCTTGATTGAACTAATTAATCATTTGGTTCAATGAGGGATGACATTTTAAAATTGAGCCCCATGAACTAATTATGATTATATCAATTTTAAATGAAAACTATATACAAATGTCAAGGCACTTAACTTATATTTTTCATATACAACATTGATTATTGACTCTATTACCTTTTATGCAAGTTATTTTATAAATGGCCTCAATGTAGATATATCCTTATGTTGTGCTCAAAAAATTATTTTTGATAAAAAAAATGAGCTCCAAATTCAATTGTATGCTAATGATATTGATATTTTTTGGTTGACATCCCAAAAAATAACATGAACCCCAACATCACTACTCATTAGTGACGTTCACAACATCACCATAGGCCTTAACCTAACCAAAACCATGTGTGATATGGGATGATATTATCAACTTCACTTGTAACATCATAGTTGAGCATAAAGCAACATAAATAAAAAATAGCTTCCATGGGGTATAAACTAAACATTCTTATTATTTTTTTCATTATAATCATTTTAGATCACTATGTGGGGTAGAGAATGTTATCCAAGGTGTTTTATTTGTCAAAATTTTAAGGTAGGGAATTCAAGTGTGAGTATTAGGTATTTTATGGTATAAGGTTTTTGAATTTGAGTGTTTTTTCTATGGATTTATGAAGAAGGTTTGGTGAGTGTTTGATTAGATTTTTAATTTGTGTGTAGGATAGGGTTTTTTAAATTTGAGTAGGTAGGGTTATATTAATGAAATCCTAACAATATAAGAATGGGATAGAAAAATTTTGAGATGAGTAATAACCTGAATGAGGGATGATGAAAACAAAAGACACCATCCAAAATGTAGTGGGTAGAAGAATAAGATGATGATGACTCAATAAATATAAAAACCCTAGATTTAATTTATTTTCGTAAAATGTAAATTGAAATATTTTTAAAATATAAATTTTAATACATATAAAAATTAAAGTTTAAAAATAAATTTAATAAAATAGAAACTGAAAATTTGTTAATTGGTATAAGCATAGACATGGTATCCACTTAAGCACAACCTCTAGCTTTATGATGTTTAGTTTGGGCATACATATATACAAAGAGACCAACTCAAAACTCTACTTGTAGGAATTCACCACAAAGAAACCATTGTTTTAATTGATATTAATAAATCACAATGTTTAAACAACATACACACATGCCTTATAAGATTTGGAGTATAAACTTGGAGGAAAACATCACCACCATAGTCTAACATTAACTAGTTTACATACATGGTCTCTTTCTCTTCTTGAAGCTCTCCTCCAACTTGACATCACCTTTATCTACCCTTGTTCTTATCCACACTTCATGGTATCATTTTATCTAACTCCTCTTGATATATATAGTGTCTCTTAAAATTAATTTGAGTCCTGAGATGCTCCAAAACCATGTGTTTCTCTTCAATAACCATTACTTTATTTTTACAAGTCGCACAGTCGAAATCACCTCTTTTTGCAATCCATTAGTTTTGAAACCACTACAATGGTTTTGAAACCACCCCTATATGTAGACCAAAGGTTTAAAAACTATAATGGTAATGTTGTAAGCTTTTAAAACTATCACTCAATATAGAGTAATGAATTTATCACAATGAAAAACCAACTTCTAAAGGCCATAACTTTTACATACAAACTCGAATTGAGATTTTTTTTTGAAATTGCATACATTTTCAAGAAGAAAAAAAATGAAATCACATTCAAGTTTAGGGAGGTTTTTTATGTTCATAATTTGTTTTCCCCATAAGCTATCCATTTTATCCCTTCAATGCACACAACCACTACCTGAATTGCATGATTAGTTGAGAAACACAACAAACTCACTTAGACCCATATAGATTCTTGAAACTGATACTTATTTGATGTAATTGATGGTATGAATTTTTTAAATCTGATGCTTCAATATAATGACTTCTCCATGCCAAAACCAAACCAAATGATAGAACATGAAACTTACACTCGTATGTTTTAGTTGATGCAAGATTGATTGCTTACCATGGATGCTCCTACATCAGACACCCACAATAATGAAAAGTTGCCATGAAATCCTACTCATGAAATATCTATGATCTCTTATATAATTTTACCATGCTTTTAGACTTTAGATGCATTCGTCCAAGTCCTATATTCGGCTACTCCATCCTTCTACTTGACCAAGTACTCATAGTATTCATTGCATCTTGTCTTATTTCTAATATGAATGTCTAGATTAGCTTCAATATCCTTTTTGGCTTCCCTTGGAAACTACTCTCTCAAATCCATGACTAAAAAATACATGTTTTCACTTATTTGTCCCTCAAAATATAGGTACAAATATACTACATTGAATATATGTGAGATTCTTACTCCATCTGACAACTCTAATTTATAAGTTGAGAACTTACTCAAAATATCACAAGGCCCAATATTATTCCACTTGAGCTTATTGTACTCACCTTTCAGAAATTGATTTTTATGAAAATGTCTAAAACCAAGTTCCCAACCTCAAAATTCAACTCTCTCATTTGCATATTATTATGTTTCGTATATTTTCTATCACTCTCATCAAGCCTTCTCTTGACTTTATTATGTATGCAGTGCATAGCTTGGGCATAGTATTCACCTTACACACTTAGCCTATGCATATTATTTGTACTCTTAAACTTATTTGGGATTGTCACCAACTTAAAAACTCATAAAATTAAATAGTGGTTTATTCACAACCTCTGTTTGCCCATACATTTGAATTGAAGTCTAATATTTTGCCCAACTTATTCCATAAAATCCTCCAAATTTTCCCAAATTTTTTTTATCTCTATCTGATTATACTCATCTTTACAACCCATACAATATTGAAACTTATTGAAAGAAAATATTCGCAATATGCATGTCATCAATAGTCTTCTTGCATGATAAAAATTGAACCATCTTATAAAATCTATCAAAAAAAAGAAAGGAATCATTACCTCACTGCGTTCTTCAAATCCAAGAACAAAGTCCATACTCAATGAGTCCCACAGTCTATCTAGAATGGGTAATGGATGATACAAAGTAGTAATCTAAATTTTGCCCTTGTCGTGTTGGCAAACTATACATATTTTCATACACTCATTCACATCTATGTTCATCTAAGGCACATAGTACTTATCACTTAGATGCACTAGAGTATTATCATGGGGTATGTGTACAAATTTAGGGAATAAATTAGTGGACATACCCTTTAACTTGTATGTGTTATTCACATAATGCATACATTTTACATGAATAGTGCATATGCATTATTAAAAGTATGGATCGATAATTTTTTAGCCATAATTTGTATGTGTTACAATACTACATACCCATTATTACGATGTGCATGCATTATGGTAACATGTATATGTTATTATAACATGTACGCATTACCCATGATATTAAAAAAAACCCACAATCAAAAGCTACCATTTTGCATTTTTCTAACTCCTAAGTACTATTCAATGATCGTGTTTCTCCTCTACATACCTCAAAACTTGCCAAAATTCTATTGGAAATCTCAACACATCTTGAAGTTCATAATGCCACCATGTAGATGAGGTAAACGATAAAATAATACACTTACTAATCTCATATTTTACCATATTTTTTATTTTTTACATTGTTTAATTTGTAAATTATTTTTTATAAATAGACCAATCCACTACAAGATACCATAACCATTCTCCTAACCCTCTATTTGACCCTCTCAATCCTTTGATTAACCTTCCACCTAACCCTCCGCCTGACCCTCCTAATCCTTTGTCTAACCCTCCACCTAACCCTCTTACAATTCCACAAGATCCCCCAGGCAACCAAGAGTATCTAGTTACACACATTATGAAATTTTTTTGAAATTAAGCAAGTAATAAGGAGAATAAGGGATCTGGCATCCACCAACACCCATTGCACCTATCTAGCCAATAACCTAGAGTCATTATTGGGTCAAGTTGACTCGATAGTGAGTTAAATTGATAAATGGGCATGATATCAAGATATTTTTAATGATTATTATGTTGAAAAATTATTAGCACGTGACATTAAAAATAAATAAATATAAAAAACAACCATTTTTATGTTATTCATTAACCCAACCACCAATGCACCATTTCCAGTAATTACTAAACATTTCCCAATCCATAGGTGCCAACACAATTTGATCAAAGCCAATTTATGGGAATGATGGTTGATGGTGCTTGATTATACATCGTGTAACAACCACAAGATCCCATTGCATTTTTTGAGAAAACTCTACTGTGATTTTATCCTCAATGAGATTCCAAATTATTTTGATTATGGTGAGTTTCAAGGCTGAGGAAAAGGTTCTGTATAGGATTGACTAGGTACATGTCATGTACCTAATAAACCTACAAGTATCCCTACCCAAAAGCCACTTTATCATGAGATTCCCTCTACAGTAAAAGAGGCCATGGAAATCGATAATATGCATGTGCTTAGTGAATTTACGAATACACTCATTCAACATATGAGTAGGCTTTCAATGACTGATGCTAGAGATATGCCACTTAGTGTGCGTACCTGACCCCATCCTTGCAGATCTTATGGATCTATATGTACTAGACCTGATGATGATGATGATGATGATGATGATGATGATGATGATGATGATGATGATGATGATGATGGCACTAGTGGTTCAAAGGGGTTGGATGATATACTCTTGAGTGAAGAGTTTTTGTCACACACATTTAGTGTGCCTTCATTAACCACTACATGGATGTAAGTATCTTTTATATATGTCATGTCAAACTTAAGCAATATTTATAATTTTAAAATATAACAAATAATTCTACATAGAAAATGAATAATATATATGTAATTTTTTATGTTATAGGAGGAGATAGTGCCTTCATCATTACAGTCCATGTTTGCAAGATTTGATCATACACAACCTTTGTTTACATATACAGAGATAGACACTAGCCCATTTACTATTGCATTTGGTTATTAATCAGAGGAGCCTTAGTAAAATTTAAATCATGTGAGAGATGAATACAAATAAACACATAGAGTAATATTTAAAAACATAATATATTATTATGATTATTTATAAATCATCTGGCACCATAGATATATATAGGGAAGGATTATCCTTTAATCGAGGATCCTCATATCCCTACAATAACTCAACCACTAACCTCTCAACCCAAATATGAAATATATTATTTAAATCAATATATTAATTTAACCAAACTGATAATAATTACTAACTAGATATACATTATTGTTACATAACAATAATATTATTAATTACAATAACATAAGTAATATTTACTTTATGATAACTAAACAATCGCTAATTTACCCAATGTAAATATTAATCCTCACCATTCCCCCGTTTAGTTTTTACATGGTAAAACATATCTCGTTCTTCAAATGCACCATGCCACCTTTGTGTGCTAATGATCAACTTTTCAACTGTGTAGCATCGAGTTTGCATAAAACTCCAACATATTGTAATTGTACAAGTGGATTTCATAGATAGATATAGCCACCATTCAGGCATAAACAAAAACCTATGCTTCTGTTCATCTTCCACACTTGTCCTATGATGGTTTTACCCAGATTCGACCAGCAACCTTATCCAATTGATTTTGCAAGTGTACCAATAACATTTCATAAATGGTTTTGCAGGCTCACCATAAACCTTGAACAATTTGTTTTGTAGGTTCACCAATAACCTTTACATAAGTGGTTTTTCACATGGTTATCAATAACCTTTTACATCATGATTGCTACAATGTAGTTTGATCAACATTCTACAATGCCTCTACAAAAGGGATTACGTGGGGAATACTCATGCAAGTGAACAAAAATTTACTATATTTGTTCTTATTCTACACACCACACTGAAAAGCAAAATGTATCTACCACACCACACAACTAAAAAACACATTACTAAAGTAGGAGTGACTCCATCGCTAGTGGATAATGAGAGGATTGAATGGCCTCTATCCTCCAATGCCTCCAACCTCCTTCATAGGAAGTTGCTTACTCAACCAATGAAGATTTGAAACTCAAAAGTTTTCACATTGTATTTATGTGTACCACTTCCCCCCTCATTGTGAAACAATATATTTTTATAATACATTAGGGTCACCCGAAAATACATTATTTAACACTTTTGATTTTTTAATTAAAAAATGGTAAGTTAAACCCAAGCGAAAACTAATGAGTAAACTTTTTACACTCATAAATATAAAACTTGAAAAAAGGTTTAAACCAAAACAAGACTAATATAACACTACAAGATAAATGACAAGATCTTTAAACACATAATTAGGCATTACAAGTTATACAACTAATGGGCTAATAGATAAACTTGAAAATACAACTAAATAGGACCATAAAACTAAAATTTTGAGAGAGACATTTTGACCTGTTTTTTAATACGCCGTAAGGGGAGAAGACTTGGCCAACTCTCTTCATTGATGCCATTGATGAATGCTTGAAGCTGTAAACTACTAACTGATGTGAAGGAAATGTACATGTTTGGGTTACATGCACGAGCTGTTGCATAGACAGATTGAGCAAGATTAGATTTGAGTAGCAGGTGGAGAAGCCGTGGTAATGTAAAGTCATTTGGAACTTCATATCGGTGAAAGTCTTTCAACATAGAAACGTTAGAAAATGCCACCAGATTTTGGCAGGTGGAGAACATACTCCGAGAATGCAGGCAATTCTGTTAGACGTCTCATAACAGAATACTCTGTACTGGCCTCAAATTATTCAGCGTCTAGGAAAAGAGAGTATACTGTCGATCGACGGTGAAGAGGGTTGCACGGTCGATTCACAGGTTTAGCATGCTATCCAAAAATACGACTGTGTTAAAATTGCGACAACTGGCAGAATGAATGCAAATCATGACGACAACATTGAATGGATTTTGTAGTCTTTGTAAAAAATCACGAAAGCATACGATACGATGGGAGCCTGTGAGATAATCCGTGGAAAAGAGAAAATAAATCGATGTTGAGCTGAGCCAATGTCAATCCGAATCAAGTGTGAATTCCGTTTAATATTTACAGTTAATTTCCAAATGTCAGAGAGAGTAGCCACATGATCAAAAATGCAGACCAGATCATACGATAAATGAAAACGATCTTGAATGATTTCGAACCAGTTTCCTTCCTATATCCTTCTCTTCTCAGATATGCATAGACATAGAATTGAATAGCAAGTGTACAATGCATAGCTATACAAAAAATGATTTCTCAATTTTACTAAATACACGCAGGTCTGCTCGATTAAGTGATACGAAAGAATCAAAAATGTTGGATATTGAAATTATGTAGAGGAGACTAAAACGCACGCTTCAATTCGACTGAGCTGAAGCACCTTTGCTTAAGACATAAATTTACAACACTAATCTCCTTTATATATTATCATAATCTATGCAAACAAAGCTTAGGTAAACGAGTCTCACTACCAGCTATATATCAAAGGATTCAACTCATTAATCTGTAAAATTGCAGTGGAATCTGCAAAATAAATTATAGATCTTGCTGGAAAAGCAGTATTAGATTGAAAACTTGCAGATTGAAAAACAGAGAAGAGAAAAAAACACAACAGCTTCTTGAAAAAAAACTTAGAATTTTTCATTGACTTCAAAGATGCGTTAATCTTACATTATCTAAACCTCCTTTGTTAGCTTAACTCACGCACATGAGCTTAACTCACGCACATGCAACAGTTAGAGAGCATTCGTTAGCGGAAGCATGCAATTGTTAGATCCAAGATCATCCGTTATTCATGCGCAGCAGAGTTAACCGGCGTAAGAGGCGGAGATAACTGGGAATAAGCGGAGATAATTGGGAATAAGTAGCGCTAACAACCCCCTTTAAGTCTAACTAAGGAGACAAAAAAAAAGAGGAAAGAGGGAAAGCCCTGTGGGAATAAAACCCCCCCTCAAAAGTACACTAAGTGTGCATGGCAGCTAATGTGTTGCAGTGTTCTTCACACCAAGAAGGTCTCGTAGAAAATGAAACTTTTGCTCAGTGAATGTCTTCATGAAGATGTCGGCAATCTGTTCAGAAGTGGCACAGTACTGCAAGTCGATGACTCCATCATGTATCAATTCGCGGATGAAGTGCATGTGGATCTCGATGTGTTTGGTCCATTGCCGTTGTATGGGATCTCTACAAACCTTCAGTGTACTTTGATTGTCACACCAAATGACAGTCAGATGATGAAAGAGGATACCAAGCTCAGTTAGGAAGTGTTGCAGCCAAATGACTTGAATGGTAGCGTTGACTGCACATCTATAATCAGCTTCTGTTGATGATAAAGCAATGGTAGATTGCTTCTTACTTGACCAACAAATGGGCCCTGATCCCAAACTAAGAACATATCCTGAAGTGGACTTGCGATCAATGTTATTACCAGCCCAGTTAGAATCAGTGTAGCCAATGAGATCCAAAGCACAACTTGCTGAATAATGAATCCCATAGCAAATGGTTCCCTGGACATAGCGAAGTATATGCTTGGCAGCGTTCCAATGTAGCTCATGCGGCTCTTGCATGTATCTAGAAACAACCCCCACTGCATATGAGAGATCTGGACGAGTGTGAGTGAGATAAAGAAGACTCCCCACAAGTTGACGGTAGCATGTGCAATCAACCAATAGTGTATCCTTGCCATCTTCAAGCTTGACCCCTAATAGGAAAGGTGTGACAGCTGACTTGCAGTCAGTCATGTGAAACCGAACCAAGAGATCTCATGCATACTTGGATTGAGCAACTGTGAAACCTGATTGATTCTGGCTGATTTCAAGGCCAAGAAAAAAATGTAGGAGACCCATGTCTATCATAGAAAATCTATCATGCAAAATGGTTTTAATTGCAGCAATGGCGGTGGGTGAATCACCTGTTATTAGTAGATCATCTACATAGAGTACTATGAGCAACAAAGAATTAGATGTTCTTAGCATATAAACATTTGGATCAGATTTGCATTGTATGAAATTTTGAGACAGAAGATAAGAATCCATTTTAGCATACCAAGCTCTAGGTGCCTGCTTGAGGCCATAGAGTGACTTCTTGAGTTTACATACCAATGAGGAATTTTGTATATACCCTTGTGGTTGCTCCATGTAGATCTCCTCCTCAAGATCACCGTGAAGAAATGCATTCTTCACATCCATGTGATGAACCTCCCACCTTCTTGATGCTGCAATGGCAAGAGCCAATCGAATGGAGTCCATTTTTGCCACTGGAGCAAAAGTCTCATCATAGTCAATGCCATGAACTTGTTGAAAACCTTTAGCAACCAACCGTGCTTTGTATCTGCTCACATGTCCATCTACTGATTTCTTTGTCCTATAGACCCATTTACATATGACAAGCTTGCGATTGGAAGGAAGTGGAACCAAATCCCAAGTTTGGTTTGCAATGAGGGAGTTGTACTCCTAATCCATGGTTGCTTCCCAAAGAGGATTCCCTTTAGCTTCTGCATAAGTCTGAGGGTCAGATGCTAAAACCACATAGGCATGCATCGGCATGATGGGCTCAGTAGCTAAGAGTGCACGAGGGACTTCATATATATCAGCTAAGCTCCTAGTTCTTTGATTTTCCACATGGGATACTGAATCATCACTCGAATCCAAATCAAGGATTGGTTGTGGATCAGCATATGCATGCTCATGTTCCTCTGAATCAGATTCAAAAATATCTGAAATAAGATCAGAATGATTGCATGTATCTTTGAGATTTGTAAGATGAGGAAGCATAGAGGTGGTGGCATGTTGTACCTGAGATGCATGTGGAATATTTTCATCAAAGTAGACACTCCTTTCAATGAAGAGTGTTTCTGTGGAAAGATCTAGTAGTCTGTATCCCTTTACACCATCTGGATATCCAACAAAGATGCATTCTTTTCTTTGAGGCTCCAAAGCCTTCCTCTTATCTGCAGGAATGCGTGCCCAAGCATGAGATCCAAAGATGCAAAAATCTGTGACTTATGGTTGCTTGCCTCTCCATGCTTCAAAAGGTGTTTGTCCTGTGACAGATTTGTGAAAAGATCTATTTTTTATGTACGAAGCACAGTTGATTGCTTCAGCCCACAATTTGGAGGGAAGGGACCTAGCATGCAACATGCAGCTAGCCATCTCTTTCAAAGATCGGTTCTTTCTCTCAGCTACCCCATTTTGTTGTGGAGTGTATGGAACTGTGTTCTAAAATTGTATTCCTGCTTCATCACAAAGATGTTGGACATCATTGTTGACATACTCCCCTCCATTATCTGTGCGGAGGATCTTGATCATTTTCCCAGACTGCTTCTCTGCATGGGCTTTGAAAATCCTGAGATTCTCAAACACCTCAAATTTGAATTTGAGAAAATACACCCATGTGTATCTTGTGTAATCATCAATGAATGTTAACACATATCTGGCTTTGCTCATGGAAGGTTCAGGTAATGGACCGATAAGATCGCTGTGAACAAGCTCTAAAGGAGAGGAGGCTCTCCATGCATTCCCCTTTGTAAACTTTTCTTGTGGATGCTTTCCAAGAGCACATCCTTCACAAATTCCATCAGAAAAGTCTATGGCTGGCAAGCCTTTAACCATTCCCTATTTGTTAAGTTGTTGCATGTATCTAAAATTTAAATGACCAAATCTTTCATGCCAAATTCTACTTTCATCATTTGCATGTGTTAGAAGTAAAGTAGAATCTGATTTAGCAACAAAATCAGAAAAAGTGTACAGATGAGATTGATGATTTGCCTTACCAACATCAATTTTGGAGTTGTCTTGCATGTCAAATATGGTCACCGAATCAGGGGTGAATTCAACTCTCCTACTGGTTCCAGTATGTGTCATTTGATACACAGAAAGAAGATTAATAGAAAGCTTTGGAATATGTAAGACATTTTCAAAACTTCCAATTCCAACCTCTACCCTCCCTATTCCAGTTGCCTCTACAGGAGAACTGTCTCCCATGAGAATAGGAGAACCAGAATATGGTTTCAAAGAAGAAAGAGCTTCTTTTGTGGCTGCCATGTGGTGTGAAGCTCCAGAGTCTATGGTCCATGCATCTGAAGAAGAATGAATAGCAATCAATGCATGAGCATTATCTCTTGTTTCAGGTGTTTTTTCTTCCTGCTTCTTCTTGGTACTCTCAGGGATAAGGCTACCAAGATTATGTTGTTGAAGTGTCTGAGCCATGAGATCAATGGTCTTCTTCATGCATGATGATTTTGGATGGTACCCACGGTTGCAATAGCTGCACTTTGATTTGCCCTTTTTGTCCTTCTTTTCTTTTGAGCCAGTAGATCCATCTGGAGGTTTGGAATTGCCTTCCTTTCTTGGATATGAATCCTTTTTTTCTTTGCCTTTGAATTGTTGGTTAGATTTGGAATTGTTCTTCCCACTTGCATGCACAACAAGTGCATGAGCTTTGGAATTCTTCAATGTGCCCATCTTTATAAGCTTATCCTGCTCATGTACTAGAGACTCAATGAAGGTATCCAGTGTGGGCATCTTCCAAGTTGCTCCTATTGTGAGCCTAACTGTGTGGAAAGCAGAGACAAATACTGCATATTCTGGACCCAACTTTGATAGAATAGAAAGGATTAATTTGCTTTCTTCCTTGGATTTGTCAATACCAGATCCTTTGAGCTGAAGCAATAAGGCCTTGAAATTTGTGAAGAAATCTTGAATATTATCAAAAATATTTGGATCTAATGAGTTGAGCTCATTTTCAAGGATATGACCCCACATTTCATCTTGCTTTCCAAAAAGAGTCTCTAATGTATTCCAAACTTGGTTTGGAGTTGTACATGCCTCAACATGAAACGACAATTCTAGAGAGATGGATAAGCATAGAAAACCAAATGCTTCATCCATGCGGTTGAAGTATTTAGATTTTTCAACTGCTGGATTGGGTTCAATCTCTATATTCATAACTATCTGATAGAGGCCTCTACTTCTGAGCTGAAGTAGAATCTTTGGCTTCCAATCAAAATAGTTGTATGGTGTGAGAATGGTAAAGGGTGAACATTCCATTTTTCAGCTCTAATCTTCTATATCTGCAAAAAAAATACTGTACTTCTTCTTTCTAGCAACCAAGCTCTGATACCATGTAAAATTCCAGTAGAATCTACAAAATAAATCATAGATCTTGCTGGAAAAGCAGTATTAGATTGAAAACTTGCAGATTGAAAAATAGAGAAGAGAAAAAAATAAAGCAGCTTCTTGAAAAAAAACTTAGAATTTTTCATTGACTTCAAAGATGCGTTAATCTTACATTATCTAAACCTCCTTTGTTAGCTTAACTCACACACATGAGCTTAACTCACGCACATGCAATAGTTAGAGAGCATTCGTTAGCGGAAGCATGCAATTGTTAGATCCAAGATCATCCGTTATTCATGCGTAGCAGAGTTAACCTGCGTAAGAGGCAGAAATAACTAGGAATAAGTGGAGATAACTGGGAATAAGTAGCGCTAACATAATCTAGGCAATTATAAAATATATGACATTGCCTTATTTGCATTATTAATCCTCCATTGTAGGCACAACACCAAATAACTTGCTCTCGTACCAATGTTATTAATTGGAGGAGCCTTATCAAGATTTAAATCATGTGAGAAGTGAATACAAATAAACAGAGAGAGCTCTCGTACCAATGTTATTAATTGGAGGAGCCTTATCAAGATTTAAATCATGTGAGAAGTGAATACAAATAAACAGAGAGAGTAATATTTAAAAACACAATATATTATTCTTCTTAATTAAAAATCATCCGACACTATATAAAGATATAGGGAATGATTCTCTTATAATCGGGGATACTCATATTCTTCCAATTACTCAACCATTAACCTTTCAACTCAAATATAAAATATATTGCTTACAATAATATATTTGTTTAACCAAACTAATAATAATTACTATAGATACATAATATTTTCAAACTTTTATTGATTACTGGCACTTTGTACCTTGCAAGACCCTGTTGAGTCTCAATTTCTCTGAGTGCATGCCTTAAGGGGTGCACCGAAAAAGGAGTGGGCAGACCATCGATATTTCATAAGATTTTTGTTCCTTTTACCACTTGCCATCTACACACTTGTCTCCTAAAACCATTTACCCTAAGCTTATTCTTCTCAATCCTACCCATTCCTGTGATTTTCCTCTTTCCATCCTCCTTTTCTTGCCTTAACACCCTTTTGGACAGTCCACTGTACCAGGTCGACTAGATCGACCCAGTACAGTTTAAGGGTATTTTTCACTTTCTTAGCTTTTTAGCCTTTCAATCGACCTAGCTCAAACCTAGTGAATTATCCTCGAAAACACACTGGGTTGACTGGTCGATCATGTATAACCGATGTTCCCAGGGGGATTTAGGGCAAGATCCACCTATATATACAAGTTCATTTCCCACCATTTCATAAAATAATAATTAATAGCGAAGAAGTACGAATGAACATCTGTTTATTGACCATTCTACATGAAGAATAAAGCTTACGGTTCCATACTTTTTTTGGAGATACGAATCTTATCTTGTGGAGAAGTCTTTTGGATGCTTAGATAGGTTGTGTATCCTAGAACTAATTTGTCTTCATTATCCTTACATACCACAAAAATCTTTTGCGAAGCATCTTGGCAAAAGGAGAGATTGAGGCTCGACAGATTCATCTTCAAAGGTAAGTATTTCTAACTTTATTTCTCCTTTGGAAGAGTAGATAGATAATGCATTTGTATTATTCTCCCATGTATTAGGATTTCATATACATTAATGTGAGTTTATGTCTTCTAATACATGTTTAATTTAGTTATTTTATTTTTTATAACCCCTAATTTATACCACAAGCTTTGGTGTGCACTATATTATATTTACTTTCTTGTTATTATAATAGGTGAATGTTTTAAACCTTAGGACTCCATTAGGGTTGTTGTACAA
This sequence comes from Torreya grandis, assembly GCA_037957365.1. Classification (NCBI taxonomy): domain Eukaryota; kingdom Viridiplantae; phylum Streptophyta; class Pinopsida; order Cupressales; family Taxaceae; genus Torreya; species Torreya grandis. The sequence continues at coordinate 404,164 of JARHVA010003191.1, read as the reverse complement.
TTGTGTTAGACTATAAGATTTGGAACCTTTCGTAGCATGATATGTTGTAACAAGTGATCTCCTAATCAGGTCTAGCAAATCCCCATATTGATCATGTTCTTGCTTAATAAGTGTATCCATAATTAAAAGTCTAGGTATGCTTTATCTTCTCCAAACTAAGATTGATTTATTTACATGATGCATTTTTGATTGCATACATTTCGATGAACCCAACGTGAAACTAACCCTTGTAGGATTTATTTCACTTATTTTATTCTTTTGATCATCATTTTTATCATATATTTTGACATACTAGATTGATTATGTTGACCCAATGATTTATTTCTATAAGCAAGTTTCCAAATATAGGGAATTGGATTTACCCAATCGACCCAATATAAGTTTTCAGCCTTTCAAACACTCAGTCCAGTCTACTAGGTCAACCCAGCCAACCCCTTATCATGTCAACACTTTGTAGTAGATTTTTGCATAGCTTAATTGATCTTGTCAACCCAATTTGTAGTTTTTTCAAGCATACTTTAAGTTTTTTCATCAACAATCTTCGTTATTGAATTTCTAATCCACAAAGGTTCCTTTCTACCTCTCTACTTATTTCTATTACTATCTTTTCTTTCACAATTTGTAGTCTTTAAAACTATCCTTTCATAGTCAAATAGATCGATACTACTGACCCAGTTCTATATTTTGTGTGTTATCTGAAATAACTAGATCGACCCTGTTGACCTAGTTTATTTTTTGACCTTATTTTTGTAGTACAATTTTGACCCTATAGACCCTATTATATATTTTTTGCATATAGTGTCAACACTATACCTTATTTTAAGTTGAAATTAACCTCATATCTACTAGTAATTAGCTCACACATTTCTTTTTCTATTTTTTGCATGTTTAGAATAGCTCACATAGTTTAATTAGGAGATTTTTAATTAATCATTTAGTTTCACTATTTATATTTTATGAACACACAATAAAATCATAAAAACATAAATAAACACTTTAACATTTTATCTACCTAAGGCCAACCTACTTGGATTTCATCACCAAGGGGAAAGTTGGCTTAATGCTCTAGTCAAGTATAAAACATGGTTAATAATATATTTTGGCTAAGCACCTGACACCCTTATCATTATGGTGTATGAAGTGAGAGGGTAGGCCCCAATATCAAGCATGTATCATTGCCACTATAGTCCCTTTCAACCCAAACTACCGGAAACCATCCTTAAATTACTATCTAGTACCTTGATTATAACCAACTTTCAATCACATTAAAAATCATATCTTAATAATATAATAAACATTCAAGTTGACCAATTAGTTAGCTCTTTAATTTTCAAGTTAATTGCTTACTCTTTGCTTAATTGTGTACACAAAACCTTATACTAGCCAACATTAGTGAAAGGTTTTTTATTATGTGATTCAATTGGATTGGTTAGTGTTAATCCAATTGACTGTCTATTTATTTTTAGTACTTATTATTTTTCATTACTTAAAAAATTATCTTATTTCATTTTCACAATCTATTTTTAGGCTTCTTAAGTTCTTTGTCTAATGTACTGGATTGACCCAGTCAACCCAGTACTTTTTTTGAATTTTATACATTGGACTAGATTAACCCAATTGACCCTATACAATTTTACAATCCTTATTTTTATGTTAGGTTGACTTAGTCGACCCTATACTATTTAAGTCACCTCTTTGTCCTTTGCCTTCTCATATCTCTTCTTTTTCCTTCATCATGGACTTTTTTTTTGGGTGATGACACTGACTTACAGTTAATAGACATGATGAACTTTACCAATCCTAATAGGATCTCCCATAGATAGAGTAGGGATCCTCTTGTGGATGTTAGTAATGTTCCTATTTCCACTCACATGATGAACTATGGGACCCCTCCAAATACCTCTTTACAGCATAATCCCCCTCTTTTCTTAGAGGATCAACCTAAGTTAAAATATACTTCCGAAATACTCTTTTTTATTTTTTAATCTATTCAACATAGAGGAAAGGATCCTTCTACCATTTATAGCCTCATGATTAGTGGTCAAACTGAAGAACATCATTCACCTACTTCTACATTCAATACTAGATTTGGGGGTGCCACTTTCCTTCATTCTCAACCTCTTCCTTAATTTTGACTCATTGTTATGCCATGACATCTTCTTCTCTAACCTCTTTTACCTCCATGCCTAGTATCTCAACTAACATGACAAGTTCTACATCTAGTGGGCCTCTCATAAGATCCATTATCATTAATCCTTCCACTAGTTCATTGTTTGCTACCCAAAGAAATCATGATTCTAGTGCTTCTTTCTCTCAACCATTCACTAGTCCGTCTTTTGCTTCACAAGCAAATTTTGCCACTAATGCCTCACATTCTCATAATTATTCTTAAGCTCATATCAACACTAATAGTGGTACCCAAGCCAATAATAGCAACACAAAAACTAGTTTTAATGCTTTTAGTGCTAATCAAACACACCAAATTTTATTACAAACTCTCAATCAAATGAATACCTTTCAAGTGCATAACACAAATCAAATGATGAGAATGCAAAACCACCTTATTAATCTTAAATCTCATCCATAACCAATGGCTAAGGACGCACATAACTAGAATGATCCCCCTCCTCCTCTTCAAGATTCTCAAGGCAATCTCATTCCTCAACCTCTTTTAGTCAATAAAACCATCAAACATCTATAAAATGAACCTTTCACTACTCAAATTGACAACATCGATATTGGAGGTATAACACCTACAATTTATTATAATAGGTAAACTGATCCTACCCTTCACCTCAAAAAAATTGGAAATATTTACAAGGATTAGATCAAATTAAACACCTTTACCGCTACCACGATCCTAGCCAAAACCCTCATGGGTGATGCCTTGGATTTTTATAGTCAACTTAGATCTCATTCCATTTCTAGTTTGAAGGACTTAGTAAATACTTTAATGTAAGAGTTCCAAACTAATGATCTTTCTGAAAACACTTTGGCCCATTTCATTAATTTCAAACATGAAAATGAAACTGCCAAAGCCTTTGTTAAGAGATGGAAGACTTTGTCAAACAAATTTTAACCTAACATGGTTGATGACAATCTTTTTCATCTCTTTATAAATGTTCTCTTTCCTAAACTAAAATATTGAGTCCACACTCTCTCTCCACATATATTGAAGAAGGCTATTGACCAAGCTAAAAGAAAAGATTTCCTAATGCATCAATTTGAATCACCCTAACCTTATATGGGTCCTAATTTATTACTAAAGAACAAAAAATATAATATTACTAATGATGGTGTTATCGATTCATATGACACCATTCACAATGTTCAAGCTATCGTTCATAACCCTTCTTTGGAACTAGCTCCTTCTTCTCAACAATATACCAATCCTCATTTCTCTTCACCTGACAACATCAATGTTCACAAACCTCTATCCTTAACTAAATTTATTAAGTGTCTACCTAGGTATCTTCCACAAGAGATTGAACCTACTCAACCTATGAAATTCTGGTATGATCCTAATTTTTTTTATTATTTTCATGCTAGTTTGGGTCATTCTCATGAGACCTATAGACAAATTGATAATTTCGCTATAGATTTTATTTTTGGCCCTAAATTTGATCATGATTCTATTATCCATAAATGTCAACAAGTCTATGAGATTGCTTTCAAGGACTATAAATCATATGACAAAACTCAATCCTTGAATCAAGAAAATGCTCATTTAGCTATCTACAAAGATCATTTACCTAATCATCAACTAATTCAAGACATTCAAGATAAGCCTACTTCTTCCACCAATAACATAAAAAGTCTTGTTAAACCAACTTCTGAAGAGAATGTGGTTAGCATGACTAATATGTGAAGGGTGGTGGCTTTCATTGATTCTCAACCTATCTACACTCCTCTTTCACATAAAACATATCTTGTTGTTTAGGATTCTTCTCCAACTCATTTAAATGAGTTGGGTCAAGAAGACCTTATTACTTTTGATGATTCAATTCTATAATTATCCTTTGGATAACATTTCCCACTCTATTTCTACCACTCTTCCATCATCTTCCAATACTAATGATAACCAAACTTATACTGATACTTCTTCCAAATCTCAAAATCAACTTCAACTAGCTATCTCATCATCTCAACATGATTTACCACCTTGTCCTAAACCTTCTTCTTCTTACCAACAAAAATTCCAATGTACTTTAGCTCCTCCTTTTGAGGACTCCTTAACCATTATGCACCTATATCTAACAAAATTCTTATGGGTTATGATGAGTGGGATCCCATTACAAAGCTCACTAATCTCTCATCCCAAATTTTTTTTCTTGAGCTCATGAGGACTTCTTCACATCATAGAAACTATCTCATGAAACTCTTAATCGAGATGAATGTCCCTCATCAACCTCTAAAAGGATGGGATATAACTTTATCTGGTTCTAAAGATAGTATTTTATAACAATGTGAAGAGATGTCTATCAATGTTGATAAAACCATAGACACATCTTTATTTAAAATTTTCCATAGCTTCTATGATTCTTGATGATATTTTACTTCATATAGATGATCCTCTTTTATTCATTAGCATCTAAATAGGTGATATCCAAGTTAAGCATGCATTGATTAATGAATATTTCAACACATGTGTTACCTCTCTCAATTTCATTAAGACCCTTGGATATTCCAAATGCAATCTCAAGTCTACATGTAGCACCTACCAAAGATACGATAGAAGGTAAATGCCTCCTCTAGGTTGTGTGTGGCTTCCCATTACCATCCCACCTATCACCATCCATGTGAAGGTGATGATTTTTAACTTCCCCCTTTCTTATAACATCTTGCTTGGTAGACCATGGACTCACTGCATAAGATCTATTGCTTCCTTCACTTGCCAATGCATTAAATTCCCTCACAATTGAGCCATTTACAAGATTCAAGGTGATACTAACCCTTGGAATTTTGAACAATTCCAAGATTTTGGTGTCTTCAATATTCCTACTCTTGAGCTTTTGCTTAGTGTTCCATTTTATGAGTCTCAACATCTCAACTTTCTCGTTAACTCAACCTAGGGTTACAGTGGGCATCTTGAGATCATTGGTAACATTCCTCCTAATCTCTTAGATTCTAATGATGATGAGCCTAATGAGATTAACTTAAAGATCAAAAATTTTAATCTCTCACCTCATCTCATCTTGCAAATTCCTGCTTCCTTACAACCTCGCTCTCACAAACCTCCTTATGATGAAATTCTTGTAGTCTTGACCAAGACTAGGTATTCTATTCACCATACTTCATCGGATGACAAGGTTATCCCTACCTATTTCATTATTATTCACACCCCAGATTATGATGATGGTTACTCCTTAGATGATCTATTATTAGGCAGTCTTTTATAGGCCCATGATGCTGAGATTGTTTGATATCATTCTTTTTTACTTGAGTTTTTTTATGCATCTCATTATTTTCCTTCACTTATAGTTCCTAATTTTTGAATTTTCCCTTTTATCACATGGTAGATATGGCACCAACACCTCTAGTATATAATGATCCACATAGGACTATGCTTATAGATCGTGTTATGACTAGGCCTTACTATTTTCTAGGTACCCTGACCTTCATAGCTAGTTTACCCCTTAGGTTAGTGTAACTCTCATTAAACCTTTTGTAGATCCTACTCCTCCCTCAGTAGAGCCTATGATAGTTGATCATGTTTTTGCTTATATTATTGCTAATCCTACCCTTATTTATGATACTATCGCTCCTTACATTGATCCTAGTTCCATTCCTTCCTCATCATCACCCTCACTTGGTGATGGTTTGATTCCCTTGCCTAAGATGGCTCCTCTACCCACCAAATGGGCCAATGACTATTTTCTAGTTTCTTTCACTCCTATTGTACCTCATTTCATGAGTGATTCTACTAAAACCACTCACAACCATATCTATTGATTTTATGGAATAGATAACCATTCTTCCACCCATTATTTCAAGTTACAACAATATATTGATACCTTGCATCATTCTTCCTCATCATCAGACAAAGCCATACCTCCCCTGAAGGTACTTCATGAGTACATGCCTAAGTATGGTGAGGTATATTGTCTATGACATCTATGTGGCACCCATCATACTGATCATTATCGCATCCTTCAACATCTTAAGGATCACCTTATAGCCATTCCCAGACCTTCTTCTATTCATACCATAGGTCATTCCTACAAGAAGACTTCTATTTCTTTTCCCATGGCTCCACCTCCTATGGTTCCATCACCTATTGTGGTCCCTTCATCACCTTTTATTCCTCCACCTATGATTTCTTCACCTCTGGATGTTCCCTCACATGTGGATCCTTCTCCACCCGTAAGTCCTTCACTCATGGATTCTTCTCTACCAGTGATTCTTGTAACTCTAGTAGATCTTGATCCCATGAATTCTCCTAACCCTCTTTTTCTTAATTTACCTCCTCATCATGATCATTTGAGAATTATTATTTTTTTAGTTGAGGAGATCAGAAAATAAGTATTTTTCTAGTATTCATTGAAGATTGATGAAACCTTAGTAGTAATTTGATTACAACTTCATAGAGACTTATTTGATGTATTGGATAATGTGTGTGGATAGATTTACTAATATTTATGAGCATATTCATGGTGTTTTCACATTTATATTAGATTGGATGTGTGTTCCAATATTATTTTTATCTATTATATCATTGACACTATGTCAAATTTCTACTTATCTATATCATGATCTTACTTATTATACTATAGCTTGTTTATCTTATCATTTATATTCACATATGGTTGTCTTTTATTTATCATTTTTTCCTTTTTTCCTTGGAGTTTTTCTCAAAACTCTCTTTCTTGTATATTTATGATTATTTTACTTTCTTATCCCTTTTTTCCATAGATAATTTGTCATGGTGAATTGGTTATATAAACCCTGATCCCTTTGGTTATTATCTCCCTTTACCATGTAATCAGTTAACAAAAAATCTTACTCATTACTATCTCCTTTTACCGATTCACTTTGGATCTCATTTTTCCTTCCTTTTTTAGTAAACTAAGCATATACATGGTTGAGACTTGAGATCACATGCTAGTTTATTATCAAGCCTAAGTGTCCCAGTCAGTATTTGTCTTTGGGTACTTAGCTTCCTTTAGCCTTAGCCTATAGCTCATTCATGTGTATCACTATCTCTCTCATGATTGGTCATTCCAAATCCATATGGAAGAGGAATCTTAAAAATCATTCAAAAGAAAGTTAAAATCCAAATCATTTAAATAAAAGGCAATGATATCAAAAGGTAAAAATATTCTTACAAGTCTAATCACACTAAAAGATGTGATTCAAAGCACATCCCATTCTTCTAGTTGAAGCTCAAACTCCACATTTGGCCTCACAATAGAGTCGAGGTCCTTTAGGGTGTGGTAGGCTAGTAGATTAGAAGAGGAGAATAAAAAAATCTTATATTGCTACCTAATTTCTCATGCAAGTGCCCAATCTTCACAGTAGAGCGATGGCTCTATAAGGGGTCCTGAGGAATAGGGAACATGTCATGGGAAGGTGGTTCCATTTTACTCTTCCTTATATGAATCTACCTTCATGATTGATCTTAGTATCACACTTATTTGCCTACAAATATTTGTGTCTATAGTGAACATATTTCCTTTACATATAGATGACCACTAGTCACTTAATGTCTTCTCAAGTCATTAGTATACCTCTTGTCTCCTAAGGTCTTCTAATAAGATGCATAATTATTTCTTTTTACACTACATTTTTCACTCCTTATATCCCTTATATTTCCTCTTGAGAAATATTTTTTTGTCTATTGATCACTCCCTTTGGGATTTCACTTGTGAGTTGCATTATAAGACCATGGATAGGACCCAACCATCCTCACAAATTACCAATTTGCCTTTCTATTACCCACAACATTTTTACCCTATATTCATGTTTATTCCATCCCAGTGGTGTTCTCTTTGTTTATTTATAGTCTAAGACCATGGATAGGACCTAAACCTACTCATAAAACTTTTCCAATACCCAAGTCACCATCCAAATTACATGTGTCAAATTTGAGATAAGATGTGATTAATTATGAAGTTACAGGTCATTTTACATGCTTCCCATCTTGATTTAGTATGTTTATTCTTACTTCATTTTTCCTTCACCTTTTTATCTTTTTAATTTTTAAATGCATGTAAGATTACAACCATTTCTTGAATTTTTCATACTTCCCAGCTTGAATTAGTATGACCAATTTAAGACTAATTTTTTGTAATTTTTTTTTATTTCATACTTCCGAGCATGATTTAGTATGATTGATTGACTTAACTAATTTTTTTTATTACCATTTGTGCCCTTTTAAATACCTTCCATTTTATTACATTATTTTCATACTTCCTAATGCGATATTAGTATGATTTTATTTGTTTTAATTTGGTGCAAAAATATTTCATATTGGTTTTCAAACAAATTCCTTTTTACCATCTTATTTTACCATTTCTTGGTTATTTATACTTAGTAATTTATTATTATTACACATTTTCTAGTTTGAAATAATGTGTAATACATTTTCTTGATTGATTCTATTTTTCCAAGTCTTTTTGCTTGTTTCTTTTAAACATGCATGTGTTTTTCATAATGCTAGAAAAGAAACCACATCTCATATATTTCCTATTTAATATGCAATAAAGATAAATACATATGCTATAAAGAAATATATCCAAATCATCCATAACCACAATCATCATAAACAAACACAATCAGCATAATGATAACATACACATCTAACAACATGCTAAAATTATCTAATGTGTGTGTGTGTGTGTGTGTGTGTGTGTGTGTGTGTGTGTGTGTGTGTGTGTATGATCATTTTGGCATCTATATATATCATGAATTTAATACAACATATACAACCATATACAATGCTCTATCTCTATGGCTAGGTCCCATCCTGTCTATCTCGTGGCCTAGCCATGTTTCTTGCTGAGGCCATATGAGATCTCAATACCTCTACCTATCCATATAGGTGCACTACCTACATATATGACTCCACCAGTTGGGTCTGAATCTCTATCATCTACACTACTATAGCCAAATGTGTAACTCTCTCATCCGCTAGGGGCTATCATGCTTGTAGCTCCCATAAACCCATCATTGTTGGTGGATGCATGCTCTCTCTTTACACCTGTATCTACCTCACTACCTCTCTAGATAATTTGAACTAGGTCACCTAAGATGGGGCATATGGTACACTTAGATCCTCTAGTGTCATGGGGTCATATGGTGTAGAGTCTCATCCAAGACATCATGGAGTGCTCCCCTCACCAGGAACCCCTATCTCTCCTTATCCTCAGCTACACCTATAAAATTACACAAGATGGATATTAGATCACTGTTATATCTTAAAATATTTATCTATATATCTATATTTCTAAAATAAAAACCTACGTAACTTTAATCATATTTTTACATATATGTGTCTCAGCAATTATGGTCTCACCATCTATAAGACTTCCTAACATAGTCTCTCCACCCATGAAACCTCATAGAAACTCCTTTGTAGGTCACCTCCTCAGCTTAAACCCAATTATCATAGCTCATGTCAATCTCAACCTATGTCTAAGTGGTCTCTCTATCATCTCTTCTAACTCACCTATAGGGTCATCTAGGATGGCAAAAGTCTCCACTCTCTCCTCTTACTTCCATCGACATCATGTCTTTAGTGGTCACTGCTCATCTCATTATAGATCTAGTAGTGGTACATCTGGTATCTTTACTTCTGCATCCTTATCCTTTTGCTCAGCTCCTCATCATGTTTTACTAGTCCATGGTCACTCTCGATGTGGCTTCAGTGTTGACCTCACCACTAGTGGCCCTAGTCATCTCCTCCCCCATGGCTCCCTCACATGCCAATCCTATTTCCTAGGTAATAGTATCAGCTTTTTTGGATGAGGTAAGCCCATCTACCCTAGCACCCATGCCACTAGATGTAGCTCTCTCTACCATAAATAGTGCCTGACCACCTCTATCCTCATTATCATTGTTGTAACTATGTCCTAGCTCATCCATGTAGTTGTTATATGCTCATATGGTTGCCACACTATGTCTGCATGTCTCACTAACTATAGTGTTAGCACATGGGGAATAGTTTATGCTACCTGGTCCTCCCCTCATCTTCATACTCATTGTAACCTATCATAAATCACATGGGGTAACCCAACTGGTTGATACATAAGAAACCTCTCATATATCCAAGTTGTAAGAAATATGACTGGTCTCATGGTCCTCTACCCTCTGACCAACATCTTATATAGATCATGTATAATTTGGACCCATATGATAGAGCTTAGATCATATAGAACTCACTTCTCCAAGATCATCCTACTCAAGGCTAACACAAATAGTGGTACTTTACTATCTAACTTTTGATATAGCATCTATTGTGTTACAAGGCCTATCATAGCCTTCTAAATGTTTAGAATCTATTATGTATAGACATCAAACATATTATCTCTCCTACCTGGTAATATCATCTCTAATCTTGTAGCCCACATGGCTAAGGTTCTCATCTCTTCTAGGTTGTCTAGTATCTCTATGGTCACCTGTGCTCCTACTATAGGTAGCCCTAAGATGGCATGGACATCCTTTAATGTGATATCCACCTCTACTATATCCCCATTCACCTCTCATCTAAAGGTGTTAGTCAATCATTCTTAGCAACCAAGGAACATGATTAATAGATAAACATTAAGGGGTTTTTGACACATCTCTACTATCTTTCCTAGACCTATGGATCCTATTCTAGCCCTATCTCCATCTGATAACCTATCTAAAAAATTTGGTAACCATGTTATGTCTACAAGTCTACAAAATCTCCATCATCCATGTATCTAAGAAATAATGAAGGATGTATCAACTCCTTCAGGTCATGAATAGTCAAAATACAATTTTTAACATTTTTACATAAAAGATAAGCCCACATTTCTTTGTTTCCTTTTTTTCACCCTATTTTTAGCCTACTTGATCCTTATTGACCTTACTTGGTCATTTAAGGCCATTATCCCTCTTTCAACCTTTCGCACACTTTTTTGTCCCATTTTAGCTCTTTTATCAAACTAGTTTGACCAAAATTTTCCTATAATTTTGCTTGATTGACTCAAAAATCTAAGTCATCCCCCTTATCTTCCCCTCCCTAACACTAAGTTTCCATTCTGGACCTTCTGAACCAACTGGCAACTCTAAACTAGGCCATCAACCTACAGATTATATAGGGTTGACCCATACCTACTGGGTTGGACATGTGGATTTTGTTTAGTTTCCAACCTACTGGGTCGACTGGGTTGACCCAGTGCTTTCTATTTGCTGACCCCTTGTATTTACCTAAAAAAATACAATTTTCTTTCTTTCTTCCTAAATCCTCCAAACCAATTTCCTGTCTTACTATTTACTACCAACAAAATCTAATTTTGTTTCATTTTGACATATATAAATGCTTAAAATTCAAAATTATTAGAAATACACTTAATTCAATAAAAATTTCAAAAATTGGTTTGAGATTCTTAGTTGCATACCTATAGTGCACTTGTTGCTGCCTTTGGAACCTCTCCTTATCTACCTTGTCATCTCCTCACCATCCTAGTTTATTTGGTCTCTAGAGCTCTTTTTCCCAATCTATCACAAATCAAAATAACAAATGAATTATGTTTTTCACTATTTAAAAACACTTTTTAAAATTCAAATCTTTCAATTATTTTTCAACAGATTCTTTATTTGCTTATATCTTTGTTTCTACTCATACATTTTGCAAACCATAAAATGCATTAGATTCATGATGATGTAGAGAATATTTTACACTACCATATGCTTATCTTCCAAAAAAATTATTTTTAGCTATTTTTTCACTAACTTCTAAAGGTTCATCTAGTGTTCTCTACATTGGACACCTTCACATTTCTTACAATTTACTTCTTTATCTATGACACTAAAGTAAGTTAAAGGTATGTTTTTTTTTTAATTAAGTCATTTCATTTATCTTATTTTCTACTTAATGCACTTTACTTAGCATCATCATTATGTGTTATCATGTTCTATCTTGAAGCACCATCTCGTGTTACACTTATGTGACATGTGATGAGATTTGAGTGGGGCATATGTATACACATGATATTTTCAAACTTTTATTGATTAATACCACTTTGTATTTTACAAGAACCTATTGATTCTTAATCTTTCTGAGTGCATACCTTAAAGGGTGTACCAAGAAAGGGGTGGGTAGACCATTAGTGCTTCATAATATTATTGTTCTTTTTACCACTTTCCATCTATACACTTGTCTCCTAAAACCATTTGCCCTAAGCTTATTATTCTTAGTCCTACCCATTCCAGGCATTTTCCTCTTTCCATCCTCCTTTTCTTCCCTAAACACCTTTTTGTATAGTCGAGTGTACTAGGTCAATTGGGTCAACCCAGTATAGTCTAAGGGTATTTTTCACTTTCTTAGTTTGTTAACCTTTCGACTGACCTAGCTCAAACCTATTGAATTGTCCCCAAAAACACACTGGGTTAATTGGGTTGACCGTGTATAGTTGACATTCCTAGGATAATTTAGGGCAAGATCTAACTATATATATAATTTTATTTCCCACCATTTCATAAGAGAAGAATTAATAATGAAGAATTATGAATGAACATCTGCTTATTGACCATTCTACTTGAGGAATAAAGATTAGTGTTCTATACTTTCTTTGAATATATGGATATTGTCTTATGGAGAAGTCTTTTAGATTCTTAGATGGGTTGTATAACCTAGATTTGATTTATATTCATTATCCTTACATAGCACAATAATCTCTTGTGAATCACCTTGTCCAAGGGAGATATTGAGGCTCGACAACTTTGTCTTCAAAATTAAGTATTTCTAACTTTATCTCTTCTTTGTAAGAGTAGATAGATAATGTGTTTGTATTGTTATCTAATGTATTAAGATTTTGTATACATTGACGTGAGTATATGTCTTCTAATACATGTTTAGTTAGTTGTTTTATTATTTCTAACCCCCACTTTGTGTCACAAGCTTTGGTGTGAACTAGATTAGATTTAATTTCTTATTATTATAATAGGTGAATATTTTAAACCTTAGGACTCTATTACGGTTGTTGTGATATTATGTTAGACTATAAGATTTATAAACCTTCCTATCATGATATTTTTGTGACAAGTGATCCCCTAATCATGTCTATTAGATCCCCATATTGGTCATGCTCCCACTTAACAAGTGTATCCCCAATCAAAAGTGTAGGTATGCTCTATCTTCTCTGAGCTAGGATTGATTTATAGACATGATGGATTTCTGGTTGCATACAATTACTAACCCAATATACATTATTGTCACATAATAATAATGTTACTAATTACCATATCGAAAATAATATTTACTCTAAATTAACTAAATAATCACTAATTTATCCAATGTAAATATTAATCCTCAACACTCCTCACATTAACACGACACATTTTAATTATACAAAGGTAAAATTTTGAGTTAATCTTACATTCTTGGTTTAAAAAAGGGTAAAACATTGCCATATATATTTGATACTTTATATGAAACTAAGTGAGACCTTGTTTGTTTAGTTGATGTCGTGAGTGGACACTCCTCCATCACTATAAGTGGAGATAGACACAGGTATTGTTTTAGTAATGGCATCCACACAGGCCCTCACAGAGTTACATATTAACTTATAATTTTAACTTATAAAATAGATCTCTTTATAATAATTTTACTACATACTTGCCCAATAAATATAAATTTTATGAACGTATTGTGTATGTGGGGTTGTCCTATGACATCTAATAGTCTCATTCAGATCATTAGTAGGGAAACTTCTCATGTTTCTTCCTCATTTTAGATGTTTGTTTATGCATATCAACTTACCACTGACCCAATCGAGCATCAAAATTAGATTGAGTAGAACCATGAGATTGTAGTAAGTGTATGTTTTAACTATTTTTTAATTCTATTTTTAAATTAATTTATTAACTTGGTTGCATGTATTTTATGTTAATTTTCTAATAATACTCATATTTGAACATGTTTATATGTAATCAAGCTATGAGTGTAGGATCTACAGTCAGATCTTGGAGTAATCCAAGGCATTTGAGGGATCTCCATCTACAAGCAAGGCATTCCATGGAGGGTCTTCTTTGAGGAAGGAAAATAGAGGGAGGTTCTTTAATGATTAGGTCACATCTATCATCATGTAATTTTTTGTATGCCTATATGACAATCTATGTATTATTGATATTGTCCAAGTGCTTATATGGAATTCATCTAACATTCTATTACATTTTTATTTTGTAATCCTTTATGAATTTTATTATTATATTGTAAAACTAATTTATGAGATATAAGGTTTTTTTTACTTCCATTATCAATAATGAAGTGTAATGTTTGTCCATTGATCCACATTTGATAATTTTAGGTGATTTGATAATTTTAGATGATTGAAAGTCATGTGATAGTGGGAATAATATAATTGGTCATATTATATGCAAAATATTACTAATGATAATTTTCAATACGAATTTTGTATGATTTTTTAGTTTTAATTTTATTTGACTAGAACATGGAAAAAACAATCATTCTTATGTCCATTTAACCAATTCTCCTTTAAATTCTATTTCCAAAATATATCTTCTTTGGAATGGAAATATTCAAGATTAAACATTAATTCATTATTTTTGAGGTATGATTCTCTATCCATACATGACTTGAGAACCTCCTCATTTCAAAATCTTAGTTTAATTTATACCCATATTTTTTCATAAAAGTGTTTTTTAAATTATCCCAATTACATTTTGATGGCAATCTCCCAAAATATCTATCATAAATTCATGAAAATAATCTTGTACCCTTAATAATTTTTTTGAAAAAACTAAAGTTGAGTTCACTTATTGATTTACCGTTCACCACTAATAGTACTCTGTCTATGGCCTAGGCTAGATCTTCTTATCCTCTCTTATAGATCCACTTATATTGGTCTCTTAGAGACCAATGAGACTTATCCTCATATTGGGCTCCTTTTATGTTACCAAGAATATTACTCTTTATTAAATAATCTATCACACTCCTTTATACTCTTACACATAGTTTCAATGCAATCATAAGGCTCAAGTGTATAGATATGACCCTTTTTATTTATACTAAACCCTGATTAACCCTTAGAGGTTTTGTAATCTTTAGACTATCAAATCAGACATACAAAGGTTATTTGAAATTTGGAACCCACTTGATCATAATAATAGGGTATTAATATAAGTACATATCAAATTCTAGACCTTCTTTCTCAATCATTTTCCTTTTATGGTCAATTTCGCTTCATTATGTTTGTCTTAGGGTTTAAACAGTTATATGAGACCCAAGATCTTCTTAGAAGTTGATAATAGAGTCCAAGGGATATCTAAACTACTTAACACATTTAGAGGAAGGTAAATAATATTATCTCACTTCACTAATAGTATAGTCAGGCTCATCCAAATGTTAAAATGTAGTTCTAATAGATTGTGTATGACTGTATCATATCTTGCACTATTACAAACCTGAGAGGGCTTAGGTGGAAAAAAACACTCCTTTTTCTCACTAGATAATTTCAAGTTAATGATGTAAATAGAGGAATTAGCATCAAGGATTACATTATTCATAATTATTTTTTATTTATACATTATAATCACATTCAATACTCTCTGTTACATACACACCCCTACATCTTCTTACACATTCAAGTTCAATAAGGCCTGAAGAAATATATTTTCTTCCTAATCATTTATAAATACATGATCATCATTAAAATAACACAAAACCCATTATTATCAAGATAACACTCTTTATTTATTAATCAGAATAATAAGATATAATTAAAACCTTAATGGAGACCTATTACAAGATACATTTAATCTGATAACTAAAACCAATGGTAAACCCATCAATGTGTCACCTATATTATATGTGTTGTGATGCTCACACAATATCCCACTAACAATCTCCTTCTTACTCCTTTTTACTCTATCTATCCTCAACAACTTTTCTTTGTACATAAAAATGCCTTTTAAAAATTCTTTTGGGTAGGTACATAGTCCATTCAAGCTTATCTTGTTGGCTAAACTAGACTCATGATAGGTAAGAATACCATAGTCTTGTCAACCTCTCATCTCAACATATCATATTCCAAATTTACCTTCTCCCACATTGATCATTGGATTTTAGATAATTTTGAGGTGTATTTACATGTATAATAAGGTAAAAGGAAGTTTACATCATGGTTATGACCTTTAGGACCCCTTTGAAGAGGTTTCATACCCTTAATGACTAGCTACAAGGTCTACAATCCCATAAATATAATTTAAATATTCAAATCCCTCTTTTTGGAAGGAATGTGACAATAATGGAATTTAAACATCCTTAATAATTCAATTAGGACTTTCCATGTTTTTCAAAGCCTATAAGATCTTTTACATTGCATATGGAAACATAACACATCTTTACACACCTCATTTACCTTCATAACAGGGCTTATTTAATTATCCTAAACTACTTTATATAAATGTACATCATGTTATTAATGTTTATGGATCACATTACTTCAATAAATACCACTTAAGGTTAATAGTAGATGAAGAAGAATAGACTTGGAAAATATGCTAGAAAATTTGATGCAGGTCTAACAAGTTGACAATTTCTATTAGGATCTATCCTCTCACTTTTACCTATCAATCTATCATGGAAAATTGTCTAATAGGTCTCAAACAAAGCAAAAAATTTCAATAAATACAAAAAATTAAAAAATAAATAGTTACCCATGATGGTACTTCTTATTCTTATAATATTGAAATTTATATTAGAGTTTATATTAATTTGAAATAAGAATAAATATACCGTCTTTGGTTAGTGTAAAGCTTTTCATTATTTCTTGGTAATTTTTTATTTTTGGTTGTCTATTAAGAGTTGGAGTGCATTAGGAAATTGAAATTGGAAAATTTAGTCATTTTTATGAACCGTAAGATCCATCCTCTATATGTCTGAAAATTGTTCTTACACTTGGAGCACTTTGGTTGAACATTTGAAGGTAATTCATGGTATAAGCTATAGTAGCAGGTCCTAAAATATAGATTTTTATCAATGAAAAGACTAATTATAGAGATAAAATAGGAATTTTTACCTATGGGACCCCTAAGTGAAAATATGTCATCTATATAAGTGAATTACACATATTTCCACGACCCTGACATCGAAGTCCACCTAGAAATACATTTTCACTATTGTTCAAGAGTGCAAAAACACTAATAATAAATGTTATAAAAATTCAAGTTATTATTTTAAAACTCCATTTTTAGTGCTTATTCACTAAAACCTATCACTTCTAACACATTTGGATTGGTGGATAACATTTAGGACCATGTTCTTGGGCTCATGTCATGCCCAATTGACATTGAAAAACCCACCACCCATTCCAACGTGGTTTAAAAATTAATCATATCAGAGCATACCAAGATTATGATAGCTTAAATATGATCAATAAAAAATGGAGATCATATATTGAGCTTTATAACAATACCTAATACCTATCAAATTTTCAACACCTACAGGGATAACATACAAGATGGGGTTTCAGGCATATGAGCTCACATGAAGAGATCTAAAGTCAATTGAAAAGAGAAAATTTTGGATGTTTATGATTAATACAAACATTTTCAAATAATTTTAAGAATAGATAGATATTGGATAGGTCCAAACAATCCTCTAAACAAGTGATCACCATAAACAAGGGTGAAATGATTAGTCACAAGCTTGTACACAAGGTGAAAAAGTGAAAGTTGTCAATAGGTTTGTGTATGGCTGGAGATATTGAGTATTTTAGATAAATATAAGGTGATTCATACATATTTTAAGTTCATATTGTCATTTAGGTATCCAAATCCAATTCTATGGCCCAAATGCATGCACACAACCACAAAAAGGGTCTACATGCCTAAGATTGTATGATTATGGTGATTTTTATTGATTTTAAATTCCAATGAAATTATTAGAATTTATATAATGTGTTTTCATGGACATATAAAAATAATTATCTCTTGATACCCTATAGAACTCAAGATACAAAAAAAATTCTAAACTTGCCTACTTGTTGCCATGCAGATCCTAGTTTGCACAAAAAGGGCCATAAATTGGGTTTTATAGATATAAATAAATTTAAATATTTATTAAAGGTATAAATTTACATTTAATTTTTTTTAAAGTTGTATAATATTTTTACTAAACTTGAGGAGAGATAAAACACAAAAACATAGGCCTGCACATGCAAAAATGAAGGAATATCAGACCTAAAGAGGACCAAAAGTGTTATAAGTCAATTATATTACTATAAATGCTATAAAATAGGATATTTAGGTTATTTATGATGTATTTAACATGTTTAAAGTGTTATCAAACCTTAAAACCCAATCATTATAAATTTATACATGATTTTTTGCAAACATGGCCTGGCCTAAATGAGTTAGGTTGAATAGCAAGTAATCATTTTGTGAAGGTATTGGATCTTATAATGGAAATAGAATATGTAAAAGAGTCTAAAAAGTGTGTTCAGAGTTTCAATATGATTCTTAGATCATATCCCCAATCTTACTCTTCATCCACCTCCAAATAGGCCTAACATGTTAGTGGCCTAGTGAACCTTCTTGCAATCAAAGTGATAATGACCCAAGGTGAGAGGTTGGCATGATTTAGGATATGAATTATATATTTTTTTAAAATATTTAATACCTCAATTTTATTATAATAATCTTGATCTATACATTATCCACCTTGGCTACACTAATGAGGTGGATTGGTGTAGTCAAGAATCAAGAGGAGGAGGTCTCTAATTTGAGGTTTTTATCAAATTTTGAGATGTAATAAGACTTAAAAATATTAATAAAATTTATTTCCATGATCAGGTGGAGGAATGGCCATAAATGAGGATCATACTTTGAAAATCATGTAATATAATGAAGATGCTAGAGAATATAATGAGACAATGGCAACTTGGGAGTTGAAAATCAGTTACATGCAGGTAAAAAGGAATAAATGTTGAATGGGGAGTGTTAACCAAATTTGACTTTTAGGTCAAATTGAAGCACCCCTAGGTAAAAAATTGACTTTTATTTGTTATATGGGTCTAATATAGATATCACAAGGTGTTTTAGAGGCTAATTGATGTCATTTGATGTCATTTTGTGGGAATAGTTTTCATATTAGGTGAAAATAGGTATTTATGGGAGAGGTAAAAAGTAAATAGTAAATTAGTATTTACCGAGAGGTAAATATTAGTTATAAGTTTTTAGTAATTGTATGGTTAATATGGTAAGTAGGATATATTATTTATAAGTTATAATAATATATCTATATATGAGTGTGCTTAGTGTGAGATATTTTAAGTGAGAAATCAGGGGAGAGATTATAGGAATATAATTCCTATATATATGTAATTTCATGGAATGTTTTATTATTCAAATTAATAAGTGTGAAAAATATCTTGTTGAAATATTTATTTATCCATCTTTTCATGCATTAATTCTCTATGCATTGTGTTTAGCTCTCCTCTGATTCTTATCAATGGTATCAAAATAGATTCGATATGGGATCTTAAATTGTTAAGGGTATGCCTACTTGTCAATTGCCCCTATTGATGTAAGTGTTTGAATATAAAAATAAGTTTTTAGCTTGAAAAATTATTTGTTTCAGTGGGAAGATATTAATTTGAAAAGAGTTGTTAGTAGTAAAAATTGTGTGGAAGTAAGAAGCTACATGGACGTAATAAAAGGAGATGTGCCATACATATCTAATCTGTAAACTATATTGTCAATTTCATAAGTGATTATTGTTGGCTATTTTTAACCATCACCTTTTCCCACATCCTACATGGTGAAGGTGTATTGCAGTCTCCTTGCAACCCTGCATTCTTCTCTGATGAATTGATTTTATCATAGTTGTTGGTAGGAATCGTGACATATCTCTACCACAGCAAGGTTTAACTCAACATTTTTTGCCTTACACAATGACTCCATTCAATTTTCCATAACATGTAAAAGAATCAACACTGTAGTTTTCTAAGCTTCATCTCATCAAAGCTTGAAATTTTCAAAAAGATTGTACACCTGTACGAGTATGCCACAAGTTGTTTTGAATAACAATTTTTTGATTGTCATTCATGATTTAGGTTTAAGTCATTTTATTATTTTGTCTTTGGCTTTTATATATACAATTTTAGCATGTTCACTTGTCTCTTTAAAAAAAGTGGGGTTGGATTTGTTTAGTCTTTTACTTTTATACAAAATTCAAGAGTTAAAATGTTTTAATGATTATAGTCAATAAACCATTTTTTTTAATTTGGTTGTCAATAGGATATTATCAACAGGGTCTTGTCCATCTAAAGTATTAATTTTATTTATGAGTTTTTTCCTAAAATAAAAGTCTAGTAAGTTTTTTTTTATAAATGTCTTGTGTCATACATGTCTGCATAAGAGTTAAGTCATTAATATTTTAATTTAGGTAAAGTTTATTAGTATCTTAATATTATGAGTTTAGTCTTTTTGTTAATTTGTTAGAAAATTTAAAAGTGTCAAAGTTTTTTTTTTATTTGGGTCCATAATGGTATTTGATTTAATAGTTTTATATCAAATATAAAATAGGGTCTTGTATTTTAGGTGAATTAGGTTAATGTCAAAAATGAGTCATTATCAAAATATTGTAAAACTAAAAAAATTGCCTTATGAATGTATTATCAGTGGAAACCGACATCCATAATATGAAAATCCAAGACTAAAAATATGAAATAATTTTGGAGGATATGAAGTAGACACTGAACCTGAGAACGCTAAACTGACAAAACATCAACATTTGATAACAAAACAATACATCTGGCACCTAAAGAATAAATCTTTATGATTTAAATAAGTAGTATCCTTTACTGGAGTCTAGAGGCTATAGGGAGGAAGGAGGTCTTTTAGTGACCTCTCATCAATCACCCACAATGGGGCCACATCATGTTTTGGTGATGTGTGTGGTGTGTTATTTTCAATTTTTCAGTGTGATAGTTATATTTATTTTTTAGCATATGTGAAAAATAAGAATAGTTGTACCTATTCAATTGTGAGTGATATTCCCATGTAACCCTTTTGTATATTTACATTGGATAATGTTGATCTAAAAAGCATTGTAGAAATCATGATGAAAGGTTAGTGGTAAACCTATTAAAACCATGTTGTAAGGTTAGTGGTAACCTAAGAAAACCATTTTGTAAGGTTAATGGTGAATCTGAGAAAACCAGTTTGTAAGGTTATTAGTGAACCTATGAAAACCATTTTGGAAGGTTATTGGTAAACCCATGAAAACCAATTTTAGATGGAAGAAATGTGCAATGACACATGTATGCAGAGAAGATCATGAGCACACAGAGGTGGAGCATGCTACAATCAAAACACAAAGATATATTATACCATGTAAAAACTATGGGAGAGAATGTTGGGAATAATTTTCAAATTAGGTGAAAATAGGTATTTATGGGAGAGATAAAAACTAAGTAGTAAATTAGTATTTACCAAGAGGTAAATATTAGTTATAGGTTGTTAGTAATCATATGGTTAATACGATAAGATTCTTAGAATATAATTATTGTTAATATATATTATTCATAAGTTATAACAATATATCTATACATGAGTGTGCTTAGTGTGAGAGATTTTGAGTGAGAAATCACGGGAGAGAATATAGGAATATAATTCCTATATATATGTAATCTCATGGAATATTTTAAAATTCAGATTAATAAGAGTGTGCAAAATATATTTTTTTGAAATATTTCTTTATTTAACTTTGCATGCATTAATTCTCTGTGCACTGTGTTCGGATCTCCTCTGATTCTTATATGTCTTTAGTTATTTTAGTCCCTTTAGTCATTTTTGGTCATTTTGAGGTCAAAAAAATGACATTTAATGAGTTTTATAGATTTATTGGGAAGTGTGAGGGTCCCAAAATATGATTTCACATCCCATATGTCTTAATAGTTCTTAAGTAACTGAAACCAACTAAAAAATAGAAAGTTCCTTAGAAAAAGGGTAGTTTTCTTGAGGAAAAGTAATTTGGAACTTGTATGGTTTATTGGGAAGTGTGCCATGTGGGAAATGATCATGGTATGTCTCTTCATATTTTACAAGCTTAGTTACACTTTTTAATTTCTTTGGAAGTGCCATTTTTGGCCCAAAACCATTCTGCTCTATTTTTAGTCTTCTTGGCAAGTAAAAGTGACCTTCAAGTTTGTGCTTAGTATGGATAGCTCAAGAGATTTTAGATCAAATGCATTGCGGAGGTTAAAATAAAATAAGATACCTTATTTTAGATATAAATAGTTTTAATAATGGTGGTATGTGCTTCATGAACCATTCTGATGAAGTTGATTATATTTTTTTGCTTGTTAATCTATATACCCTATAGGTTTTACTCCATGTTTGGTAATTTTGTATGAACTAGTTACTGAGATTGATTCTGGATGATTTTATCATCCTCATTCAATTCTCTCTATGTTTTGTCTTAGGTTTCAAGTTGATTTGATACTCCAAATAACTCACTTTGTAGGAAGGTACTACCATGTGCAGTCCCAATCAATTTTCCACTTGTAGAAGGTTGAATTCCATACATGGGATTCCATGTGAATATGATATGGTGTATTTACATGTATTAATGTAATATTTATCACCTCCCTTCATGTTTTTTTTCACTACATCATGTTTGGATCAATCTTGATATCCACTCTCACACTCAGTCAACTTCTTGCTCATTTTTACTTACAGTCATAGGAGATAATGTGTGTGGACATATTTAACATGATTCATAGAAAGGTAAAAAAATATCATGACTTTTAATATGTTTTCATCTCAATATATTCAAATAATAACCTCTACTTATCATAATAAAGGATTATGGTAGTCATGTAACACACTTTCACCTAGTCTGGCATGAATATGCCCACCTACAGGGGCTTGGAGGATAAATTCACATTGAATGGGACGTGTTGATACTTGTTTTAGACCCTTATAAGTGTGAAGAGTCCATTTTAAATCTTATAAATTTGTTTACAACTCATTAAGGGACTATTTTTCTTGTTCACTACTTGGAATTTCCTTACTACCTACATTGTGGAATAACCACCTACAGGTGGCCTAGGCAGAGAGTTTAGAATCCATATGGAGAGTTTGAAACATCTGATGAACCTTCTTCAGTGTATTGATATGGTTAAATATCATGGTATAATGTTTTTTAAGGTTAGACTACTAAATAAGGAATGAAGGCTACCTTCAAAAAATGAGATGACTATGTTTGAGATCAAATCCCTAAAGGTACAAAATAGAGCACCTGAGCTTTTGGTTGAAGGCTTAGAATAGGATTATAAAGACTTTTGATTCACCCAAGTGATAATAGCCTATATCTCTTACATAGGGGATCAACTTGAAAAAAGGATAAAGTGGTTTAGTCCTTTGGTTATCTTGATGGTGAGGCTTGAACATGCACTTCTCATCACTAATTTTTGATAGTGAGGTCAGATCTAAAGGGACTCTTTCCCCAAAGTAGTAGTTTGAAACCTTGCCCCATGATTGGAAGGTTATATTATGGAGGAGAAAACTATGATTTTATTTCATTTGGGGAGATAATGTACAACATTTTAGACCCTAGACACGCCTATAGGTATGTCTAAGCCAAAATAGTCATCTACAGTAGCAAGAAGATAAAATAGTGTTTTGGAAAAACATTGAGGAAGGTGGAAGGTTTGAAGACACATTTGAGTGTTTGGAGAGAGTATAGGGTTTCATTATGATATAAGGAAAACCAAAAAAATTTGGTATGCAATTTTTTCCCTTAACAAACACTTACAGGTTTCTAACTCCATGAAAAGGATGCCTACAGCCAAGCTTAAGGTAGAAAACATAGTTTCATAGGTCACAATAAAGGAAAGAAGGTCTTAAGAATAGGGTATGAATTTGGGCCAATGTAATAGGTTATAAATGGTCCTTATAAATAAAAGTGACATAAAATATCTCCCATGAATAATCTTCATACACAAGGTCTCCCTTAGTCAAACACAGTTGATTGTGTATGAATGTATAGGGGCAAAGAGCGGGAAAGTTAAGGCTATTGCTATGAATTGGTCCAACATGGATATAAAAATATAAAACCATTTATAAATGGAATTATTCCTTAAAATAAGGTGTCCACATATCATATTCAAAGTACAACTGGGCATACATACCTAAAGGTATCCTCTCTAAGGAAAAAACATAGTCAAGGAGGTGTATCAGTCCTAACTAGAAATAATGAATGGAGGGGAGCATGGAGTTTGTAATGGTGAGAAATATAAATAAACATTTTCATTAATATATATTATCATGACAACCTCATACAATTGGGAATCAAGCATGGAAATACCTTTTCAAATGTAATACATAGCCCATGGAGGAAACCATGTAGTCAGGATTCTTTACAAAGTCTGGGTAGGGTATTAGAAGAAGCATGTAAGGATATAAGGTGTTATAGAGACATATGACACATTATTAAATGCCCTTATGGCCTCCATAATCAATTTTCATGATAAATAAACAAAATAACAACCTTGAACAAGTAACATATAGCTAGTACTTTAAAACAATGCATACAATCCCTGTCTGGTAGGTCAATCTTGGATTTTTGAGAGTTTTAAAGGTAAAATATTATCTTCAAGAGATAAAAAATTTTAAATATCACCCTTATTAATTTTATATAATTTTAAATTATTCATATTTTTCTAGTTAAATATGGTAGTTCCCTATGTTTTGTCTCAGACAGAGGGCACTCCTTTATGAGCATAAACTAGTAGGTTGAGGAAGTGTATAAGGGGAATAGACTAGGAGTTGATTGAACCCTTGAGGAAGGTTTGTGAGGTTTAAAAATGATCAGAGTATAATATAAAACAACTCACATAATATGGATACCCAACAGGGTGATCTGGAATGATGAAGTTGCAGACAGGCCTAAAGATAAGATTTTAGCCCAAGGACAAAATAGGAGAATAATGACACTTCTAGACCTAAGAGTGATTTCCACCTTGTTTGATCATGTTTTTGTAATATAATTAGATGTTTTTGAGATAATTTTATTCATATTAAATAATGATAATTCTATTTTGGGTCTTGACCAACTCAGGCCTACTAAGCAAGGATTAGGCCTAATGCACTAAGAGGAGGTCATTCACACTTTTGACATTAGACATGCATTGAAACTTATTATAACATGTTAATAAGGTTAATAAAATTATTATAAAACCTAAAAATTTTAGGGTGATCCTTAAAAAACCATTTCTATCTCAAAACCCACTCAGACCTACAAGAAAGTGAAGGAGAAGCTCGATAAGGTGGTTTCAAGTGTTCACATCTCTCTTGATGATTTGCATGGGAATAAAAGAAGTTCAAAGGAGTTATAAGAGCTATATATAAATAATTTTGTGTAATTAGATTTAAATTCTAATGTAAAACCTTTATTAATGAACCTTAAGAGTGGAAATAGGCCTAAAACCCTTAAAACCCCTTGTACAGACCCGATGGAGAAAATGGAGTTGGATAGTTGATCAAATAGAATACTTTACTTATGAAACCTATTCGAATTTATAGAGGACTCACTCAAGATCATTCCCATGATTTTTATTTGTATGTAATTGTATGTATGGTGTGATAAATAGGATAGTTTTGACCATTGCTTATGTTTTGCAGGTTCTAGGAGGAGTCTAAAGATGAAACCAACTTTAGGAATAAGATATAGACTTGGACTAACCCCTCATGTCAATTTCATACTCCATAAAAAATCTTGAGTGTGCAAACAATATAATTCATCTTAGTCAATCAAAAATTTCTTAGTGGACAATCTATTGAGAAGGGTGGAAATCTTCATGTGAGTTGATTTCAAAGCATGCATGATGCCTCTAAGGCCATGGAAGGTCCTGACAAGTGTCAGCCACTCTCTCTCATGGATTTACATTGAGGAAGATCAAAGGTTGAATGACACATTTGAGTGTTTTGAGAGAGTATAGGGTTTCGTTATGATATAAGGACCACCAAAACAAGTTTGTATGCAAGTTTTGCCCTTAACAAACACCTACAGGGTTATAACTCCATGAAAAGCACACCTACAACCAAGTTTAAGGTAGAAAACATAGTTTTGTAGGTCACAATGAAGGAAAGAAGGGCTTAAGCATAGGGTATGAATTTGGGATGATGGAAGATTTTATAAATTGTCCTTATAACTAAAAGTGAGATGAAATATCTCTCATGAAGAATCTTCATACACAAGGTCTCCCTCAGTCAAACGGAGTTGATTGTGTATGAATGTATAGGGGCAGAGAGCAGGAAAGTTAAGGCTCTTAATGTGAATTGGTAAAACATGGGTAAAAAAATATAAAACCATTGATAAATGGACTTAGTTTTCCAAAGAGGGTATCCACATATCATATTAAAATTACAATTGGGCATACATACCTATAGGTATCCTCTCTAAGGAAAAAACACAATCAAGGAGGTGTATCAGTCCTAACTAGACATAATGAATGGAGGTGAGCATGGAGTTTGGAATGGAGATAAAGCTAAAGAGACCTTGTCATAAATATAATATTCTCATGACACCCTCATATAATTTGGAAGCAATCATGTAAATACCCTTTCAAATGTAATACACAGCCCATTAGAGGAAACCCTACGATTAGGACTCTTTACACAGTCTGTTTAGGGTATTAAAAGAAGCATGTAAGGAGTTAAGGTGTTATAGATACATATGACACATTATTAATGGAAATTATGGTCTCCATAATCCCTTATAATTATAAATAAACAAAATAATAACCTTGAATGAGTAGCATATACCCAGTACTTCAAAATAATGCATATAATCCCTACCTGGTAGGTTAGTCTTGGATTTTTTTAGCATTTGAAAGGTAAATTATCATTATCATGATCTAAATTTTTTTATATATAACCATTAGGGTGTGGATATACTTTTCAAGTATTTATATTTTTCTATTAAAATAGGGGAGTTCACTCTATTTTATCTCAGACAGAGGGCACTCTCTTATGAGCATAAGCTGGTAGGTTGAGGAAAGTGTATAAGGGGATGAGACCAATAGTTGAGTGAAACCTTGAGGATGGTTTGTGATGTTGAAACATACTCATAGTATCATATAAAAACCTCATATAATATTCATACCCAATAGGGTGATCTGGAATGCCAAAGTTGCAGACAGGCCTAAAGACAAGATTTTGGCCCAAGGACTAAATAGGTGAACAATGAAAATTCTATCCCTAGGAGTGATTTCCACATTATTAAATCATGTTTTTGGAATATAATTTGATGTTTTTGAGATACTTTTATGTATATAAAATAATTATAAGGCCATTTTGGGTCTTAACCAACTCAAGCATACTAGGCAAGGATTAGGCCTACTGCACAAAGAGGAGGTCATTCACACTTTTGATATTAGACATGCATTGAAACATATTAGTGAATATCAATAAGGTCACTATAGGTATGATAAAACCTCAAAATTTTAGGGGAATATATAAAAAACCATTTTGATCTCAAAACCCACTCAGACTTGTAGGAAAGTGAAGGAGAAGCTCAATAAGGTGATTTCAAGTTTTCACATCTCTCTTGATGATTTGCATGGGAATCAAAGAATTTCATAGGGGTTAGAAGAGGTCTTTGAAATAAATTTGTGTCATTATATTTAAATTATAGTTTCAAACCTTTATGAATGAACCTTAAGAGTGGAAACATGCCTAAAACCCTTGAAAACCCTTGTAAGGACCCAATAGAGTAAATGGAGTTGGATAGTTGATCACAAGGAATAGTTTGCTCATGAACCCTATTGGAAGTTTTAGAAGACTCACTCAATATTACTATCATGATTTTTATCTGTATGGGCTGGTATGGATGGGGTGAGAAATAGGGTATTTTTGACCATTTTTTGTGTTTTTTAGGTTCTAGGATTCTAAATATGAAAAAAAATTTGTGACCAAGATATATAATTGGGATAAACCCTAATTTAAATTTAATACTCCATAAAAAAATCCTAAGTGTGCAAACAATAGCCATCATCTTAGCCAGTTAAAACTGGCCTAATGGATAAGTTGGTGAGAAGGATGGAAAGCTTCATGTGAGCTAATTTTAAGGCATGCCTAATGCCTCTAAGGCCATAGAGGGTCTTGAAAAGTGTCATACACTCTATCCCATGTATTTTCATGATAAAATGATCTCTTTTTGGAATCCAAGTTGAAGGGTACATGGAATAGAAGTTTTCTTGACAAAAGATGATGATGGCTCACTTCCAAATGATTTCAGAAGACAAGGATTGACACTAATGCATGGACAGGTATGCCTAAAAGCCTTACCCTTAATCCCAATCACTATAATTGTTATTAGTCAGTTATGAGGTGTTTAATAAGGGTCAATCATGAAGGTAGTTTTTTGAGCCAACAAAGGGAGTTTCATGCCACTTTTCATGAAGTTTATACCTTGAGTTAACACTTATGATTCCTAACATTGCATGTTTTATACAATATCCTCTTTGCATGCACAAGTAACTCCTTGGATCAGCTTGACAAGTGTCCTTATGACCTTTGTACTTCTCTCTTCTTCTCCCTCTCTCGAGTTCTTTAATAACTAGCCAATTTGGCTATTGTAACTTATGATCCACCTGAGTATGGAAAAGCCCTACTCAAATTCATACCATTTGATCAATAATCCTACTAATTTTTACCTCTTCATGGTTTTTATTAGTGTGTTTTACTCGAATGTTGGATATTGCTTAGTGAAGACTACATATTCCTTAGCATGTTGTCTCATTCTTGCATCTTATTTGCAGTTGGAAAGATTTTTATTGCAGGGCATGTGAAGTGTTATATAAAATGTTAGGGACTAAGTGAGTTATTCTATTCATTAGTGACCTCATAGGCCTCTTGTCTAGTCTTTATAGCTTTGAACATTCATCCATAACCTCACAAATGTGAGAAGATGAATATTGGAGAAGTGTATATTTAGTTTGTCTCTTGATTTCTTATGTAACATGTTATTGGTTGGAAGTCATCATGTTATTTGCGGTATCACCTCCCTTATAATAGTTTGATTTTAGTTATCTCTCTCCATTTTCACCCGCAGAATTTAAGTGTTTTGTAATCCAAAGTGGTACATCAAGGGAGCTAGCCCTATCTAGAGATTCACCTCATCCTTAGGTTGCCCACAAGCCTAGAGGTGTTTCTATTCTGCCACTTGGATGAGGAGATCTTTTCCATCTCCTAAAAGGGTGAAAATCAAAGTGATAATAGGGAGATAGTTAAACAATGATCTCATAGGAAATAGGCTTTCAATAATGTCAAGCATGCTACCCTTACACCTTGAGCAAGAAAATAGTCATTTGATGGAGTCAAAGAAGCATTGTAGGTCTTTCAACCTACCCTATAATAATGGAATTATTTCATGGATATTGAAAACAAGTTGGTCAAAGAAGAAATGAAGCATTTAAGGCAAGGAAATGGTGAGTTAAGATCAAAATGGATTCAAGGAGACCACCATCCCCAAATATTGGTCAACTCATGAAGGCATTTGACCACATCAAACACTTCAATAAGACATGATGTTCATTTTATACTTTTCTTCATTCAAGGCAACCTCATTTCAAGGGAACATGCTAATTACTTTTATCAAGCTTCTCTTAACTTCAAGAATATGAAATTCTTTACTAACAGTGCCAACCACATGAAGGTGGAAGCTTATATGGCACCACTAACCTAAAAAAAATTATTAGTAAGTAATTAAAAATTAAATTTATATGTAATACCTATAAAAATAAAAATAAAATTTTATTATGCATACATTTTAGAAGTCAACATACCTACACATATCAATCCATCGAACCACTAGGATCTGCTCTAATCTTGATGTTATCAAGAATAGTTTCATGGTATGACTCACAAAATTCCCATAGATTCTTGTTTAATGACCTCCCATGATATTTTTAAAAGTGAATATTTATTGAAAGGACTAAATTTGAATAGTGAATTATCTTCTTGTGTGTTTTAAAGTCTTCAAATGATAATATATCTAAATTTTTAATTGGATATCTTCAAATGACAATATATATAAATTTTTAATTAGATATCTTCAAAGCCAAGTTCCAGTGACTACCACAGACTCAGTATGATACTCAATGTTTTCTCCATATATGACTATGGAAGTCAAATTTTTCTTTTCCTATGCACTCTGACATAAGTAGTATTTTATGCCCTCTTAATTTCTCTCATTTTAAATAACTATAAAAACATTCCTTGTATCACAAAAAACAATTTTAATGACACTATATCAAGATATATAATGGGATTAAATAGTACATAATGAATAATATTCTACATGGCTACATTAGATAGAATACATGGTCAAAGTCATGTGATAATGTCATATATGTAAATTTCAATGCTCATGGACCCTGATATGTGTTGATTGGAATTAGAGGTCTATAAATCCAATCATCCACCCACTCTTGTGACTCACACTCATTTCAAATAGAGTCCATGCATGAAGAACATAAACATACCAAGTGTCTCATATGAATAGTCCAAGTTCTTGCATTTGATCTATGAAATAAGTAGAGCTCACTTTAACCCATTATAGTTAGACAATATTCATACTTTTCCAAGTTTGATTCCTCCATTAACTAAAAACATCTATGAATAGTAGAATTTGGTTGATCACCATGGCACATATTATCATTACACCATTCAACCATGCATTATGTATTATTCAAGTTAGTACCCTCATTAAATTTTAACTCCTCATTTATAATGTCTCTTTTTACACATGATCCAACACCATCATGCTCCCTTATCTATGGTCAACCTAAGTGAAACTCCAAATTTATTCTATACTAATCGTAATGTGTATCCTACTCAACCAATAAAACATCCATGTATTCTTGAATTATGATGTGAAATTATCTGAACAAATGTAATTTTGACTAAAATAAATGTTCCTCTTAGTCAACTCTCCATAGAAATTCTCAAAACAATTTTGCACGTACTCTATACAATGCGATTAGTCATTGTTGATATATAAATGGTACTCCTTTAATATTTTTTGACCTTACCTAGTACTATTAGGTGCATTCCTAAATGATATATGCATAAATATGACAAATAATAATGAGTTTTAATATTGTGATTGAACTTCCATTTGTGGTTTGAATGTGTAATTTTAGTGAAGTCAATTACTGAAATAATCAAACCAAGAGGGAATGTGTCCTTGCTAATCTTGAAATGTTTATATAACTATATAGCTCTGTTTATATGCCTTACATACTCATAAATACTTTTCTCCATAAATTTGATGATAAATTCTAAAACAGGTATCTATTTTGTAACAATCTCACACCTTTTAGATTCTTTGCCATCTTTTACTTGATAAGTCACAAATTTATATTTGTTCAAATCAACTAACTCTTGTCTAATTTCACTTGTTTCATATTCATGGATATAATTTTTTAGTTTTGTCAATCCACCACAAATTTTGTAATTTCCATCCAAGCATGCTTTGTTATAAAATAACTTGTGCCCAATGTCCCCCTTTTCTTTAAGTAGAAATGGGGACCCACTTTTTTAGATTATGACTTTGTTATTGAACCTTTCTTCTATATGCTAAGGAAAATTCTTGAGTAAAATTCATTCTTAGTCTTCATAATTAGAAGGATTTGGCAAGTATAGCATTGTATTGTGTATTTTATGAACTAACTCTATTAATACCTTTTTGAGAATTTTGAGCCATGTAGGTTTTCAAGACTTTATTCATTCAGAGACTTATCTATCGAGACTTTTGTTCAAGCTTTTCATTTAGACATTTTGTCTGATAGGTTTGATTTTTAGGTTTTATATTTTGGGTTTCTTGTCTAGTAACTTCTTTGGTATTTTTGTATTGACACTTGTTTATTCAACAAGGATTTGGTCTTCATAGCTTTTGTTTTGAACATATTAGGTCTTCAAGATTTTGCATTAGACATTTTATCCAAAATAATTTCCCTAAAAAAACTTATCTTTATTGGAATTTTTGTTTCAGACATTTTGTTTGATGGACTATTTGTATTCAATATTTTTTTCATAGACATTTTATCTAATAGATCCCAAGAGCTTTATACATATGTTTTAGACTTTTTTGTTCGCACATTTTGTTTGACAGGAATTAGGTCTTTAGGGTTTTTGTTTGGGTCTTTTGTAAAAGGTTGGTCTCAACATAAAACCTGGATACCCTATTCCCAAATGCCAAAATACTTACTATACTAAACTAAATAAAGATAAAATACTTATTATTAGTTTGCTAAAATCACCCGCAAACTAGAACTAATGAAATATGAACTATATAGTAAATATAAAAGAAGTGAACATTGGGAATTTATATCACACAAATTAGTAATCAATGCTAAAGTTATGTACATGAAGTGAATCCATTAAATCCTTCATTATTTTTTAACAAAATTACACTTGAATTCTATTGCTATCTTACACTACAAAGATCCCTAGCTACTACCTATGAGAATACTATGAGTAAAATAATAACTATTGGAAACACAAATTGATCATACAACACATAGAGAATGTAAAAAAATACTGTAAATAGTCTAATTGCACATAAATAATAATGGTGTCTTCATCTATGGTATTCAGGGGAGCAGTTCCACCATTGTCATACTCAATCAAGGATTCCATAGAGTTTATGGGCATAATTTTTGG
Source organism: Torreya grandis (assembly GCA_037957365.1). Classification (NCBI taxonomy): domain Eukaryota; kingdom Viridiplantae; phylum Streptophyta; class Pinopsida; order Cupressales; family Taxaceae; genus Torreya; species Torreya grandis. The sequence goes on along the minus strand of JARHVA010003191.1, from coordinate 371,278 downwards.
TGTTACCATATTTTGCAATAGGTACATTAATTATTTAGAAGTATGGGACATGGTTGATTATGTTTATATGTTTTCATTAGATGATAATATATCTCTCTTTGAGTGACTATTTATCAAGGATTTGTTGGCCTTAAAAAGGTAAATATTGTATTTTGTTACTTCCAAACCTGAGGTGATGTCATGAATCAACCTCCTTCATGACTTATTATTCATTGGTAAGGTCATGTAACATGCCTTCCTACATCATATTGGTAATAATATAGTTGTAGTGTGTATCTCAAGAGTAGATTTCCAAAGATATTTGTCACTATCATCACCAGATGCATACTTTAACATGTGTAGGCTAGTGCAATAGAATCAAGAGAATACAATGGAGAAAGTTATGTATTCATGGCTTCTCCCTAACGATATCATCACATTGAAAGGGAAGAATCCAAAAGGCCCCACTCCCATTAACAAATTTAGGATGGGAGTACACATTTCCATGGTACTACTGAACATACTTTATAGTATGCGTAGTATTCATTTTCTCCGTTTGGATTAGGTGACATTGTTTCACATGATGTTAATTAGGGATGCCACATTCAAGTTAGGGGAGACAGTTTTCATTTGAGAGAATAGGTTATTCATTAAAATAAATAGCCCATTATTTTTGTCCATTTCTACATGATGTCTTATTTGTTGGATGTTGTCATGGGGACTATCTATAAAGTTCTCAATGAGTTGTGGAGCCCAACCACTGATTATATCAAAAATAAGATTTTTGAATTTCAATTCATGAACGTATATGATTATATGAATAATATGGTAAATATTGGTGAGGATGTCTATCCTCAAGTTTGGTAGGCTATCCATGGTTCACTAATGCCTTGAATTGGATCTAGTATTGTGAAGCCACTTTCCAAAAGAGGAGACTATTTCTTGTATCCAAACTTCAATATCATAATGATCTATGAAAACAAGGTTCATCCCTTGTGTCTCCCAAAGTATGTTTTAGAAAAGTTGGTGGAGAAATAAATTACTTTTCAATTGTGGTAGAGTGTAGAAGAGGATTTATCTAAGTGAAGAAAAGCTCATTCCTTGGCCACCACATAGTCATTATTCAAATAGTGTATACAATGAGAAAACCTTTTAGAGAGGTTGGAGGAAAGAGAAAAAGTTATCACTTCCTTACACTTCTACATAGTTATTGGGAATCCCATGGAGCCATTCAAAAGCATATACAAGAATTCAATATACCTTACATCCATGTGCATTATCCATGTGATTTTTTATTTCTAAATGCACATGATGATGAGGAAGTTTTGGAGAGGGCAAGGATTTCTTGGTTAAAAGAAGATCATTTGAGGATGATCCAAGAAGATCTTGAAATCTTTGTGAGGTAATTGGATAACAGGAAGTCACTCTTTCAAGGATGGACCCATTCAAACTTCTAGAAAGATCAATCCATAGACCAAAAAGGCTCCTCATCATAGGGACTCCCTCTGAAACTTAAGTTAAAATTTGTTAATAAGGAACTTGGGGTAGCTAAACCTGACCCCAAGGGAGCACAAGAAGGAGATCCCATAAATTTGGATTCTAATAAGGAAGATCAAGCACAAGAACAACCAATATTTAGCACAATCCCAAAGACTATATTTATTCCCTAGGCTCAAGATTTTACATCTATATGGGTAGTAACAAATGAATCAATTGCATCAGGCTAGCAATCCCCCTCTTCGCATCTAAAAAACACTATTGTTTACATAAGGAAGCCTAGGACTTCAATAGGCAGTCCAAAAATTAAAATATATCAAGGCTTGCCTATAGTGTCCCAATAGGGAGAAGAGGGAGTAGAATTTGAAGTTGAAGATGTTGAAATAGAAGATGTTGGAGATGATGAATATTCTAATGATGAAAATTAACTAGAATTAGCTAAGTCATTACGTTGACAAGGGTATAAAACTAGTTGAAGAAAATACTCCAGGTACCTAGTCTATTCAGACCACTTCTTTGTCTTATGTTCCTATTCTTATGTTTGGTATTGTTCTTATTTCCTTTGTTTTAAGAACTCCTAAGGTAGAAGTTTCCACTTCCTCCATTGATCTATTTGCTTCCACTTATTTCATATAATTGCCTCCAAAATTCCTTCTAGAACTACCACTATTAGATCAATGAAAAATAAGAAGGCATCTAGAAAGTAAATACAACCATGGCCACCCATAGTTCTATATATAATCTTCTCATATCACCCTTCTCATGCCATCCACCACTCCATCTGAAGAAACCATTATCATAAGTATAGGCAAAGGTAAAAGGGCCAAGCCCCAAATAGTCATAGTTTATCCATTCCCTTAGTTTGGAGGAGTGGATTGGTCTAAAACCATCTGGCCTTCATTTTTTGGCACCCTTGTCAAGGTATCCAAGAAGCAAAAAGTCAGTGAGGAGGCTGAGGAAGAGGTTGTAGTCATAACCTCACAATATATAGACATTAATCAATTGGACATTCCTCCCTAGGCCATGGATTTGAGAACTAAGACCTCACATATGCCCAGTTTCAAAATCACTAAGCTCCCTTCTATTGAAGTGGAATGGAATTGCATTATCATAAACAATCTAAGAGGTACGTATTTATATATCATGAAGTGAGATTAAATCTCTTAATCTATAAGTGATTAAGGATTAGAATATACCTAATTATGTTAGGCATACCTAGACTATAAATTCCAAACTTACCTAACCTATGTTACATGTCAATTATAGGTTTAAATTACCTTGAGACATTTATTAAAAATAAACTAAGATTAATTAAGTATTCTAACATTCCCCCCCCCTAAATTGATCATAGATTGAACATAAGAAGAGAGATAATTTTTGAATGCCTCAAACTTATCACATGCAAGTGACTTCATGAAGACATCTACACATTGATCCTGAGTGGGGAAATACTAGAGTTGTATGTTGTGTTGTTGAACATGTTCACATATGAAATGAATCTGAACCTTTATGTATTTGGTTCTCTCATGAAACACTAGATTATGAACATGATGTAGAACACCTTGATTGTTACAATGTAGAACTATAGGTTGAGTCTATGGAACTTCAAGTCTTAAAAGACTACAGCGTATCCATATTTCTTCATAGATATCTCTTGATATAGTGTGATATTCTACCTTTGTGGAAGATCTAGAAACACAATTCTACTTTTTACTTCCCCATGAAATCATACCAGATGTTAGAAAGAACACAAATCCTGAAGTGGATTTCTTATCATCAATAAAAGCTACATGATATGCATTATGTATCCTGTCAAGAATAACTTATCATTATTATTGTAATCTAGGTCATAGTTAATTATACCTCTAATGTATCTCAATACCTACTTTGTTTCTTTCTAATGTGTCACCTTTGGTTCCTACATGAATTGAGAAAGATAGCTAATAACATAGCTAATATTTGGCCTAGTATATGTCAAGTAAATGAGACTCCCGATCAACTGTTGACATAAAGTTGCATTTACTTTTGGTGATGGATCTATATGAGACAAATGAAGTCTTGTCTCTATAGTTGTTTTAATAGGCTTGCAGTCCATCATCCTAAGTTTATTGACAAATGTCTTAGTATACTTTATCTATGAAACAAAAATGTAATGTTCCTTCTGCCATACTTTCAAACCAATACAATAGTGTAGTAGCTCAAGATCTATCATTACAAATGATAATTTGAGATCATTCTTAGTTGCATAGATCATCTTTATTATATTGATAGTGATGAATAGATCATCAACATAAATAATCACTATAACAACCTCCCCCCCCCCCCCCCATGATTTTTGAGGTATAGGTTAGGATCATATGGACTCTTGTTGAATCCATGTTGTATGAGATGCTCATCAATATTGATGTGCCAGTCTTGGGGAGCCTATTTTAGCCCATAGAGAGAGTTGATAAGTCTACACACTTTCTATTCCTGATCAAGCACCATAAATCCTTTAGGATGAGTCATGTAGACTTATTATTTCAAATATTCATTGAGAAAGACACTTTTTACATCCATTTGATGGACTTTCCATCCAAACTATACAACCATAGAAAAACCATTCTGATAGTCATTATCTTAGCTGTGGGAGAAAAAGTCTCCTCATAGTCAATGTATTCTTTCTAAGCATACCCTTTTAAAACAAGCCTTGCCTTGTACTTATCAATACTACCATCTACTTTGTACTTGGTCTTAAATAGCCATTTACATCCTATAGGATTCTTCCCTAGTAGAAGATCAACAAGCTACCAAGTGTTATTCTTTATCAGTGACTGATATTCTACATCCATGACATGTTTCTAAGGTTTAGACTATACGGCTTATGTTACTATAGAGACCTCATATATTTCTTGAACAATACTTATAATGGGCCATATTAACCTCTTCTTGAGCCATGTTTCAATTCCTCAGTCTTGAAGTGGATGTATCTAGTATTCCATTCAAGTTAGCATCTTGTATAGTACTTGTATACCACTTGGGTATATGTTGAGTTGTAGGTGGTGATGCTAGAGGTCATGTTTGAATATCTTCCTATTCACTTTTACCATCACTATCTAAAAATATTACAGGACTTTTGCCTATGTCATTTGCATGTGTAGAAGGTGGATTAATTCCACTCTTTTCATCAAACACCACATCTCTACTGATTAGTACCTTTGTTATTTTTGGATCAAGGAACATGTATGCCTTCGATTGTGCACTGTATCCCACAAAAATAGATTATTTTATTTTCTTATCCAACTTGTTTCATTTCTTCTTAAGAACATGCATGTATGCCTTATAATCAAAAACTTGAAGGTGACTTATTTTTGACACTTAGATTTGCACCCTTCAGGAGATGGTTAGCTCTCCTCATCCAAGTGGCACAATGGAGTCATCTCTCTTGTTGTGGGTGATAATTTTGTTGAGATGAATCTATAGATAATGGGCTAGCTCGCCTTGATGTACCTTTAAAGATCTCTCTAACCTAAAAAATTATGTATGAAAAGGGGGAAGGAAAATAACTAAGAAACAAGTGGTGACACACCAATTTATAATGTCCTCCCAATTGACTGAAACCACTACTTAAAGGTAGACAAAGTATTTCTCACATAAGACTCATAAATCAGGATTCATTACTGCATCAATGTTTCATATGCTAGATTTGAGTAAGTATATGATTCTTAAGAAGGGAATGAATGATTCCAAAGAGGGATATGATCATGGACCACTTTTTGGATATCTCTAAACTTAGAAATAATATTAGCAAAGACTAGAAACAATCTCCTTTATACAAATTGGTAGAACATCAAGAGTACAAGCTAGAAAAGACAATCTTTCACTAGACTAGACCAACAAGATTCAAGTCATTACTCAATATTATAGCATGTTAGTGGAAACAACACTTGTATATTTCTTCAAGAGTTCTCTAAGTACAAATATGGCTAGATTTTTCCCAATAACCAATGGAGGCTACCCAAATGAGCCAAGTGAATGCATATATATATATATATATATATATATATATATCTTTGAGAGGGAGGTCGAGCAAAGGGAAGTCTAAGGGTCACTTGGACATGTGTCACCTTGAGATAATCAGTTACATTTTCATGTGGAATATGTGTGGGGTGAGTTATGCCATGTCACCAAAAGAATCAGTTACAATTGAATTAAATTCTTGGGACATTTTGCCGTTTGTTACCTTTATATTCACCTTTAGGTTCCTGCCAAGCCCTTTTTTAATTCTAATAACTAGTTTTTTGTAGTTTGAAATTAACATTCTATGGGCCATCACCTTCCTTATATTTTTCTTTGGACTTTGTTTCTTCATAAACTTCATTCTGAATAATATTTCAAGCTTTTTTTTGGTCCTTCAAAAATATTGGAAGTGTCTTTTTGGCTTTCTAAAAAATACCCCTTTGAGAAGGTTGAAGTGCCCTTTGGACTTTTTAAAAGTAACTTTTGGCTTTCTTGTTTATGCCTTTCCCAAAATTAAAATAACCTCTATAACTCTTGAAAATGCCCTTTGGCTTTTCCATTTGGTCCACTTCATTGAAAGAATTTCTTTAGGATTTTTGTTTGGACAATTTCTATGGATAATTTTCCTAAGAGAATTCATTCAAATTTTATACTAAGTGCCCTCTGCATCAATGAAGGGGCCCTTCAGAAAAACTAAAATGGTCCTTTAGAAAATTTGCAAGTTCCCCCTTCGGCTTTTTGAAAAAGACTCTTTGAATTTCTTGCAAAAAACACCTTTCAAAAGGAAAATACCTTTTAGATTTTTTGTAAATGACCATTTAGAAAAAATGAAATGCCCTTTTTGGAATATATGTCTAGGCCATTTTCCCAATAAAGTACCCTTCAAGAAAGTTGCAAATGATCCCTTCAGTAAGGAAAAAATACCCTTCAAAAAATTTAAAGTGAATTGTTCAAAAAAATTGAAGTGGTCCCTTCGGATTTCCTGCAAATGACCCTTCTAAAAGGAAAAAATACCCCTCAAAAAAATGAATCAAGCCAAAAATTCCCTTTATAAAAGTTGAAGTGATCTTCAAAAAAGTTAAAGTGCCTTTTAGAAAGTGGGACAAAGGAAATTTTGAAAGAAAAAAATGAAGGATCCGAAAGGATCACTATGCAAAGACTTAGCTAAAAGACCAAAAAAATAAAGCTTTCTGAAAGAAAATAACACTTGGGTTTTTTGTGGACTTTCTTCTGAATGAAACCTACATAATGGACTTAGGTAAACATATAGACTTAGGTAGCTAATTTTTCAAATAGGGGTGCCCAATTTTGTCCTAAAGGGCTAAAATTTGGTCAAAAAAATGGTGACTCACAGGGGTAGTATGCCTATTATACTAACCAAACTAGTAGCCTAATTAATCCATTGGGCATGGAGTCATCTAAGGACACTCAAACAAGGAAACATTATCCATGACTCAAAATCTTGAACAACACACCAAACCTGAAGGAAAAGCCATGTTACAAGACATAACACACAACAAGAATGAAACAAATAAGACACAAAGCAAAGCAAGACACAAGACAACTCACACATGTGTGTAAGAAATTAGAGAACACAAAGAGAGAAAGAAACTATGTGAAAAGGAAAAGGATAACCTCAGTAAAAATGATTTAGATATATCTCATTCATTTGGATATGCAACTCCTCTCCATCCAACTTTGAGAGTTGGAAAGCATTGTGTTATTTGCACTATGTGATCACATATGGGCCACTACACAAAATATCAAACTTTGTGTGTCTTATCGGTTTAGCCCTATCTTCATCCCATTTTAGGACAATGTATCCTTCTTTGAAAATCCTTGGTATGGATTTATTGTCAAAATACTTCTTTGTTTGCTCTTGGTGAGTATACATGGCATGTATAGCTTGATCCCTTGTCTCCTTAAGCTCCATCAACTCACATAATCTGACTTCAATGCTTTCATTCTCCATCAATTATAGTTGATAGGTAAGATCTAAAACTGGTAACTCAAGTGAGATAGGAAGTCTAGCTTCCCTTCCATACACAAGTGTGTATAGTGGGTTCTTAATTGCTCTCTTTGGGGTGATCCTTTCAACCCAAAGAGTTCTCTTCAACTTGGTGTGCCAAGTCCTTTGATTCTCCTCCATTTCCCTCTTTATAATTCTAATTAGATTCTTGTTTGTATACTTATCTAGTCCATTTACTTGGGGATAATAATTGGAGGAGGTGCTAAGGTAGATGTCATGCTTCAAAGTCCATTCACTTATCCTTCCTCCTAGAAAGGCCAATGCATTATCTAAGTTGATTGTTGAAGAAGCTCCAAATCTGGTCACTATATTCTCATATAAGTCTAATATTGAGTTCTCATTTGCCTCTTTATGATCTAAAACCTCCACCCATCTTGTAAAATAATCAGTATCAATCAACACCCACTTATGAATAGCACTAGAAGGTGGATTGATTAGGCCTATGAAATCTAAACCCCATTGCATGAAAAGTTTCTCAACCTAGATTGGATGAAGAGGCAAGGTAGCTAGATTTTGTTTGCCATCAAAAAGAGCACACTTTTGGCATTTTTGTACCCAAGCGTGGATGTCTTTGAAAAATCTAGGCCAAAAGTAACCATCCCTCATAATCTTAGTAGTTATAGTTCTTAAATAAAAATGACCACCAGCTGTCCATCATGGAACTCAAATAATACTCTATCAATCTATTCCAAATAAATACATCTCAACAATGCACCTAAAAAGTCTTTCCTAAATATCAATCCATCAACAAGTACATAGGGAATGGATTGTATCCTAAAGTACCTTCTTCTAGCTTTGTCAACACCTTGTGGATACTCACCAATTTGAAGGAAATGAATCATGCATGGTGTCTATCTCCTCATGGTTGAAGGCTCAACTATTATAGGGTCATCATGGAGTGATAAAATAACCTCTCTTTTCTCTTTCAAGTTTGAAGCAAGATGCTCACATAGTCCCTTTCCCTTCACTAGCTTGGTTGTTTTGATCTCCACATCACACTCTATCACTCTTGTGATCCATCCTGCCCTCTTTTCATTCAAATCTATGTTCAACAGAAAGTTTTTTAAAATAGGATGAGGCACAAAAAAGTGAATCTTGTTGTTATAAAACATATGCCTAAACTTCTTTAAACTCTTTATAATTGAAATCACTTGTTTCTCAACATATGTGTATCTTATTTCATAGCCTTCTAAACCTTGACTGAAGAAGGCAATATGTTGTTCAAAATTTTCATCATTAGCTTGAGTAAGCATGGAATATATTACCTCCTCATTCCCAAAAGTGTATAAATTGAATTCCTTGGAGAAATTTGGACTTGCAAGAGTAGGAGCTTGGGCAATGGATTTCTTGACCTCTTCAAAACTTTCTTTCCTCTTTCTTATCCAAGTGAATATCTCATCCTTCCTTAGCATATATGTAAGAGGTTTGACCAAATCAGCAAAGTTATGAATAAACCTCCTAATGAAATTGGTCTTACCAAATAAACTTTGTAAACGCTTCTTATGTTTAGGCAAAGACAATATCAAGATGGCATTCACCCTTTTTAGATCAATGGAAAAGCCTTTTTTGTAAATAATGTGGCCTAAGAGTTTGCCTTTATGAACATAAAACACACACTTATTTGGGTTTAGAGAGATCCCAAACTCTCTACACCTCTAAAAAAATATGAATTAGGTGTTTCAAATGACCTTTTGCATCCTTAGAGAAAATTGTCACATCACCAAGATAAACCAATACAATGTCATTGATTTGTCCTTAGAAAGCCATATCCATTACAACAACAATATGGAGGGTAGATTGTAAAATTAAAGTCTAACAAACTTAGAAGAAAACTCAACTTCTTCCTAGGAAGTTCATAGTGACCAGCAAATAGCACTTTTCTAGTGGAGGGTAGTTTATAATTCTTAGAAGAAAACTCAACTTCTTCCAATAGAAAAGTGCTATTTTTTGGTCACTATCAAACACATGCCAATTAATGACATTATCTGGTATGGAGGGCCTTATAATCACTTTTAGATGAGGTTAGTTCTTGTCTTCCTTTATCTCTTTTGAAACATCAAATAGAGCTCAAACTGCTGCCAACCTATCAGCATGATTGTTATCTTTTCTTGAGATAGAAGTGATGTTGAAGGCTTTGAAATCTTCCATAAGATCCCAAACTCTATGCTTGGAGGACTTAAGCAAATAATTTTTTGTCAAATAGTGCCTTATAACCTGATTGACAATAATCTCACTATCACCAAACACTTGAAATTCTTTGACACCTCTTTTCCTTGCCCACTTGAGGCTATGAATGAGGGCCTCATACTCTACCACATTACAAGTACATGAAAAATAAAATCTAAAATGTGAATAATACCTCTCCTTAGAAGGTTAAACCAACATAGCTCCACCACATGCCCCAATCTTGCTTCTAGACCCATCAAAGAAGAGCTTCTATAAGCCATTCACATCTTCACTTGAATTCATCAAATTGGGCATGAAATATTCCCTCTCATGTATATAATTGACCCTAAGACTAGATTTCTCAAAAAACTTGTAAGGATCATGTTCATAGTTTTCATTTACCCACTCATCTAGGAACAAATTAGAAACTCCCTCAAGGGAAGATGATGGAGATTGGTCAATATGAATTTCCTCTTCATCGATGATAGCATAGTTAATATTTTCCATAGGTGAGTATGGTTCCAAGTGATCTTTCTGAATAGGTTCAGAGTCAATCTTCACCTTAGTTCCATACTTCATTCTAAACACCATGTAAGACCAATTAACTACCAAGTACCCACCTATTTTAGTTGTACAATCTCTTGACAAGCAAAGGACAAAGTATGGAGGTAAATATACCACCACCACATCGTGAGGAATAAGAAAAGTAGGATAAGCATGAAGTATAAAATTTACATTTATTACTATCCCCAAAGTCTTGGTTGGTGATCCATATAATTGTAAGACTCCCTTAGTCATTGGCTCATACTCTAAGCCTAGTTTATCAGCTATACATTTAGGCATAACTAAAGTGCTGACACCACTATAAATAATGCAATTATGTACCAGGAAATAACCAATTATTAGAGAGAGATAAATTGTAGGATTGTTTTCATTTTTCTTAATTTGACCATTAACTGATTGAGTTCCATTCACTAAGACCACATTGTCATGTCATGTCATGTAGTTCCTTTTTAAGTATATCATTTTTCCCTAGAATTTTAAAAGAGTACCTTAATTATATATTCATCTAAATCTTCTTCATCTAGTCCACCACATTGATATGAGGATTGTTTACTTTAGGCAAAGCTTTAGGAGCACCAACACCTTGTGAAGTAGCTTGTGTAGGTGGAGTTGTAGGAGCTAGCCTAAAGTTTGGAATCCTCTAATTTTATTGCACTTTAGGAGATGTATTAGATAAAATTACCATAGTAGATGGTTTAGGGGTCAAAATATGTCCTTGATTGGTTCCTTGAACTTCATCCACAACCTTCTTCTTTGATCTAGTGTTGACAGCCATAATAACATTGATGTTGTTTGAATTTGCCAAGTGATTGATGGGACAAAAGTCCCCCTCCAAGTGATTGATGAGAGTAAAATCATATTAGACTTGACCAAATTCCATCCCATGTTGAATTGACATCTCAAAACATGGAACTTGTGGTACTTGATTTCCTTGAATTATTATGGTTTGGCAATGCATCTCATTTGCATAAGCAACTTGTTCTTGACTTTGCTCAAAAGGAGGGTAGCACAGTTATTATTGAACAAGATTATTTTGGGTAGGAACAAGGGATTTGGAGGATGAGGGAGCATTAGGATTATATATTTTATAAGGCTTGACATGAGTGATTTGGCCTTGCCCTTGTGCATTATTTTAATAATAAGGTCTATTGTTTTATCCAAACTAGTTATAGGACTGGTATGGTCTATAACTTTGAGCTTGTTGCCTCTTGAGGGAAACCAATTCATTGGTAACACTTTGAAAAAAAAAATTACCTCATGTATTTCATTTTAAAGAGAAATGGTAAGCCTTTCTTGATTAGGAAAAGGGGCTAAAGTGGGTGATGCACCTTGTCTAGGAGAATACAAATCAGGGAAAAGTGGCATTGAAGGTCTAGGAGCTATCTTTCCCACCTGGACAAGACAATTCTCAAAATGTATGTCTATTTCATAGGTATAAAGAAATGTGTTTCCACCCATATATTGAATCATCATGTAAATATCACTATTCAAAGCTTTCAAGTAGTACAAAAATGCATAGTTTGGGGTAGGTCTCACAAGGGTTGGGATCATATCCCATGTCTGTTGGAACCTAGTATTAAAATATTACATGAATTCATGAGGTGCCCTCTTGATTTTGGTTAATTACTTAGATAAATATATGTGATCACTCTTTTCCCCAAACCTATTAGTCAATACATCCCCCAACTCATCCCATGAGCGAATATAATTTACAGGCAGAGTCCCATACCAATCCAAAACTTTTCCTTTGAAAGACAAGGCCAACAACCTACTAGCTACAATTTCTTGGGTGATGTTTTGGATATTAAAAAAAAAATCTATATTCCTAATATGCTAAATGGTATTGATAGGACCATCCCCACTAAAATATGAGACACTTTTGATGGTTGCTCCTATAATTTGATCATATTGGGCAAGATGCAAGGGAGATGCCTTGGTGAAAGGCACAAAAGGTTGTCTTATAGCCATATTATAATGATAAATATGGATATTAGGAAGGGAATGTAACACAAATATAGAATATTTAAACACAAAATATTTTTATAAGGATGATTTCTTACAAATATATACCTTTTGGTAGAATATAGAGGTAGTTCCATAAACTCAAAAGGTGTCTCTCTAGTAGTAGATCTAGTTGTTACCTTTGGCATGGAAAAAAGGATTGATCATCAACCAAAGACTTGAATTATTTAATGGAGATTCTAGGTACTGAATGTAGATGCTTATTTCATCTTCATCTATGCCAATACTAGCACCAATCTTGAGAAATATTTTAGGACTTATCATCTCATCAAGCGTGCCAAAAACTATTGACACTTAAATTTGCACCCTTGAGGAGATGCTAAGCTCTTCTCATCCAAGTGGAATAATGGAGTCATCTCTCTTGATATGGGTGACAATTTCATTGAGATGAATCTCTAGATAAGGGGCTAGCTCCCCTTGATTCATCTTTAAAGCTCTCTCTAACCTAATAATTTGTGTATGAAAAGGGGGAAGGAAAACAACTAAGAAACAAGTGGTGATGCACCAATGTATAATGTCCTTCCATTTTATTGAAACTACTACTTAAAGGTAGACAAGGTGTTTCTCACACAAGACTCACAACTCAGGATTCATTATTGCATAAATGTTTCATATGCTAGATTCAAGAAGGTATTTGATTCTTAGTAGGGGAATCAATGATTCTAAAGAGGGATACAATCATGGACCACTTCCCAGATATCTATAAACTTAGAAAGAATACTAGTAAAGACCTACAACAATCTCCTTTTTGAAAATTGTTAGACGATCAATAGTACAAGCTAGAAAAGATAATATTTCACTAGACTAGACCAACAAGATTCAAGTCATTACTCAATATTACAGCATGTGAGTAGTAAAAACACTTGTATATTTCTTCAAGTTCTCTCCAAGTACAAATATGGATAGAATTTTCTTAATAACTAGTGGAGGCTACCCAAATGAGCCAAGTGAATGCATATTTATATCTTTGAGAGGGAGGTTGAGCAAAGGGAAGTCCAAGGGTCACTTGGACATGTGTCACTTTGAGAGAATCAATGACATATGCATGTGGAAGAGGTGTGGGGTGAGATATACCATGTCACCAAAATAATTAGTTACAACTATATCAGTTACAATTGAATCCAAATCTCGAGACATTTTGCCATTTGTTACCTCTATATTCACCTTAAGGTTCCCACCAAGCCCTTTTTGATTATAATAGCTAGTTTTTGTAGTTTGAAATTGATGTTTTATGGGCCATCACCTTATATTTTATTTGGAATTTATTTCCTCAGACACTTCATTTTGAACAATCTTTTTGTCTTTTTGTTTGGTCCTTCAAAAATCTTGGAAGTGTCCTTCCAAATTTTTGAAATGCCCCTTCAAGAAGGTTGAGTGCCCTTTAGACCTTTGAAAAGTACCTTTCAACCCTCCTATTTATGCCTTTCCAAAAAGTAAAATACATTCCAAAAATCTTGAAAATGCCCTTCAAATTTTTTGTTTGGTCCACTTTGTTGAAATATTTTCTTCAGGGTTTTTGTTTGGATAATTTCTACGGATAATTTTCCTGAGAGAATTCATTCATATTTTCTGCTAAGTGCCCTCCACATCAATGAAAGTGCCCTTCATAAAAATTGAAATCGTCCTTCAAAAAAATTTCAAGTGCCCCTTTGCCTTTTTGAAAAATACTCTTTGAAGTTCTTGAAAAAAACACCTTCCAAAATGAAAATACCCTTCAGATTTTTCAAAAATGACCATTCAAAAAAAATGAATTGCCCTTTTTGAAATATTTTTCTTGGCCATTTTCCCAAGAACTTACCCTTTAGGAAAGTTGCAAATGATCCCTTTAGAAAGGAAAAAATACCCTTCATAAAAGTTAAAGTGAACTGTTTGGAAAATTTGAAGTGGTCCCTTCAGATTTCTTACAAACAACCTTTCCAAAAGGACAAAATACCCCACAAAAAAATGAACTGAGCCAAAATTACCCTTCTAAAAAGTTAAAATGCCCTTCAAAAAAGTTAAATTTCCCTTCGAAACTTGGTACAAAGGAAAGTTTGAAAGAAAATAAATGAAGGATCCAAAAGGATTACTATGCAAAGACTTAGCCAAAAGACCCACAAAAAAAAGCTTTTAAAAATAAAATAACACTTGGGTTTTTTGTGGACTCTTCTTCCAATTGAAACCTACATACTAGACCTAGGAAAAGGTATAGACTTAGGAAGTTATGTTTTCAAATAAGGGTGCCCAATTTTGGCCTGAAGGGCCAAAATTTGGTCAACATTTACCTTTGGTTTATTCCCTATCCAAGATTCATGTGGTGTGATTCTATCAAGAGCTTTAGTGGGTGACTTGTTCAACAAGTAGACTACAGTGTGACAAGATTCTACCCAATATGTATTAGGTAATTTTTCATCCTCAACCATGATACGAAACATTTCCATAATGACTCTATTACTCTATTTTGTAACTCCATTTTTTTGAAGGTGAATATGGAACAATCAATTGTTAATTGATTCCATTTGCACTGAAAAAGGCTAAGAATTATTTACTGGTGTATTCCCCCCCTGATGATTTAAGTAGAGGGTTTTGATTTTTATACCAGTTTCATTTTCAACCATGGCCTTGAATTCTTTGAAGACTTGAAAATATTGATCTTTAGTCTTTAATAAATATACCCATATTTTTTGAGTAATCATCAACAAAAAGTTGAAAGTATTTTTACCCTCTAAGACTAGGATCAAAATGTCTGCAAAGATTTGCGTACACTAAGTCCAACTTACCAAGTGACTAATACTCAGTCTTTCCAAAGGGATCTCTTCTTTGTTTTCCTGCTAAGCAACTAGTACATATATCATAAGATTTCTTGAGTTTGGGAAGACCTCAAACCATATCTTATTTGTTTAATTATACTAAATAACTATAACTCAAGTGACCATATATTATGTGCCATAAATTGCCTAGTTTTGTATCTTTGACCACAAGTTCTTGATGATCGTGTTGAACAAAATCAAGATGAAACATTTTTCAAATGTTGGAAGCCTTGGAAATCACTTTAAAATTCCTAGACTTGTCTTTGATGTGGCAATTTTTTTTACCATTTTGGTGATCACATTAAGCCATGAGGTTGTGGTCTAGTAACTGATTAACAGATAACAGATTTTTTATAAGTCATAGAACATAGAGAACATTTGAAATGTTGCAATTTGTGTTTCCAAGTTAAATTTTTATGTCACCACTACCTTGTACTATATATGAGGTATCATCTCCAAGTGAAACATTTCCCTTTGAATCTGATTTGGTCAAAGTAGAAAACCATTCTCTTCTCCTTGTCATGTGTTTGGTTACCCCTGAATATGTTATGAATATTGTTATTGATGTCAAATTAGCATTTAATGTCTAAAGGTGTTTTTAATGTTTATATCTTGGCTAAAAATGTGTTAATATTAATTAAATATTAATGAATATATTTTTGGTTACATAAAGACAAAAGAGGGCCCATGAGGAAGCCGAAGAGTCATCACTAAAGACAAAAGAGGAAAAGGATGCATTTCTCCATGAAGGGTCACCTTGAGTAATTCAAAGAATCACTAGGTAAAGATTAAAAAAAATCAAAGGGTCATGTAAGGGTGAATGCCAAAGGTCATTTGAAAAGCTATAAAAGGAGGCTTAGGAATTCATTTAGATGGATAGAAGTGAATGATTTTATCTAGCTAAGAAGATTAGAGGAAAGAAGAGAAAAGAGAAGATATATAGTAGTGTGTTATCATTTGTTGAGAAAGCAATAATGAGAGATAGTGGTGTTTTATACACAAAGGGGTTGGTACTCCTATGGGTTGGTGCTTAACAAAGGCATTAGTTCTCCTAAAAGTTAGTGCTTGTGAACTTTGTAAACTTGAGTTGGTGCTCATTTATATACTTGAGATTATTTTGTGTGGTTTTTCCCCATTTTGGGTTTCCACGTTAAAATATGCTCTCTCTCTCTCTCTCTCTCTCTCTCTCTCTCTCTCTCTCTCTCTCTCTCTCTCTCTCTCTCTCTCTCTCTCTCTCTCTCTCTCTCTCTCTCTCTCTCTCTCTCTCTCTCTCTCTCATGTGGTGTATATTATTACTTTCAATTTTATTGCATATCTTGAATGTATGATTAAGTGGTTTAAAGTAAAATAATTTTGACTAAGTAAAATATATACCTCATGCTAAATAATTGGTATCAGAGTAGGTTCCTTTAGAAAGAGTTTAACAGCTTTAAGGTAGATCAGGAAAAGCATGATGGCCAAGCAGCTAAAGAAGGAGAATCAAGAGTTGAAATTTGTGGTTGAGGCTCTTAAGGAATAGGTGTGTAACTTGGATTATAATTTGTATATAGAATCAAAAGAAGATAAGATATTTTAGGATCTTAATAATCAGCTAGAGGTTACAAATTCAAGTTTGAAATCAAGAGAAGAAGAGTGTAATCAGTTGAAGGTTGACTTAGGTTATTTGAAGGATAGACATGAGAGTCTCATAATCCAAGTTGAGAAAGATCATGAAATATCAATCCAAGGTAATAAGGATGAAAGTTTTAAAGACAAATTGAAGAATCCAATCAGGCAACCCAATGCTTTCAATTTTTAAAATTATTTTCACGGCCATTGTTTTGTTTGTCATCATGTTGGTCATAAGGCAAGAGACTGTATGAGGAGAAGCAATCAGTCAAAGGGAGATCTTAGTCACATTCAAGAAGAAGGTATGAGAAATGTTATTTATTTTTGTTGTCATAAGGTTGGACATATTTCTAAATTATGTCCAAATAGAATAAAGATATCTTCAAGGTATGCCAAAGGATACAAAGCCCTTAGAAGATATGAGAAGAGCCAAATTTAGGTTTGGGGACCTAAGATAGTAAAGGTTGATCAGGTTGAGTTTAAGAGTGAGAATAAATTACTTGATATAGTGGATAAAAAATTAGATAGGAAGGACTATGAAGAATCTCTTTTTACATTTAAGCATGAGCCTTGTCAAGATAACACAATTGCAAGAGCTAAGAATATGAACAACATTATGAATGTTGAGGTTAGTAAGTCAAATAATTTAGACATGCTTAAACAAATTCTAAGAGAAAGACATAAGAAGATTAAGAAAGTAACAGAGGATATGTGGGAATCTCTTGAGATTTTTTCTAAGATCCTTTGTTGAGGGTGTCTATTCTAGGCTTCAAGGAGACTTTTAAGAAAAATTGAAGCATGGTGGATATTGTTGGGTCTTGGTTATGTTGCATGACAAGAAGGTGAGTTGAAAGATTAATGTATATATCAATTGAGGGTGAGATAAGTGTAAGCTATATGAAAGATGTATAGGAATAAGTATAATGAATAGCTAAATAAATAGGTAAAGGGAACAAGTAGAGGAATAGGTTCAATAAATAGGATACTACAATAAGGGGGAGTTATTGTATATTTTTAGTTGGTTCAGTTTACAGGTCTCAGTTTTAGGTTGGCATGTGTAGTACAGGTTTTTAGAATTGGTGACAATTTTAGGTTGCCATCAAAGACAAAGGGGGAGATTGTTGGAAATATTATCATTGATGTCAAATTAGCATTTAATGTCTAAAAGTGTTTTTAAAATGTTTATATCTTATCTAAAAGTGTGTTAATATTAATGAATATATTTTTGGTTTCATAAAGACAAAAGAGGGCCCATGAGGAAGTTGAAGAGTCATCACTAAAGATAAAAGAGGAAAAGGATGCATTTCTCCATGAAGGGTCACCTTAAGGAATCTAAAGAATTGTCACTAAAGACAAAAGAGGAAAAGGATGAATTTTTCCATGAAGGGTCACCTTGAGGAATTCAAAGAGTCACTAGGTAAAGACAAAGAAAGAATTCAATGGGTCATGTAAGGGTGAATGCCAAAGGTCATTTGGAAAGCTATAAAAGGAGGCTTGGGAAGCCATTTAGATAGATGGAAGTGAATTATTTTATCTAGCTAAGAAGAGTGAAGGAAAGAAGAGAAAAGATAAAAAGATATAGTAGTATGTTATCATTTGTTGAGAGAGCAACATTGAGAGATAGTGGTGTTTTATACACAAATGGGTTAGTGTTCCTATGGGTTGGTGCTCATGAATCGTTGTTGTGTTGGTGCTCAACAAAGGGGTTGGTGCTCCTGAAAGTTGGTGCTTATGAAATTTTTAAACTTGAGTTAGTGCTCATTTATATACTTGAGATTGGTCTTCATGGTTTTTCCCACTTTGGGTTTACATGTTAAAATCTGGTGTCTCACTCTCTATTATGTGGTGCATGTTATTACTTTCAGTTTTATTGCATATCTTGAATGTATGATTAAGTGGTTAAAGAAAAAGGAAATTGATTAAGTAAAATATATATTATGTGCTTAATAGAATAAACATACCAGATTGCACTTGGATCATTGATAGACTCATGTGTTTGAGTAGCTAAACCATAGTCCTCATGTGAAGAATCATAGTCTTCAACAACATTGCCATGTTGTTTAGGTTTGGAATTTTTTTATTGCCAGTTGTGTTGTTGTTGTGGTTGCTTCTTTTCTATTTATGGTGATTTGTTGAAAGAGGGATTCTTGCTTGATGAACCATTTTGAAATGTTTTGTACTGATAATGCTATAGGTCATGTCCCTATTTTCCACAAATGGGACATGCTAAAGAATGTTAATTATTCCATTATGGATTTTGTTGATTATTTTGGTTGGGATATTGCTTTGGACCCTTCATGGGTTTCTTTCCCTTTTGATTTGATGCAAGTGCATGCTCATCATTTGCTTCCTCTAAATTATGCAAAGCTTTCTCCTATTACAAAAAAATTACCAACACCTCAAAGTTTGGTTTTTGTCCTATGACATTAAAAGTGGTCATAAAGATCCTATATGTGGGGGGCAGTAATCTAAGGACTATAGGGACCAAAGAATCATCTGTCACCAGTTTGCCCAAAGATTGAAGTGAAGCCTACAAAGTTACAACCTTCTAAGGAATGCTTCAAATTTTTCATCTAATTTTAGCTTGAGAGTATGCAATTGGCTCTAAAGATATAAGATTTAATTTTGGTTCTTATCTTCATAGACTATTTTAAGCTATTCCAAACATCTTTTGTAGTTATAGCACTATGGATATGAGGTTGTACCTCATTCAAAACTCCTAATATGATTATTAACTTAGCCTTTCTATTAGCTTTGTCATATTTTTGTTGTTGATAAACATATATTGCATGTCTAATCCATGTGCTTTCTACTATTGTCCAAATGTCTTCAAACTCTAGATGTGTTTCTAAATTGGTGTTACATGCAACATAATTATCACCACAAAGTAATTGTGTGTCAGGGAGCACAAAACATGGTCATGAGCCAGACATTATGAATATCAAGTTGTGTATGATAAAGTATAAATGTGTTATTTAAGTGTGAAAATAGAATGTGCATTTACAAAATGTAAGTGACAGAAAATGTAAAAATACATACACAAAGAGAACAAATTGCACACCAACACACAAAAGAACATCAGACTCTAATTAAAATGATTCCAAGAATGCAATGGAAAAGGAGGAAAGGGGATGTTGGTTTCAACTAAAAATGTATTTAAGGAGTCTAAAATGGCCCCATGGGTCAAGGGTGGATCCCTCGAAGTCAAATGCAATTTGAAGCCTTTTATCCCCTAAAATGCTCAAAATTCACCAATTTTAACAAAAATTGGCCTCCCTAAGAGACATTAGTTACCACCAAAAATGCATCTACAAGAAGGAGAAGAGAAATAAGAGGCTAAAACAATATAGCCTTTTTTAAAAATAAATAAGGAAACTCCCTCCAACATAAAAAAATCCCAACCCGAACTTGGGGGGGAGGGGGGTTATTCTTCCTTTTTTTTTGGTTAGTTTGAAACTTTTTTTTGTTCAAAAATAAAAATGTTTTTACTAAAATAAAAGTTCCTTTCAAATACCTACCACAATTTACCAACACCATGAATTGGTCAAAATAAACTTGGTGTGGTTAATTAAAACTCACGTTATTCTTTTGCATGATTTTGATTAGGAAAGTAGGATGGGGGAGATTATCATGATAGAGAGGAATTCAGTTGTGGAAGACCATATGGCCACCTTCTCTAAATGAAATTTCAATACAAGAGATCAACACCTTGATGTAGGGAGTATCATGGATGTCTAGCTTGGTTATCTCCTCTACAATTAAACTATGTTTCTAAGATCTACTGTAAGGTCATCATGTTTATTGTACCCAACTAGAATGCTTTATAAAAATCATTCAAAGCCATTGATTTCTCAAAACAAAACCATTTGACTGCTACTGTTGGATGACCTACTAGGGTTGGGCAAGATTTTTCTTGGACCAGATCAGATAAAATATATCTATGGTTGCAAATTAGAGCTAGACGACTTGACGTAAATCAAAATAATAAAGATTCAAATCAAATACTATGATTTTCCTTTATTATGATCCTTCACCAATGGATATGAGGTAAATACTCAAATCAAAGAGAGGATCGATGCAAATATTATGATTTAATATTGTCAATAAAAATTGATCAATATCTACTATAAATTCTAGACCTAATAAAAACAATAATATGTAAATATGTCTAGATCTACAAATGAACAATTTAATTGAAATCCTCTCCAATAAATTATAAATATATGACTGAATATGAATATATTTAGCTTGAATTGATGCAAAAATTGCCAAAATTTTACAAAACAAAAGAAAATTACCTACATGATAACTATTATTCTTCCATAAAATTAGTCAAAATTTGGATAGTGTTTTGGCTTAGGATGGAAAAATTAGAGTAGCATGACACATCCAATGATTGCACTAACTTTAATCTCGATCTCCACCAAATCTCTAATGTTTCAAACCTCTTCAAGAATTTCTTGCTCTGATACCAAATGAAGCAAAATGGAATTACATTACCACAAGTACTCCAAGAGGTGCTTATTTATACATCATGAAGTGAGATTAATCTCTTAATCTATAGGTGGTTAAGGATTAAAATATACCTAATTATGTTAGGCATACCTAGCTTATAAATTCTAAACCTACCTAGCATATGCTACATGTCAATTATAGGTTTAAATTACCTTGAGCTATTTATTACAAATAAGCTAGGATTAATTAATTATTCTAACATCTATCACCACCTTGTTTGATAAACCATCTGAGAATATTCATAGGTCAAGAAGAGGAATCTAGAAGACGCAAGAGGTATTTTCCCTCACAAAGAGGTAGAATATGTAGTCAGAGCAATCCCCTTATGTTGAAAACATTAAAGATCTAGCTGAGGCACACAAGGATGTCATGGTGGATATCCATGAAGGTACAAAGATGGTCAGGCAAGAGTTAGAATCTAAGTTGGAGCATTTAAAGGAACAAGACAATACTATGCATATACTAGTTGGTACTTGTAGACACTTAAATCTAACTGAAAATGGTCACTTATACTAGAAAATGTAACCATTGTCATTTATATAACCGATGTTGGTCACTGTGTTTTTTTTAATATAAAACTAAGAGCTCTTTTTTTAAAGTTCATTATTTTAAACTTGAAAGAGATTCAAGGCTAAAGGATATGCTAACATTTTTGTTGTAGGACCAAGCTTAGCATTTGCTAAAAACATGTTTAGATCACCTTTTGCATGCTTAAAAATCCATTAGAAACCTTATTTTTGTGTTTAACAAAAAAAAGATGTTTATGGTGAATGTTTTCAAAGTTTTCAAATAAGACCAAGGGGTCAAATGAACACCACCTCATTTTCCATTTGGGCTTAAAAATGAACCTACCTTTTCAAAGCTTTTTGTGTTTACTTAGTTGTTTAGATTAAATTTTTATTTGGAGAAAAGAGGTAGGTTACGTGTATGATCTTCCAATTATCTCCTTTAGGGAACCCTTGGAATCAAAAGCACCATTCCTATTGCAAGTAGCCTATTCCAAGGCTTAGAAAGAAATTCATCTAAATCACTCCCTAAAAACTCATCAAATTTTGGGTGACCTTGAAAATGACCCTAAAGTCTTTCTAATTTGATGTTTTCTTTATTTTTATGCAAACTTGGATTACAAGGGGGACTTCATCACCTCCCTCAAGTTCTTTAGGGAAGCTTTGACCTAGAGTTTCACCTCCCAACATTGAATTCATTTATCTCCTGATTGGAGTTACACATGGGATGTAGTGGCACTTTAGACATCGCACTACACTAAGTGAACAATAGGATGTAGTGGTTGCAAAAAGGACTAGACCTTTTTACAACAAGCCAAGTGATAAAAACCCAAAATTTGTGTTTTTATTTTGCATTGTTTGGTGTGAAAGTCATTGTGTAACTTATTCCCCTAGAATGTTCAAAAAATTGTTAGATCTTAGATAAATCCCCACTTACTATGAAAGTCTTATTGGTGTAAGGTATGTCTCAAGGTCCATGTCATAGTACTATCATTTGAGAGAAGGCGGGGTGTAAAAACCCTACTATATAATGCACATTTAGTTTTGGATGAACACTTAAAATCCTCTCAAATGACGTATATTGATGGATTCCAACAATACCAATCAACCTTGTCAACTAGGATCTAAGAGAGATTAATTAGTTGGTCTTACCCTAGATTAGAGTCTTGTTTGAAGTCAAAACTTGGTGTAAACAAAAAATTCAAACTAAAAACATAGTCCTAATTTTTCCTTTGAACAAATAGGATTTATGTTTCCCATGTGAGATCATCAATTTGCCTTGTTCAAAGTTCATCAAAAGCTTAGGAGTCATATCATCCACTTTGGCACAGTTATGTTGCCCAATTGAGTCTAGACCTTTACTAAAGTTATTTAAAGTCCTTCACTTATAATTCAAATTTAGAATTTCACCTTTATAATTTCATAGGGTTTATGTGTTAAGTGGGTTCACCATTTACACTAAACTTGAGGGAACTTATGTTTAAATTCCAATTTGGGTTGAAGGTAATTTAAGACTCATAATCATTGTCATCAATTGATAGACTTAAGCCATTTTGTGCTAAAAACTTACACTTTGAGTCTATGCACCATAACAATTTGAGTCAAGAAAAGAAGTGTTATGTTGTCAAAATTATGGGAAATTATCTTTGCCTTAGAGAGTTTTTGAAAAAAACTTTTTTGTCACACTTTTTGGGTAGTGTAGCACTACCCAAAACATTTCAAATATTGTTTCATAGACCCTCTTGCATAGAGTTCCAAATTTGTTCCTACATTTTTTGTCCAATCTGAGTGTACTTTTATGATTCTTTGCCTAAAGCACAGTTATATTATTCACTTTTGTCTAGCTTATTTGTCAAAAGAACCAAGTTTTATACCATTATTTATGAGAAAATAAACTATCTCTAAAAGTGCCTTTTGTTTCATACCTTATACCTAGTTGATCAAGTTTGTGTCCAAAAATCAAATGCCTAGTGTTTGTTAGACGTATTTCAAATCTATTAGATTAAACCTTTCATCTATTTTCAAAGTCTAGCTTTTGACATCGTTTGGCCAAGATTCCTAGCACATGTCTTGTTTGAGCCTAGCTTTTGATGCCGCATTTGGCCAAAAGACCTAGCATATTTTAAATTCCTAGTTAGACTGATTTGAAACACTTCAACCTTAGAGTTTGGAATTTTGATTTTGAGTCCATTTACTTGCTTATGTTTGTGTGAAGATTGAAACATTATATACTTCACGCTAGTTTATTTCCTCACAAATCTTTGCATAAACCTTTTTTATCTTTTTGACGAATCTAGACCAAGTTGGAACATCATCTATTTTAGACATTATCTTTTTAGAATTTGAAAAACTCTTTAACCTTTTGTCACAAAGCATTGAATATGGATCCCAACATGTATTCCTACACTCGTAGTGGACTCATGTACAATCCAGGGATTAGTAATGTAGTTGTATAAGAAGAAATGGTGCAAGACCCCTATGTAGATAATATTGTTTATGAGATGGATATTTATCCCTCTTATAATACTCAATCAAGTGCATAAAGCCAAGATCCATTGGCTAACTATCTGGTCAACACACCACCTTATTCAAAATAATACCAAGAACAAACTGCACAATACCTAGCTATAATACCCACAGTGGACAAGCCAATTCTTCAACAGTCATATTCTACTAATATGGCTTCCACTTATGATCCATTTTTGTTTGAGTGACATTTTTTAGATAACAAAGATGAGATTTTGGTTAGAGCCATAGAGGTAGGGGCCAAGTTTCTAGAAAACTTCCCTCATGAAAATTTACCAAGTCTAGTAAGAGTGCCCCACAATATCATTTATGATCAATAATCTTTTTTTAGCAAACCTATGGCTCAAGTTTAAATAATATATCAAGATATTTATTTATCTTATCAAGGTAAAAACATCATGGAAGATCACTTTAACCAAATTTAGACAACATATCAAACCTACCTAAATATATCACATGATTTAAATTAGATGAACATGGTGAGTAAGCCTCTTATTGACCTAGTTATTTTAACAAGAGTGTTGATAGAATTAACTAGATAAGATAATCTAAGTTCCAACCCATTCATACAAACTACTTCAATAGATAACTTGATGCATATGCCTATTATTGAAGAAGTGTCTTCAGCCTCTACACAAAATGGTGAACCAAATGTAGTGGAAAATGTGAAAATAATATCTAATCTCTATCAAAGTGGTACTAATGCACAAAAAACTAGCCAAAAACATGTGCCTGTAGTTAATCCCATGAGTAGATCATCATACCAAGGATTGGGAATTTCTACATCCCAACTTCAACTAGCTACTTCCTCAAGTGTGAAACCTATGGGATTAGGTAATCAAACAATGGCTAATGTCATGCCCCAATGACAAAATGTGATGAACCCTAATCCTCCTCAAAAAGTAACGAGTAGTATTCTACAATAGCAGACACAATCTAGTGTATTAATGAAATAGAGGATAAATACATTACCACCTCAATCAGGGGAAATTAATGTTCCACCTCGCTAGGTAATAATAAACATACCTCTTCAGTCACAGACTAATATGCCAATCCAAAATCAAGTAATGACTAGTCAACAATGTAAAAATATTAGTAAGTGATAGATGTCAAATCTGCAACCTATTTTCACTTCTCTAAAAAAATCATGTAACAAGGAGGTCCCCATGTTTCTTAAGTACTTACTAGATAATTGTCAATTTAAAATGTGCCACAAATTTAGAGACATGGTCTTAGACCACAAGTTCCCACTCAATAGCAAGGTTTGATTAGTCAGTAGCATGTCCCTTTTCAACCATAGTAGGCATAGTATAGTTATATCCCTCTGTACCAACCACAAAATCCTCCAAGTCAAACCTTTATTGCCAACCCAACCTAGAATATCGCACCACCATGTGTGCAATTTCAAGTACATCCTAATCCACATATGCATATTCCTGATCCATTCCCCAACCAAACCAATGTACCCCAATATGTATCTCCATCATACCCTAGTCAAAGTATCCCACTTGTGACCTCCCAACCATCTATCTAAACCAATATTTTCCCTCAAACCAATGTTCCTTCCAGTTTCCTATCCCAAGAATTATAACAGATGAAGGATGTAATTGCTACCATTCAAGCTAGTAAATATATTAAAATTTTCAAATTAGATGAAATATGCTCCTATCCATTCAACATGGAGTATTTGTAAATACCATTTCTTTTAGGATACAAACCACTAAAATTCAACAAATATAAAGGGAAAGGTGACCCTAAGGCTCATTTGACCAAATTCTTTGTCGCATGTCAACCATTGGCATATATCAATATATACCTTTTGTTGTTGTCTTCAAGAAGCTTGGTTGGACAAGACTTGAAGTGGTTTTTAAAGTTGCTCAAAAATTTAGTGACAGATTTTGATGATCTTTCTGATAAGTTTGTGTAACATTTTTCTTATAATTTCGAGCATGAGATTTCATTAGTGGACTTAACATAAGCAAAACAAAAAGTTGATGAGAGTTTTACAAGTTATAAATAGTAATGGAGAGCCCTTGCAAGCCATTTCACCCATAGTTTACTAGATAAACAATTAGTTATTGTGTTTATGAAAAATTTGAATAGTGAGATAGCTTATCATCTAGAACTACAATGTGCACATAATTTCAAGGAAATCATCAACAAAGGCTTGTTGATTGAGTGAGCACTCATCAATAAAGGAGTTATCAAGCTTAATTCAAATAATCAAAATCAAGGTACCAATCATGGAAATGAATAACATCCCATTCAAGTACCAGCATCACAACTGGAAAAGGCCAATAACCAAGAAAGATCGAAGCAATTCAACTAATAGGAATGTTATGGGAAATGGAGTAACCAAATCTTGTCATGTCAAAATGGTGCAAACATCATTTGCACCACCTTTTTATCTTACTCCTACCCAACAACCTCTCCAACCAATACCATAATCACAACAACCAAAACCTGCACAACAAATATAAAACAACCTTTACCATTGCAAACCCATCCTCCTAAGAGAACCATGTATGCACATCATGTCTTTAATGACCTAGGAGAACCTATTGAGTCTATATTTTTCAAGCTTACTACCACTAATCTAATTATTTGGCATATACCAAAACATTTTCCAAAATGCATTCCTTATCTTGATTGGTATCGTTAAAATAAATCCTATGACTATCATCGGGTCAACAGGCATAATCTATGAAGATGTGTCCAAATCAAGCATTTAATTAAGAATATGTTGGAGAATTGGGAGATAACATTGGATAATTGTTCTTTCACTTCTAATCAAAATCTTGGGATTTATCAAAACCCCTTTTCCTGACATAACAATCAGCAGTAGCAAAATGATCAATAACAACAATAACAATGACCAGTGTAGCAACAAAATTAATAGTGTCAAAATCAAAAATCGGACTAGTAGAATCCACAAAATTAGCAATAGAACCCACAATGACAAAATAATGGACAAAAACATTGTTAGAATGGTAACAATCAATAAACCTACCATGTAGTTTCACACTACTATAATAGGGTTTTAGGTCATATTATAGGGGGTAGCATTAATACCATCTCCATTAATCCTAGACCAAGCACTAATTAGCCTAGACTATTGATAAAGAACAACATTCAGCTAGATTACATGGATAATCCTTATTTGACCTGGGAATGCATACATGTAAACCAAAAAACTATAACTTCCCCTTTTGGACCTTATATAAATAACTCATCCTTGTCATGTGACCACATGCAAATGCACCGGCAATCGAAACTTGTCATGTCTGGTCCCACACCATTCCCAACATTGGTTAATAATGATGGTCTAGTATTTTATCTCAATTATGAAATCAAAACTCAGAGGTCAAAGATCACTATTCCATGCCCACAACTATCTACCACTTTACCTATCATCCAACCAACTATTCATCCTCAAAATAAGCCATTCACTACTGACCAAGACAAGAAGTTTGATATTGTGGAATAATTAAAGAAGACACCAACACAAATTTCTATTTTAGATTTGTTATGAATTTCAATAATCCACAAGAATATATTGAATGATTTTTTGACCCAATCCATTATTGATAGTGACATATCGCCTATAAAATTTTACATTTTGTTTGGACACCTATTTCCATCTCGAAAAGTCACATTCAACCAAAGTGATCTATCTTCCCTTGGCACACTCCATAATAATCCATTATACATAGAAGTCTATATAAGATGACATAAAGTGAAATGTATCCTTGTAGACAATGTATCTAGCCTCAACATAGTGTCTCTAAAGCTCATCAAGCTTCTTGTGTACACAATGGTAGATCTTCAGTCAGAAACAATAACCATTAAAGCCTATGATAATCAAGAAAGATAATCACAAGAAGCCATTAGTTTTCTAGTTATCATTGGGAATTTGACCCATGATACACTTTTCCATGTGCTTTATTTTGATTTATTATACAATATGATTCTAGGAAGACCTTGGTTACATGAGATTCATGCTGTCCTATTAACACTGCACCAATGTATCAAGTTTTCCCACTCATGGATGGAAGTGAATAGTCTAGGAGATTTACACCCATATGAACACTACAAGCATCTTGAGACCAAATTTCAAAGCTATAATTATCATTATAGCATGAATCCAAGTTCCAAGTAGGATAAAGGAAAGGTTATACTTATTGATCCTTCACCAGATAATTACTTAGATACTAATACCTTAGATTCCCTTTCCCACATGCCACCTCCTGAAGCTTCTAATCATTTTGACATTTTAGATAATGGACTAGGAGAGTATGTAACCCACGATACATTTCATATTGCCAATCTTCCTCAGAATTTGAAAAACTTTGGGTGACCTAAAGTTACCCCACATATGCATTGGCAACAAAAGAAAAAGATAAGGGACCTATCATATTTGTACTAGCATCTAACCTAGAACCTGACCCTCTTGAAGTGGATGAATCATGGTTATAAAATGATGACCAAGATGATTTTTATAAAAGTAAAAAGTATCCCATTCCCAATAGGATCATAGAGCATCAAGATTATGAAGGAAGAGGCCTTGAACCGAATCAACAAAGAACCATCAAGCCAATTTACATGACTAAGTATGAAAGACCTTATGGACTTGTATTTAAACTGCCTGGGGGTGAACCCGCATATCTTATTCAAAATCCATCACCAGTGACTAGTGATGATGATGTTGATAGTGAAATAGAGTCTAATCATAAACCCACCTTTGATGACCTAGATGAAACCAACTTGTTTGATAACAATGCCATTTTTACCCTTACCCTAGCCATTCATCACAATCCATTGTCATTATATTAGCCCCAACTGATAAATTGGGACCAACAAGAATCTAGTTTGTTGATTGATGAGTTCCAAAATGATGAGGCATTCTATGACTTCTTAGGCCTTAGAGACAATGTTTCATTGGGATATCACAAGTCAGGATTCTCAATTACATTGGATCTTGCAGCCTATTTTGGAGAGCAGGTGAACACCCTTAACCAAAAATAAATAAGTAAAGTATTGAGGTCCCAAAGTGACAACCTATTTCAGGCATCATTAAATGGGGGTGTTTATTTTTATTTGAATTTAGACTAGGAGACCAACAATGATGAAGTTGCCTATGGATCTGAGTTTAGCTTTGAGAAACAACAAGTATTTGATATAATTATTCAATAATTTTTGACTATTTTTGTCACATGGCTAGATCTCCCATTAAGGGACTCAAATTCATCATGCTTAGGAGAAGTTGAAGAGTAAGTCTTCCTAGTGGACCCTGACATAATCTAATAGTTCAAGTCATTGCCTACCATCCTAGAAGATAATTTGACCCTTCTAGTTGAAGATATAATAGAGGTAAATGTCAGGACTCCATCAAACATGAAATGGATAAAATTAGGCATGTCCCTCACTGAGGAACATGAAGTCTTTACAGTTCTATTGAAGGAATTTGTAGATATCTTTGCATGGGCCTATTCTGACATGCCAGGTTTAGACTCTACCTTAGTTCTGCACCACCTTGTGGTTAATCCTAATGCCAAATTGGTAAAACAAAAGTTACGTATGACGCATCCTTGCATTATTGTATTGGTAAAGAAATAGTTGTAAAAAATATTAGAAGTAGGATGTATTTGATCCATTGACTACTCAGAATGGATCTCTAATGTGGTACCTATTAGTAAAAATCTTGAAGGGATTAGAATCTATACTAATTTTCAAGACATCAACAGAGCTTGTCCTAAAGATGATTTTATATTTCCTAATATAGACATGATCATCAACTCCATGGTAGGTTATGAAATGCTTTCACTCATAGATGGCTTTTCAGGATATAATCAGATCAAAATAACACCAGAAGATCAACATAAAATAGTGTTCACCACTCTATGGGTAGCATTTTGTAATCAAGTAATGCCATTTATCCTTAAGAATTATGGAGCTACATATCAAATGGCCAAGAATATCATATTCCATGATATGATGCATGATATAGTTGAAGACCATGTCGATGACATATTAAGAAAATCCAAAACTAGGGCCGACCATCCAGTACTGTTGCATCAGATATTTGAAAGATTATAGAAGTACAAAGTCAAAATAAATATAAATAAATATGTGTTTAGTGTAACTTTAGGCAAATTACTTGGCTTCATTGTGTCTCATTGATGTATTGAAGTCGATCTGGCTAAAGTCCATGCTATAACCGAGATGCCACTACCAACCAATTTAAGGTAACTTTGTAGTTTGCAAGGTAAGATCCAATCAATTTGATGCTTCATCTCTCAATTACATACAGGTGTAATCTATTTACACACCTTATGAAGAAATGAGTTACATTTCACTATGATGATCACTTCTAAATAGCTTTTAAACAACTCAAATATTATCTTGTTAATCTGCCTATTTTATTACCTCCTATGCCAAGAAATCCATTTTTGTTATGCCTATTAGCTACTGACCATGCTCTGGGGGCACTCTTGGCTCAGCATGATGATAATGGAAAATAGCATGCCATATACTACCTAAGCCAACCTTGGTTATATATGAGCATAACTATACCCCTATTGAAAAATCTTTTCTAGCCATGGTCTTCATAGCTCAAAAAATGTGCCATTACATGTTGAATAATAAGACCATGGTAATTTCAAAAGTATATCCACTAATGTATCTACTATCTAAAATAGCTTTACAAGGTAGAATGACTAAATGGATCATTCTTCTCAATGAGTTTGACATAGAGTATGTCAATCAAAAGGCAATCAAGGGACAAGTTCTTGTAGATCAACTTGTTGAAGCACCTCTCACAGACACACAACCACTCATGTTTCAATTTCTTGATAAATCCATAATAACCATCATTGACACACCCCTTGAAGAACAACCCTCAAAACTATATTTTGATAGTTTATTTACTGCATATGGATTGGGGCAGGTCTATTGTTTATTACACCACAAGGGGATCTAATCCCTAAATCATTCATAATCATCTTTCCTTATATGAACAACATGGCCATGTATGAAACACTTTTTGAAATAATTTGACAAGTAATGAATTGGAATATATCTCATCTCCAAGTTTATGGTGATTCTTAGTTAATCATCAATTAGGTCACAGATCATTTTGAGACCAAAGATGACAAGTTGGTTCCATATAAAGCCATGATCGACACTCTTAAGTAACAAATAACCAATATTTAGTTTGAGCACATACCAAGGGATAGTAACAGAACTGTAGATGCCATGGATACCATTGGCTCTCTAATTTAACAAATAGATAAATCTAGAGAGTATCAGTTCCTCATCAAAAATTTGTCAACACCAGCTCATGAACCTTCAATCGTTGCCATGATTTGTGATATTATTGGTCCTAATTCTATTTAGTACTCAGACCTCTATAGCTACCTTCATGACCAGGTTCTACCACCTAACCTATCTCAAAAACAAACCAAAGCCTTCATTCATCATTCCACTCATTATAATCTACTTGGATCCACCCTTTACCATCATAGTTTTGATGGAACTTTGCTTCATTGTTTAACATTGATAGAGTCTACACTATCATTAAGATAAGTTCATGAAGGATTATGTGTAACTCATTCTAGTAGAGCAGTCTTATCCAAAAATCTCTTGTGTACTAGTTATTATTTTCCCATAATGGATGTAGATGCCACTGCATATGTAAAAAAGTGTGACAAATGTCATTGGTATGCTAATCTGATTCATGCCTCAGTAAAAACTTTAAAACCAATGTTGACACCATGGTTATTTTCTACATCGAGACTTGACCTCATTGGGAAGATCAACCCCACTTCATCTAATGGCTATAAACATACCCTTACCACCACTGAGTATTTCACTAAGTGGGTTGAAGTTATACCCCTCACTTACGTGATTAAAAAGCAAATTTTCAAATTCATTTTTAACTATCTCATTTGTTGCTATGGCATCCCCTCTAAAATCATATCTGATAATGGAGGATCATTCAAAAATAAGGATGTAGACTAGTTATGTATTGAATATAACATCACATAACATTTTTCTATAGCATATTACCCTTAAGGTAATGGCCAAGCTGAGGCATCCAAAAAAAACTATTGTCAATATTCTCAAAGAGATTGTTAATGATTTTGATCATGATTGGCACTTGCAGATATTCCCTACCCTTTGGGCATACCATACCAATCATCATACCTCCATAAGAGCCACTCCATACTCACTTGTTTATGGTACTAAACCCATCCTTCTCATTGAGGTTGAATTGCCTTCATTGTGCATCTCTTTAAAGCATGTCTTGGATGATCATGACTATCGAGTAACTCACCTGCAAGAGCTAGACCTACTTGATGATAAAAACACATCCACACTCAATAATTTTCAAGTATATTAGAACCAACTCAAAAGCCACTATAATCAGTGTGTTAAGAATAGAACATTTGAACTTGGTGATCTCGTTCTTAAATAAAACCAAAAGAATACCATGACTAAGAAGAATAATAAAGGGAAATTCAAACCAAACTAGATAGGGCCTTTCATCATTACTGTAGATTATGGATCAGGAGCATATAAGCTTGCCACACCAGACAGAGATGAACTTCTAGAGCAGATGAATATTATTCATCTCAAGTGGTACTATGCCTGAATGCTAAGGTGTATTATTTGTAAGGACCATTTCATTTATGCATTTTATTACTATTATTCTTTGTACAAATATCATCCTTATTCATCCTCTTAGTCGTATCAAATTTTTGCTTCCGTTTTATCTATTTCAAATTGTTTTCGTTTCACATTCAAAAAGGAAATGAGAAACTAAGAGAAATGGTCTAGGGTTAGAAGATACCCGGATGAGGTCTGCGCACCGTTATCCAGATGTTGTGAGAACTGCTCTTTGGTTGTGGAGGATGACACCTGTAGGAGAAAGAGACTAAAACACAAAAGTTGTTAGATGGCTAGAAAGTGGACTGCCAAGCTGAAGCTTGATCCCAGAAGTGCAAAGACTTTCTGGAAGGGAGGTCAGTCCACTGATAAAAAGCAGAATATAGTCAGAAATAGAAATGATAAAGACTGAATAAAAGAAATGAAAGTAAATGCATACCTAAAGGATGATGTCGGTCTGGTCATGTCGCTGATGTCGATTAGGTTGCCGGCGTCGGTTGGTCAAGTCTGTCGACGTCGGTTAGGCTGCCGATGTCAGTGAGGGCAGTGGTCGATGTCGGTCAGGACAATGGTTCGGGATGGGGTCTGGGCGAGTTTTTGGACTCCTGATGGGTCTGAGAAGGGGTCTGGGTCTGTTTGAATGGTCTGAGAGTATGTTTGGATTTGCAGGGGAGTCAAATGAGGTCTAAGGAAGGAGTCAGGGAAGGGATAGGGTAAGAGGAGGGCTTTTCAGCCTCTCCAGGAAGAGTGTTTGATTGGTCTGGTTGGGTTGATAGCTGGGTCTAGTCTGGGTTGATAATGCTTAGAAGTAGCAAATGGAGACTGAGTATCAAAACATTTTGAAATATAGAAATGAAATCAAAGAAGAATACTTAGTTGTTTGCTTGCTGAAGGAGGTGTGTAGAAGTCCTGTTGTTGATGTTATTGGTGTAGAAGACCTATTGCTTGATGTTGTTGGTGTGTACCTAAGAGAGAGAGAGAGAGGTCAGATTCGCATTTGGGGAAGGCTGGAAGATTGGTGGATTGAAGATTGAAAGGTCAGATCGAAAGAAGGTTGGATCCTGCGTTCGGGTCAAGAACGCAGTCTTGAAGGCAATTGATGCTGGCAAATCTACCGACGTCGGCCGACTACTGATCGATGTCGGTGGCTGGAAGACAAGTAGAGAGGCTAAAAATAGCCTTTTGTCTATTTTCCCAACTATTGGATCAGCGGGTCAGGGTAAGAAATGGTTGAAGGTGGCTTAAAATGGATGAGAGGATGAAATGGGGGTCTTAGGCATTTAAGATTGGTCATGGGGTAGTGGAGAGAATCCAAGGAGGGCATCCAAGGGTGGTGAGGTGTCAAGGGAGAGAGAGGGAATTATTAATTCAAAATAGATAATTATTTTAAATTAATAAGACATAGGTTAGGCATGGTAGGAAGTGGATGAAGGAGACCAAGGGGGGAGTCGACCAGGGTTAGACACGATTTCGGTGTCTACACTATCGACCCAATGTGTTATAAAGCCTAGCTCATTTGACCTTAGTTTTTTATCATTCATTACATAGTCTCAACATCAAGGTATATGATCATTTTCATTAGTTGGTTCAATTACTTCAAATAGAGATCATATTTTGGGATAGTATGATATAATTTTTGGCAGTTGCATCCTTTGTTTGTTATTCCTTTCTTACCACCGGTCTTGCTACTAATTATAACTACCTTTGGGTAAAATTAGTACCATTAATCTATGTCATTATGCCCTAGTTATAACCACTTATGGAAAAACTAGGGGAAACATTAAGCCTTGACGTACCAACTTGCCACTTCCTATGTCATACTATGATTTTTTTACCAACTATGCCTATTTTTTTTTAATTGACTGCTACATTAGTCAAATTCCTCTACTGTAAGGGAGGGACTACAGTGACTTGAGGTCCTCCTTTGGTACTATATAGGTAGAGATCAATATTTTTTGAGGTCAACTCAATCACCCTTTATACTACACTCTCACCATTTTGTGAGTAATCTAAGCCACACTCTCACCATTTTGTGAGCAACCTAAGCTACGTTCTCACCATTTTATGAGCAACCATAGTTTAAACGATCTTGCCATTTTGTGAGCTTGAATTATTTAAGTGTCTCATCATTCTTGATCGAGTTGAGATACTTCAAAAAATCCAAAAACATTTGAAAAATTATTAAAACATAATAAAAACATTGACCACTTCTTTGCCTTAAGGATTCTGGGAACCCTTACTAAGTTACAAAAAATCACTTGTCACTTAGTTTCCCCATCCTTTTTGTCCTTTTCTCTCATGCACTTGCCATTTTACAAGACCATTCCTCTTTTTCTATCACATCCATTATGTTTGTTTTCCTCAGTTATCACATTCTTCCCATTCCCTAGGAAAACTACATTTGGCTTGAAGTTTTTTATTGGATATTACATCCATGGAACTATGTAGTCAACATCTACTTGCCTACTGCATATGGAGATAGCTTAGTCACCCCCTTCCTTTTCTTCTATTCCCCTATTTTATTCATTTTATAAGTTGTCACCTTTTTTCTAGGGGTAATGTTCATAT
The DNA here is from genome assembly GCA_037957365.1 of Torreya grandis. NCBI lineage: Eukaryota > Viridiplantae > Streptophyta > Pinopsida > Cupressales > Taxaceae > Torreya > Torreya grandis. The sequence goes on along the minus strand of JARHVA010003191.1, from coordinate 335,843 downwards.
GGTTTCTATCAAATTGTTTGTTTGTTTGTTTTTGCTTATTTTGTTTATTTGTTTGTTTGCTTGCTTGCTTTTAGCACTGTTGCCTTGATTCAATTTATGTGTGTTCATTGGGTGATTCCTTACCCACACTTATACTCAAATCTATCTATATTCATATATTTACATTGTCATCATGGTTTCTATCATTGGTGCATTATTTTCTATTGAGTATTGGATTATGAAACTCAGTCCTCATGCATATTCCAACCAAGTCATCATGTTGTTATACCATGATGCCTACCGATATGTGATACAACAAACCTTAGCTTCAAGAATTCTATGTAGTAATGGTGTCATCTCTTTGGCACCGACATCCTGATTCCATCCTCATCATATCCCTAATAGAGTAATTAACCATGAAATAATTTCAACCTTTATTAGTTTAGACAAGCATCTCCCTACTAGTAGGTTGTTCTTATTATTTCCAAAATCAGCTTAGCTCATTTTTGGGAACAACCCCCTATGAAACTTGTCTGTTTCATCTTTCATCTCTCTAAGTTTTTTTTCAAGATGGGTTCTTCTCGTTCTCGTCTTGGTCCAATTGGACCTTTCAAAATTCGTAATGTCTTGTTATCACATCTTCTCTAAAACATGAAGGTTATTATGGTCTCGATGTGTCTAGGGGACCAAACCTACCTCTTTTAGAGTTAGTGTTTCATTTCTCCTATTTTCATGCATGGGCGGCAAAATTTGCCGCTAGTGCATTTTGTTTTTACCTGCAAGGGTGGCAATTTTTGTCGCCCCTGCATTTTTACCTGCAAGGGCGGTAATTTTTACCACCCCTGCATCCGAACCTGCAAGGGTGGTGAAAATCACCACCCCTACATCACCTCATTTTCCATGTGTGGCATTTATTACTGCATGCGGTGGGTTGTTGGGGTCAATTTTTGCCCCATATAATCCAATTTTGGCCTAGTTTTTCTTTATTCTTCCTCCTCTCCTCCTATCCTCTTTCTCTATACAATCTGGGGAATGAGTTGAAGTGCATTTTTGTAGATTTATGCTCGTGGTACACGTGTTTCTCTAGGTAGGTTGTATTTTTGCATTTGTTTTGTTTTGTTTTCTTTTTTGTTTTCCTAGTTGTTGTTTTTAGTCTAGTTTTTCTCCTTGGGCCGGTCGACCCACTTCTTGTTCATGTTGGGGCGGTAATTTCACCACCTATCCCCTTTTCCCATGATTTTTTGATACTCTCTTGGCTACCCTTACCTTTTACCTATGCCGGCAGTGAATTTTGTCGCCCATGCAGGCTGATCCTGCACGGGCGGAGATTTTTGCCACCCATGCCCTTTTTGCCCCAAAATTGCATCAGCGGTAAATTTTGTCACTGATGCATGCCAGAGGTGCAGGGGTGGTGAATTTTAGTACCCTTACACTTTCCCCTCTGATCTATAGGGGTGGTGAATTTCACCACTCGTGTAGGTTGATCTTGCAGGGGTGGCAAATTTTGCTGCCTCTACATTCTATCAATTCGTCATGCAAGGGCAGTGAATTTTGCTGCCCATGCATTTTTCCTCTATTTATTCTAACTCTGGATTTTTTTTATCTTTTCCATCTTTGTCTTTTCCTCCAATTTCTGACCTGGCCCTTTTAAGGTCCCTTCCTTGGTCATGATCACTTAATATGCGAATTCCCCAACTCGCCCCCTTTTCCCTAATTACGTGATCATGACTGCAGTACTTTCAAAGAATTCTTGCTCATTAGCACCCATTCGATTGAGGCCAGTTTTAATGTTTGAAACGTCTCCCAAAAAGTCAAAGGCCATGAAGTATAAATACCAGGGCATCTTCCCAATCACTTCGGTCACCTCCAACGTTGATGACATCAGAGACACAAAAATTGGCCACGTGGATATGGCTGAGTTCATGACCCGAACCAAGGCAAAAAACCTGAGTTTTGAAATGAAGAGGATTGTTGAAAGCAATATTCATCTGGTTGCCACTTTCCCAGTGGTAGCACATCATATAGAGTTCATCCTCCAGTGCACCCAGTTCTACAACAAAGAGACAAGAGCAGTCTCAGATGCCAGTGGCAATGTAATAATTCAGCTAGATCCTAAATTTATTGACAAAGTCTTTATGTGCCCTCCTGCTACCGAGGTGATGAAGATTGACTTCATAGAGGCACAAAAGGAGTATGACAAGGACCCTGAGAGGGCAAAGAAAGTGATGAATAATAAGTGGCTGAAGACACCCAGAACTAGTCTATCCAGATGGTCGTGGAACTTCTCGAGGAGTGATTTCATTGAAGAAGTCAGTGACTTAATGTACCTGTCTTCCTCTCAGTTCCACAAGTGGATGTACCCATTCATCAAGATCATCCTCTAGGGTAAGCAGGTCATCTTTTAGGGTGAGCAGATCAACAATGCCCTTCACGAGTAGCTAACCAAGATACAAACTTATTTGAAGTTCTATATGACTTCGTACCTTGTGTACATAGTTGCCTTGATGCAAACCTTTCCATGTTTGACAACTGAAGGGGACAGAAAGACCACCCTAGTCTACTCATATTACCCCCAGTTGACACTTCAAAGATCAATCTACCATTTCAAAAGGGTAAATGATGCTTTCTTTGCCATATTTTTATGCCTCTTCGACCCTTAGCTTGAACAAAAGAGAGTATCTGATGAAGTTTGGATGGTCATCAACTATGGTTGCATGTTCCTTCAATTTCCCACCTTCTGTTATCTTTGGGTTGGCTTTTTCTAAGGCTATCCGTATATGCTCCCTAGGTTTCCTTCTAATAAGTTAGTTCTGATGGAGCTTTGTCAACAAATGGTTGTCATACATGCTAGGTAGATGGAGCATAAAAAGCCAAGTTTTAGGTTTCCAGTTGAAATTGACAGATATTTTATCTTGACAGCAACCAAAGCCAAAGTCATGGAAATAGAGATGCAGTTGGTCACTATGAAACAATTCAAGAGAAGGGACAAATTTGATTATAGGGGTGTCAAGGACATGATCAGGTGAAAGACCCAATTTCATGAGCCTATGATTGAAGACATCTGGGTGGACCTGAGAACAGCTGATGAAATTAAGAGGATGGACTATAGTAGGCTGACCCTAGAACAAATTGAGTATTTGGGGCTTGTAGAGATTTCCCCCCAATCTGGTCGATGATGGGAGCATTATCAATAGTAGGTACCTGGCTGAAAATATTGCTGACTCCCCTCTTCCTCCAATTTAGTGGTCTCAAAAAGAGCTAACTTCTCTGAGAAAGAGATTTGAGCCAATATTGGCTAACACCAATGATTGGTTAGCAGCTAAAGGGATCATATTGAAAGAGTTTGTTACGAGATCAGAGGCTGAGTTCCAAGCAGAGATGAGGAAGAAGGCAGAAAATAGGACTAAGAACAAAGGTGATGTTCCTTCCCCATCTAGGCCTCACAAGCCTAGAATCATCTTTGTTTCTAAAAAATTAAAGGTTACTAAAGAGCCAAAATCAGTGGCTAAGGGAGTTTCAGAACAAAGCCCTCAAAAATAGATGGCCCAAGAAATGGAGACAGATAACTGACCTTTAGAATAGCAAAGGACTAAACCTCTACCTGTTTCTACTCATTTTTTCTATTTACATTCAGAAGAAATAAGAAACTAAAGATAATGGTCAGGGGTTTGTACGTTACCCAAATTAAGTTGTGCACCATATACAGATGTTGTAGGAGCTCCTCTTTGGCTGTGGAGGAAGACACCTATAAATAAGAGTAAGACTCAAACAAAGAAAATGTTAAATAGAGATATGGTGGACTGCCAAGCGATATGCTCGGTCCCAAAAGTGCAAAGACTTCCTTGAGGGATGACAGTCCACTTCTTTGACAAAAAGAGTGTTGTATAAAGAGAAATGGTGAAAGACTAAGAAAGAGAAATAGATAATGTGTACCTGATTCTTGCAGTCAGTCTCTCACAGTCACCGATGTTGATAGTCCTACTAGCATTGGTTGGTCAATGTTGCCAACGTCAGTTATGTTACCAATGTCGGTAGGGGCAATGTGCCTTAGACGGGTCTCAGGGTTATCTGTGTGGTTGACAGAGGAGTCTGAAAGGAGTCTGGGAGTTGCAAGAAAGTGAATAGGGTCTAAGATAGGGCAAGGGTAGAGGGTAGGTGTGAGAAAAGGGTCAAGATATGGGGAAGGCCTCTCAGCCTTTTTAGGAAGAAGGTCGGGTCGGGTTGATAGTATTTAGAAATAGTAAATAGAAGCTAATTACTAATGTATTCTAAATTACTATAATGAAATAGAGGAATACTTAGCTCTACTCGGTAGAGAACCAGAGGTGTAGAATGCTTGTTCTCATTGTGGCTGATGTCAAAGACCTCATGCAATGTTTTCAATCCAATGTCTAGAGTTATTTTTGTAGATTTTTTGTAGCCTGGAGAGCGTTGGTCGAAGTCTGATGCTTGGTCTCAGAGTGTGCACGTCTGAGAGAGAGAGAGAGAGTCTGAGAGGTCGAAGAGTTCAAGAGAGAGTCTGAGAGAGATTCTGTCCCAGAGCTAACTCAATGTTTGAAGTCAGTTTATGTAACCGACGTCGGTGATCCCGCCGGCATCGGCCAACAGCTAATTGACGTTGGCAGCTAGAGAATGGGTAAAAGGGCTAACAACTGGTTCTCTATCCAACAAGTGCATTTGCCATTAGAGAACGGTCAAAAGGTGGGCTTATTACACATGAGATTTATTTAAGCGGTTAGGAAGGAGTGAGAATAGGTCTTGGGTGACTCATAGGGTGAGAAATGGTCTAAGGGCGAGGTGTCCAAGGTGAGGTGTCTAGGGTGATGTCATTAATTCAAAATAAGTATTTTATTTTAAATTAATGAAGTGTGTAAGTGTTTAGGAGGGGACCAAGGGGGGTCGACACAATTTTGGTGTCTACATTTTCCCCTTTTTGTCTTGTTGGTTGTTCTTAACGAACTACAAGACAAAAATAGGAGTAAGTTGCCCCAGGTATGGGATGAGGTCATTTTTGTCTTGTTGGTTGTTCCGATGAACTACAAGACAAAAATAAGTGTAGGTTGCCCCAAGTATGATGATGAGGTATTCCCCCTCAAAGCGGGAGTCGAGGGAAGGTAACCTGATATCGGGTGCCAATAGGCAGTGGATGAATATGGTGAAGTTGGAGTGTGAACGTTGTAATAGTTGAGATTGCACGTATACCACTTCACATGATAGTCAGATCAAATTGTTATAGGTGAGGTCGAGGAGTGTTAAAATTAAAATAATTGGGCCCCAGCTTTTAGTCGTAGTTGATTGGGTCAAAAGATCAAAGCTGTAGCTCTAATGGTCATCATGTTCTAAGTATCTTGGGCTTAGAAAGTGCTCTCAAAAAAAATGAAAATGTCACAAGTAGTGGGGATCAACTTGGGTGCGATTTGATACTTGTGAGGGTCATAATGTGGGGTGTGAACAATTTGCTAACTATTCGTGAGGTAGCATATATGTAATCAAAACAACCAAGGCAAAGTTGTCTTGAAAGTGGTCATGGTCTGAGGAGATAGTCGCGATCTCTAAGGTCATTATTCGAGTCGATTTAAGATATAAGTGATCTCAAATGGTTGTTTGATGTGGTCAGGGAGATGGTTGTGATCTCCAATGTGCCCCATGAGAAGTCAAAGGTGACTTCTACAGTGTTAGGGCTGGTTGTTTGGTTATGATTTTGGACTAGATTAAGTCATGGTTAAAGGTTATATGGTTGGTCCATCAAATAAATGAACGAACGAATGGCCGACATCATTAAGGTGACGAATGGGCGAATGGCTGAGCTAACCTCAAAAGACTAAGTGTTGCCTACATAGCCCCTATTTTAAGGGCCTCAAACCAATGTAGTTCTCCCCAAAAGGGAAGAATAGGGTAAGTTATGGATTGAGTTTGACTAGGTTAAGTCATGGTTAAAGGTTATATGGTTTGTCCATCATGTAGACGAACAAATGAATGGCTGACGTCATTAGGGAGACAAACGGGCGAATGACTGAGCTAACCTCAAAAGACTGAGTGCTGCCTACATAGCCCCTATTTTAAGGGCCTCAAGCCAATGTAGTTCTCTCCAAAAGAGAAGAATAGGGTCAAAGAGGTTGATGGTTGGTTTGGTTATGTTATAAATGATAAGTGTACGATGATGTTACAGCCTTTTCCATATTATGTGATGGTGTATTCTATAACACTAGTTATGTGGTTTTTCATCCCTAGTAATTTTCCATATTTGTGATGGTGTATGCTAAAAATGAAATGAGATGATGATGTTATAGCCTCTTCCATATTGTGTGATGTTGTATTCTATAACATTGGTTGTGTAGTTTTTCATCCCTAGCAATTTTCCATATTGGTGATGGTGTATGCTAAAAATGAAATGAGTATATTTATGCTTCAACAAGTGTCCATATTGGTGATGGTGTATGCTTGACATAAATTGTGTTGGGTTGATAGTTTCTATGTGTATTGTTGTCCATAGAAACTAGTGTGAACGAGCTGTCATGTTAGTGGTCTGAAAATGTTTGGTTTGGTTTGGTTAGATAATGGTCTAGTTATGTGTGACCAAGATGTATAAGAAGCGAAAGGTGCATTGCTCTTTCATTGACAATGACCATAATGATTGCATAGATAAGGTTTTTGGAAACAAAAACCCCATTCATACATTACGTCGTTGACCATTGGTTTATGTTAGAGAAGTATTCGAATCACTTGACGTTAAGTGAGCTCAAAATCCCTTGAGTATGTTGGGGTGATAGGTGTGATTATGTGATATGTAAGGATAGGGTAACCATTTTTAGCAGGGATAACTTTTCCCCTTGTATAGGTGACCCTGAGAACAACTATAGACAAGTCCATGACTTTATAATTTTTCAGTCAAATTTTTTTTTTTGGTAGACTGATCAATGCGGGAAGTCCACTTGGGGATGTTGTGTTGTTTTGTGGTCATGGGGTGTTATTTATGTAGCAAAATTTAGGCATAGCCATCTTTCAAAGGAGTGGTATATATTATGCTTTGTATGTGTTGATGTCATTGAATAGTTGTCCTTCAAGGGAGTAGTCTATTTATTATAGCAATGATGCAATTGTCCTTCGAGGGAGCAGTCTACATTTATAGTTTATGACCTTTGGTTAGGCATCCCCAATCTTATATTTTTTTGGTTTTTGACTGAACTTTTGGTCATGGACTTGACTATAGAGGTTGAGGGGTTTCCCTTTTATTAGGATAAAGCATTCATGATTGAAAAAAGGGTTGACTAAAGTAGGGAAAAAGGGTTAAAAGAAATAGGCATGACGATGATGGGGGGTTGCTCAAGGGATGAGCTCAAGTTAAATGTCAAGTGAATGATTACTTGATTAACAATAGAATGGTTGAGGATATAAGGCATTAAGGGGCTCAAGTTCTGGCTGGCCTTCAAAAGAAGACAAATGATAAGTACCTGATCCATGCTTGTGTTATGATGTAAGGTCCGAGTCAATTAGGAGCAAACTTGCCCCATTTGCTTCTTTCCATATTGGTCACATGTCGGTTTTCTGTAAGAATGAAATCTCTGATTTTGAAATTTTGCTCTTTTAGATTTTGGGTGTGGGTTTGTTTTGGTCGATGTTGGACGTGAAGTTGGTTAGCATGTTGTTGGCATTTGGTGCAACGCCGAACATAGTCATTGTAGTCTTGGTTAATAGTGGGCCAATAATAGCCCAGGTAGAGGATGTGCTTGGCAACTAAGTTACCACTGAAATGTCCCCCACAAATCCTATCATGGACTTGTTTGATGACATGGGATGTCTCAGTGGTTGTTAGGCATTGGATAAGGAGGCCGTCAAGACCTCATTTGTAGAGAAGACCCCCTAGCATGGTGTAGCGAGCAGTACTTTTGATAAAAGCTCACTGTTTATTGCTAGAGAGGTTAGGAGGCATGATAAAATATGTCAAGTAGTCCACAAGTCGTTTATACCAAACATCATGTGGACTAGAGAAGTTAAGAGGAATTTTCCTCAGAGATGATAGTTGTGATGTGCCCAAGATAGAAATGTTGGGTTTTGGTAGTTGAGAAGGCTTGACGAATGGATGTGTCCAAGGTGGAAAACCCTGGTCTTTTCCTTTATCTTTCACAATTTGGGGCCTGATGGCCACATCAATTGTGTTGATTTCGAATAAAGGTGGTTAAGGGACCATAGTCTTATGTTGGGATCTCGATTTAGGTGAAGAGGTTTGGGATGTTGTTCGTGGTTTGTCAAAAAAGTGGTCAAAAAGAAGCCTCAATGTGAGGGGTGTCCTTTTTCAGGTGTTGGCGAATGACAACCTTAAGGGCACAGCAATGCTCGGTATCATGTCCAGGTGTGCGATGATACTAGCAAATTTTAGTGTTATCGAACCAAGATGGTTTTGGTCTGAGAGGTTGGTATGGCTTAATAGGCGGGAGGATAATGCTCAAAGACTGCAATAATTGACATAACATCGAAGCATAAGAGCCCTTTAATGGGTCTGTGTGTGTTGTAGTAGAGGTTGACAACTTTTGTTTAGAAGTTGTATGAAGAGTTTGTCATACCATCTTTTTCACTGGTGGTGTGACCACACGCGTAGATGGCACTTTGTTGATGAGAGGTGATGGATTAGGGAGCACTCCTTTAAAAGTAGAAGGATGTGGACCCAAGATAGATGGCAATGGTGAAGGTGGGAGAGGAGTTCTCCGACGTGGTTTAGTAGCCTTCTTCAGTATAGTGCGAAGACCACTATTGTGCGGGGCGAGGTTCAAATCTACCTTCACCGGATCTTCTTCGGCCAAAGTGGGTGAGGTGGCAAGTTCCTCTCTCGGTAGAGAAGGGATTGGAGAATGTGGCTCTTCAAGTGCAAAGAGCATAGGAATGATCATGGCTTCTGCATGTGGTCGAGGAGTGGGAAAAGTATGATCCCCCATTGTTGATAAGAAGGATGAGGGCGAGGCAACTGGCGTTGGTGTCATCAAAGCATCCTCCAATATGGGAGAAGTCAAAGTAGACTCTCCTACATGTGAAAGGGGGATGGATGGAGGATAAATAGGAGAAGAAGGCTCTTCTACCTGTGGTGGACAAATAGGAGAAGAAGGCTCTTCTACCTGTGGTGAATAAATAGGAGAAAAAGGCTCTTCTACCTATGGTAGACAAATAGGAGAAGAAGGCTCTTCTACCTGTGGTGGAGAAATAGGTTGACTAACCTCTTCAGACTGTGGGAGAGGTTGGTTAGAAACCATGTCGGCCTTGCGTATATTACGCTCTTGAAGGTCATCAGCTATGGTCTAAATGTTATTCTGACTTGGGAGATGGTTGGGAAATGGTTGTCTAAAGACATTCATGTTTTGATTAGCCAACGCATTTGGGTTATCCAAAATAAGATCCCCCTTGTCTAACATGTCTTGAATGACATTTTTGAAAGTTTTATAATTGTCTGTGTCATGACCTTTGACACGATGATAGTTACAAAAGTCATTTTCCCTATACCAGGTAGGGATGGCTTTTGAGGGGTCAAATTGGGGTGGTCAGATTTGAGGGAGATTGAGGACCCCCTGCTTGACTAGTTTATCCAACACGGAAGCGTATGACTCTCCTATTGGAGTGTATTGATGCTGTATATATCATTGTTGGAATTGTATTGTGATTTATTCTGATGTGGAGGGATGAGGTTGGTTGGTTGTGGTAGAGGATGATGACCTAAGTACCACAACATTTGCTGATCCCTTAGACTTGGATTGGGAAGAAGAAGGTTTGAAAGAAGGGTCATTGGATTTTGTGTTAGTATTTTTACTATGCAATTTGACCTTGTCTTCTTTAACATCACAGAGTTCAAGCTTTTGGGCCATGGTGAAAGCTTTGTCAAATGTGTGTAATGTTTGAACCCACAAAGTATATGAGATGTGCTTGGCACATGCTCTTGAAAAGAGCTCAATGAGCTCAGTTTGAGGTAGTGAAAAGGAGAGTTGGTTGATCAAACCTCTCCAACGGACAACAAAGTTAGCTATTGACTCATCATCGAATTGTCTAATAGAATAGAGGTCTGTAATGGAGACCTTCTTAGTGATGTTGATTGAAAAGTGGTTAAGAAATAGTTGAGATAGTTGAGTGAATAAAAGAGTGAATGACTGGTAATAGAGCTATACCAGTCAAGGGCGGTGCCAGAAAGTGACATGGGAAATGTGTGAAGTAGTAACGCATCATCGTGGGCTATAAGGTAGCAAGCGTGTCTAAATGCTCGTAGATGTTGTTATGGGTCTTCTTTACTTTGAAAGCGAGTAAATTTAGGGAGTTCCCACTAGTTAAGATATGGTCTAATAGGCACCAAAGGGTGAATAGGTTTTTTGCATATTTGCTTGTATGAAAGAACATTGCTTGAACCAGAAATGGATGTCTCAAGGTTAGACATCTTATCCATCAGCATCTTAATTAGATCGACTGATGAATTGGCAGGTGGGGCACCCCCTAGGTTGTAAGGTACCTGGAAGGCATTAGGAGGGGCGTATGATGTACTTGGTTGCATTTGTGTAGGTGTAACATATTGGTAGTTCATCATAGGGACTGATGTTGAGGCTAAAGGGGCTTATGCCGTGAAGTTGGAGGGCATAAGTTGACTAGATGCCGCCAAGGGTGGTTGAATAGTGGTGACACTAGTAAAAGGGTAGGTAGTCACTCATGTGTTTATGGGTGCAAGAGTGGGTGGGGTAGAGACAATCAAGTTCTAAAAAGGCGTCGAACTTGGTTGAATTGTTTGTGGTTGAGGGGGTACGAAAACCTCGATGGAGGTAGGTCTAAAAATAGAAGGAGAGGCCAAATTTTGAACATTGGCCATGGTCGAGTTATTGGTTGGGGTAATAGCTTGAGTGACTATGGGTTGGGTAGCGGACGCTATTGTTATCATTGCCGCTTCAACCAAGGAAGTTGGCATCCCATAAATAGGGTTACCTGAGGGATCTTACATTTGGATTCTTGCGAGATAGTGTTGGAGAGCCTTGACATTGTGGTCAAGGAATCTCTCAAAGTCTTGATCCCCTTCGAGAATAATTGGATGTTGATTTGGGGTTGGCTGGATAGGAGAATATTCAGTGTCTGAAGTATGCTCCACTAGGTGACTTGGTATAAAAGGCGAAGGTGGATGTAGCTGTTGCCTTGCTTGGTCAACAAGATATTTGGTTTGACTGCATGTCAAAACCATCCAAGGCAAAGGGGGTTCAGATTCTAAAAATTGTGTGTTTCAGTTTTATAAAACCAGACTTTGTTTTTGACAGCAAAAAAGTTGGGTTTTCAACTTGTTGTTTGAGAATAAAATTTGGTGACAGTGACCGACATCAGTAGAAAAACTGATGTCGGTGAAGTTATGTTGCTGACATCAGTGGAAAAACTGATGTCAGTGAAAATAAGTTACCGATGTCAGTTGAAAAACTGATGTTGGTGTCTATGTATTTCTAGAAACTCGAAAAACTGAAAGTTTTTGGAAGAAAAAGAAACTTCTGAGTTGTTTTTGGAGCTCAGAATAATGCATCCGTACCAGATCAAAAAATTAGATAAGAACATAAAAATAGATGATGGCAAGCAACCTCTAAATGTTAAATTTTTAAGAATAAATTTTAGAGTCGTGGTGGCTTATGCCTTAGAAGAATATATTTGGAAATCTGGCTTTTAGAATGGGTCCTAAACAGGCAGTCTATGGTTGGTTTCGGGTTATGTTTTGGTGCTCAAAAATCTGTATTAGGTTTTGTATGTGGCCTGGTGTTAGGGGCTTTCTCCCTTCACTTCACGAACCTAGAGCTGAGCTGGGCCGCTTAGCCAATATATACTTCACCTATAGTTTATACTCTGCCAGAGAACAGAGTGGGTCCTCCTCTTGGTGGTGAAATCTAAGTAGGATCATCGGGAAGGGTAAGGTATCCGCTAGGTGATGAAATCCTAGTCGGGCTTTGTCTCAGGTATGTTTAGATGTTTAATTTGATGTGAATGTGGTCTGGTTGTGTAACACATGTGCACTACGATTTATTCATAATGCGTTTGTAATTACTAGATGAGCTAAATATGCATTCAAGCAAGAATGAAATGCAATATATTTTTAACCCAAATTGAAATGTTTTGTTCAAATGCAAACAAGTGGGGAAGAGGTTGAGTATGAATTTCACTACTCTAAGAAGCAGGAAAGAAATGATAAGAAAAAAAGAGAGATATTCTTTTTAACTTGTGCTAATGGTTTCTTTTCAAAATAAAGAGATAGAAGAAAAAAGGATGCAAGAAGAAATCTTTTCCTAATGCAACTATATGAAAATTTGCTTTTTAGAAGAAATGAACTCAAAGAAAACTCCAGGGGTCCCACCGGGCGTGCCAGAATGTTTCTACTCATTTTTGATATTTACATTCAGAAGAAATAAGAAAGTAAAGATAATGGTTAGGGGTTTGTACGTTACCCGGATTAAGTTGCGTACTATATCCAGACATTGTAGGAGCTCCTCTTTGGCTGTGGAGGAAGACACCTGTAGATAAGAGCAAGACTCAAACAAATAAAATGTTAGATAGAGATATGGTGGATTGCCAAGCGATATGCTCGATCCCAGAAGTGCAAAGACTTCCTTGAGGGATGACAGTCCACTTATTTGACAAAAAGAGTGTTGTATAAAGAGAAATGGTGAAAGACTAAAAAAGAGAACTAGATAATGCGTACCTAATTCTTGCAATCAGTCTCTTATAGTCACTGACATCAGTAGTCTTGCCAATGTTGGTTGGTCAATGTTGCCGACATTGGTTATGTTACCGATGTCGGTAGGGGCAATGGGCCTTGGACAGGTCTCAGGGTTATCTGTGTGGTCGACAGAGGAGTCTGGAAGGAGTCTGGGAGTTGTAGGAAAGTGAATAGGGTCTGAGATAGGGCAAGGGTAGAGGGTAGGTGTGAGAAAAGGGTCAAGATATGGGGAAGGCCTCTCAGCCTTTCCAAGAAGAAGGTCAGGTCGGGTTGATAGTATTTAGAAATAGTAAATAGAAACTAATTACTAATGTATTCTAAATTACTGTAATGAAATAGAGGAATACTTAGCTCTGCTCAATAGAGAACTAGAGGTGTAGAACGCTTGTTCCCATTGTGTTTGATGTCGAAGACCTCATGTAATGTTTTCAATCCAATGTCTGGAGTTATTTTTGTAGATTTTCTATAGCCTAGAGAGCGTTGGTCGAAGTCTGATGCTTGGTCTCAGAGTGTGCACATCTGGGAGAGAGAGAGAGAGTCTGAGAGGTCGAAGAGTTCAAGAGAGAGTCTGAGAGAGATTCTATCCTAGAGATAACTCAATATTTGAAGTTAGTTTATGTAACTGACATCGGCGATCCCACCGGCATCGATTGACAGCTAACCGACGTCGGCAGCTGGAGAATGGGTAAAAGGGCTAACAGTCTGTTCTCTATCTGCCAAGTGCATTTGCTGTTGGAGAATGGTCAAAAGGTGGGCTTATTATGCATGAGAGTTAGTTAAGAGGTTAGGAAGGAGTGAGAATAGGTCTTGGTTGACTCATAGGGTGAGAAATGGTCTAAGGGTGAGGTGTCCAAGGTGAGGTGTTTAGGGTGATGTCATTAATTCAAAATAAGTAGTTTATTTTAAATTAATGAAGTGTGTAAGTGTTTAGGAGGGGACCAAGGGGGGTCAACACAGTTTTGGTGTCTACACTACCTTCTCAAGAAGGGGCACAACCGCATAAAAGTGTCTCTCCTTCTCCACCTCAGTATCTTGTGGCATCCCCTTCTCCTCTCTCTCCTATTAGTGTTCCTTCTTTTGGTGCCACCTCTCCTTCCAGAGTTATATTTACTAATCCTCAGGGTGCCTCTAGAGATACTCTTCGTTCCTCTAGATCTATTCCTAGTTCATCATCTCCTTCTTTTAATTTAGGATAAAGTTTTGCTCCTGATCAATCAACAGCTGATACAGTTTCACAAGTTACTCCAAGTGGGACCACTGTTACCACTAGCAGTGCAGAAGTTACCACGATAACCCCAACTGCAGGAACCATTGCCACGATAGGTACTTTTTCTCTCCCCCCTTGGATGTCAGATTTCACACCTAAAAGAAAGAAGTTAGCCATCTCTCCAGATGACTTCGATTTTGGCAAGATAGTGCCGGTGAAAGCTAAGGATCCTCTAAAAATTAGTTGAAGACAAGGGGCATAAATTTCTAGAAATAGTTAAGCCTCCGTAGTACGTAACCATTGAGGGAAATGAGTAGCTATTGCATCTCTCATGTTGAACTTGGAAAAGTTACTCACGAAGGTACAAAAATTGATCTACAGTATGCGATGGACATCATGGTCCAAAAATTTGACAGAGAAAAGGAGATGAAAGACTATTATAAGGCTAAGACGGAGCAGTTGACGACAGTAATAAAGAGATTCACTCTTTCCCCTGAAGCGGCGACTCCAGAGGCCTTCTCTATAGATGACCCTGTCATTCAAAAGGCAGAGAAAACCTACTTGAAAGGGAAAGTGCTGGAGGATTACGTTGAAAAGATGCATACTCAGGGAGTTTCCTTACTTATGGAGGTTGTAGAAAAGATAGACAAGATGAAGAAGGTGAGGGCAGATTTAGATGACCTTGTCTCTCTTATCTCTCAGGATATTGACAGTACAGAAAAATATCTTAGCAAATGGAGGGAGATGAAGGATCTAAAGAAAATCACCTTGATATCTATCGGTGTCATTTCTAGCAAGGATTCCTATATTGAGATCAAGGAGTCACTGATATACAGGATACAGGTACTCAAGGAGTTGGTTGAAGATCTCAAATCTTCCAAAGATGCTAGTGAGAAGAGCGACACAGGCCTGCTGAATAGACTGGAGGAACTACCTTGCAACCTTACTTCCAAGGATAACCAATTTTTTTTAGCTGAAGAAATGATCCAAAGTTTCAAGGGGATGATGCAAAGAGATTTTGAAGAGAAATCCTTCTCAATGACTTCTGTGGATAACATTTTAGACACTCAGTTAACTCTAGATAATCTAAAATCTAGGTTAACTAGTCATGCTAAGGTAATCACAACATTAAAAGATGCTTTAATTAGAGCCAGAGTCATCTCTAAGAACACAGTTGCGCTAGACAGTATAGGAATTTAGGCATCCATTGCTATGTACGATGCTCATCTAAAGAAGTCTGGTGGTAAGAGTTGAAACTTTTTCCCCTTCTCTCTTCTTCTTTCCTTATGCACTTTTGTCTTGAGAAAAGTGCATGTAATTTTGTAATGTGTAATTACATGTAAAAAATTCAGAAAAATATCTTAAAGTCAAAGATGAGTCATCTTTGACTAAGATATTTTTGTATTTTAATATTTTCTAAATTTTGAGAGTTTTTCCCTATATAAAGTGGAGACCTCTTTTGTAAATGGATCTTAGATAATTGAGAGCAAAAACTCTACCAAAATTGAAACACTTTTTGAGACTTTGTGCTCAACTTGTAAATCATATTCTGATAAAATGAATGAGAAGCAGGTTTATTTCAGACTTTGTGTTGAAATTATCTATGTTATTTAGAAAATAGTTTTTATGTCCTCTTTCCTGATAATCTCTTGTTTATCTGATTTAATAAGCAAAGTGGGTGTGTTAATATTATCTGAGGGCATTTCTAAAAGGTAGAAAAGAGACTTTGAGCTACTTTTATCTTTGTGATTCTGTTATCTTTTATAGTTTCAAGTGAAGAATTTGTGCTTCATTTCACTATACGGTTACGTTTGTTCCAGATCAACGGAGGAGACAATAGAAGACTTTGTGCTTACGTGGATTTTTTGTGACTTTGTTACTTACTTCAGGTGATTTTTTGCTCTATGTTGGTTACCGTTCCTAAAAGAAGAGGAATGTTATTGGCCCATGACCAAGATTTCTCTCTCTTGTTCCTTGTACATCACCTCTAAAAAAAGAGAGGTGGATGTTGTTATACCACCCCATGTGTTATTTTTTGTTTAAATATATATATACATATAGCGTATAAATATTCATAGGGAACCTCCCCTTGATGAGAGGAGAGATTTACCTCATCTAGATCTGGTAAACTCACACTTTTCATGGCGTAAATCTCCCTATGTTGTGGTTGATATACCCATTTTGTCATCAGTTAGTTGATGACAAAATATTCACCCAACAGTTTTTAGTGACTCTGCTAGGGATAAAACGAGCAGTTCTAGTTCTTTCCCATTGTTATTTTTCCCCCAGCTTCACGCAACAGTTTTTGGCAACTCCGCTAGAGACTACGAATGTGCATTTTTGAATCCTCAAGATTCAACTTGAAGTAGTTTCGGTCCCTTTTTCATTTGAAATCTACTCCATGCTACACCAAAAGTCAAAGAGCCAAGGGTGTTGTTGACCCCATATTTGAGTTGGCACAACAGAGCAATTTTGATCTGTTTCCTCCACACGCCACCCTCCAACAGTCTAGGAGTTTTCCTCCTAACCTTATCAGGTCACCAACGTAAGGTAAAGCTTCTTTTCCTACAGTTAATCGTGCCCTGCCTATAAATACCCCACTAAGGTTTTTTATCCCACCATTTAATCATCCTATCATAATGGCTCAAGTCCCGTGGGGCAATTCCTTTGGTCCTCTTAATTTGACTCCACTTTTGCATGAACTACCTCGAAGTTATAGGAAAAAATTTCTTAAGTTTTTTGGTGACAGGAAGGTTCATCTCGACAAGCATATTGCTGCTTTTTCCATAGCATGTGGCATAATCAGTGTGGAATTTGAGGATGTAGTAGTAAGACTTTTTATGGAAACCCTGCAAGGAACTGCCGTGGATTGGTTCTACCACCTGTAGGCTGGGTCAGTGACTGACTGGGACACACTCAAAGCTAAATTCGAAGCTAGGTTTAAACCTGTTAAAGATGCACATGCTTTGTTAGCACAGCTAACACAGATGAAAAAAGAATCCCAAGAATCCATGAGGGATTTCATAGCTAAATTCAACAAGTTAAGGAACTAGATTCCAATTGTTTCTCAACCCACACTGAAGAATCTCAAGTGCTTTTTTATCAACTCACAGCTTCTCAAAGTAAGTTTTCTATTGAGGCGAGCTGGCCCTATGGATCTAGCATTGGCTCAAAATTTGGTTACTGAGATTGAAGATGATTTTATCCTGACAGGTAAGATTAGAAAATACCTTAGTAAAAATAGATTCTCTTCATCTGCTGAAAGCTCCTCTATAGGCACTACAGATCTTATGGTGCAAAAATTGACAAATGAACGAATAGCTTTGAAGAGACAAATAGCCCAAGGTACGTCTGCTCCCAACTATCGAGATATGCCCAGGAGAACATTCCAAAATTAGCAATATCAGGTTAATGCTACCCAGAACCAAGGGCAACCAACTCGCCTGCCTCCCCCTCCAGGGAAATTGGCCATTGAAGTAGCACCTACCAATTCAGCGATCGGTTACCTAGAGGCTGCACATGACTATTCACTCCAACCTCAGTTAGACCAACAAGATGATGTTAATCTCTTCGATGAGTAGGAAGAATAATTAGCTGGAGACTCCAATATTGGTTTCCTGGATTACCAAGATGAAGCTAAAAGTAAAGGGGAAGGGTTGGATGGATTCTATGCTATTTTCACTAGATCTCAAAATCAGTCAGCTTCACAGACTAATAAAAGAAAGACAAAAGAAGAACCCCAGCCAGCGGTTTCTATCACTAAATGAGGGACTCCATTGCCTCCTCAATCAAAAGATCAGGTAGTTCACAAAAAATTAAATACCTCCAACCACCCCATACCTTCCCCTTCTGTTGCTTAGACCAGTGTCACACCTAATAAAGTTCCAGATGATGGACTCTCTTTCTCTATTTCAAATTTTTTTCAACTATTTGATATAATTGATCATGCTAGAAAGACTAAAATCCAAATGATAGAGATTGAATATTTGAGGGCTAACCTAAAACAATTTGATAGGTTGACAGAATATGTAAAAAACAAAGCTATCCCCGTAGGACAAGATTCTTTAAAGGCTGTTTATGATCCCCCCAAAGATAAATCTGCCCAAAATAATCTTGTTGTGACTCCTCATGTTACTCCCAGGAAAATAGAACCTTTTTATGTTTTCTTGCTAATAAATGGTTACAAACTGAGTAATTGCATAATAAACTCTGGAGCCTCGGATAATGTCATGCCCATGAAGGTGGCAGATTCCCTCGGCCTAAATTTGACCAAAACCTTTGGGAGGTGTTTTTCTATGGAAAATAAACAAGTTCCCCTTCTTGGTTAGATAAAAGATGCTCAATTTACTTTTGCAGCTTTTCTGGAAAAATGGATAAAAATGACAATTCTAGTGGTCGATGTTCTAGCCTCTTATGGCATCCTGCTTGGATAGAATTTCTACAAAGATGTTGGAGGCGAGTTAAGTATGGACTTGTCGGAAGCAAGGATCCCAATTCAAGGTGTTATGAAGAAGTTGCTTCCTAAAAAAGAGGCAAAGTATGTAGTCACCCGATCGTCAACACCGAAAGCTCAAATTTTATTTGAGTCTTCAGGCATGGGCAATTACTTTCTATCTATGGATGAGATCCATGAGGCACCTGATGAAACTCCTACATGTGATAGCTTGAAATTGTGTTCAGCTGACACGACAACTAGATCAGCAAAGCAAAATGAACACATGGGAGAACCTCTTCCCTCAAATGAAGGAGTTTTTAAAAAAAAAGTGGTGTCTAACAAGGTATGACCTTAGAATTTGATGGCAGCTATTCTTCTACCAGCTCGAGAGCTAGGGTTGTGTTGGTATCTCCTCAAAGAGACATTATTTCTTTGTCCTACAAGTTGCAGTTCAACAACACCAATAACACAGCTAAGTACGAATCTCTGTTACTTAGATTACAGGCTATCAGATAAAAATGCATAAGGCTACTCCATGCTAAAGGGGACACTGAGTTGGTGGTCTGTCAGGTAAGAAACCTCTATCAGACCAAAAATGAAAGATTGCACCACTATCACAATCTTGTCTGGGACCAAATCAAAAATTTTGATGCTTTCAGCATCTCTGTCATCCTACGAGAATTCAACGATCAGGCGGATGCATTGGTTGTCTCTGCTACTCTCTTGGTTCTCCACCTAGACTTTAAAGGAGATAAGTACACTATTAAACTGGTCTTTCGACCAAGTTTACCTGATAATGCCAGTCATTGGCAAGTATTCAATAATGATGATCAAATCATTGCCTTCTTAGAGCAAAAGGACAGTTTTGAACAACTGCATTTTGAAGGTAGTGAACTCTGGGGATGCAAAGCAACTTTTGAATTAAACATGAACACAAGTGAAGATTTCTTGCAGCTTAAGGGGAATAAGATTCCCAAAGGCCTGGTTTCTCTAGAAAAATTGTTTGATAATCATGACAGGTTTATTAAGCAATAGCGAATAGATTCAAACTCCTCTCAAGATTTTGATCAGGTAAACCTGGGAACCAAGGAAGATTCTAAGATGGTAAACATTGGGAAATGTTGCACTTCTGAGGAGAGATTTAAGCTTGCTAGTTTACTTTACCAATATATAGACGTATTGGCTTATTCCTATGATGATCTGAAATCACTCAGGCTGAATGATATCCGCCATGACATCCCTCTTAAAGCAAACTCTGTACCTTACAAGAAAAAGTCTAGGAAATATAATCCAAAAATTTCAGGTACTATTTTAGCTGAGATACAAAAAATGCTTGATGCCTAGATAATTTTCACAATCCATCACTCCACATGGATTGCCAACATAGTGCCTGTCAAGAAGAAGAATGGTGAAATTCGAATCTGCGTGGATTTTAGAAACTTGAATTAGTTATCTTTAAAAGATAACTACCCTCTCCCTATCATGGATCAAGTCTTTCAAATGGTAACGAGTTCAGAAATATTATCAATGTTGGATGGTTTTTTTGGGTACAATTAGGTCAAAGTTCGAAAAGCAGACCAGCATAAGACGTCCTTCACCACACCTTGGGGCACATTCACCTATCGAAGGATTCCTTTCGATTTGATAAATGCAGGCACCACTTTTCAAAGGGCAATGGACCTCACTTTCAAAGATGAGATGGGTAAGTTTATTGTAGTGTACCTAGATGATTTGATAGTATTTTCAAAGCATCATTCTGACCATGTCCATCATTTGCAAAAGATACTGGAATGCTATCCTCAAAATGGTATTTCTCTAAATCCAAAGAAGTCTATCTTTGGGGTGACTGAAGGAAAACTTCTCGGACACGTTGTGTCTCGAGAAGGTATTAAAATTGACTCAAAAAAAGTCAAGTCCATCTAGGAACTTACTTTGCCTACCAGCAAAACTATAGTTCACTCATTCTTCAGAAAGGTGAATTTTCTCTGGAGGTTCATTCTTGATTTTACTGAGAAGACCTACCATATCATCAATATGATTAAAGGCAATGCTACCTTCAGATGGACTGCTTAAGGCAAATCAGCATTCAAAGAAATCAAAGAAGCAATTTTTCATGCACTAGTCCTGGTTTGTCTAAACTACGCCAAAAATTTTAAAATATATAGTTATGCTTCCGAACATACACTCTTGGCCATTTTAATTCAACTGAACCAAGAAGGTGTAGAATCTCCTATTTCCTTCATGAGTTGTCCACTCAAGGTTCATGAGCTAAAATATTCTAGCATGGAGAAGCATGCATATGTGGTAGTCAAAGCAGTCAAGCATTTCAATTTTTATATTCTGAACTCACACACCGAAGTTCTTGTACTCGATACAACAGTAAAATCCATTTTGACTCAGTAGGAGTTCAGTACGAAGAGAGGTAATTGGATCACCAAGATTTAGGAGTTTGATCTGGACATCAAACCTACCAAACTCATGCGAGAAAAGGGTCTTTTCCAGTTGATTGCCAACAACATTTTAAATCAAGCATAAAGTGAAGAAACAAAGATCGAAGGCGTGCCTACAGTCCTCTTTGTTGCCACTACTGATGAGTGGTATTTCGACATTGCCTATTTTCTAACATATGGTGAGTGTCTCACTCATCTGTTCTATAAGGAGAAATGGAATGTTAAGTTAAAGGCTGCTAGTTATGTTCTGTGGGATAATGGTTTGTACAAAAGAAACCTAGATGGGACATTTTTTCATTGTGTTGATAAGGCGCAATAAGATAAACTCTTAGATTCTTTTCGCAATTTGGCTTGTGGAGGGCATTTTTCTGCATCGGTGACAGCGCACAAGATTCTACAAGTAAGGTATTATTGGCCCACGTTGTTCTGGGATGCCTGCAGATGGGTGCATAGGTGCAAATTGTGTCAATAATTTGTTGGAATGCCTAAACTAGCCGCATTGCCTCTCAAGCCAGTAGTAATCAAGGAGCCTTTTTAGCAGTGGGGTATTGACTTCATTGGCTCAGTCAACCCATCTTTGAGTGCCAAACATGATTATGTCCTCACGGTAATGGATTACTTTACCAAGTGGGTGGAGGCCATCCCAACCAAGCACGCTACGTCTGAAGTGGTGTGCAGCTTTCTCAAAGAAAATATCATCTCCCAGTTTGGGGTCTCACTAAAGATTGTAACAGATAATGCGGCCTATTTTTCATCACATGAAATTACTCAATTTTGTTTTTATTATGAGATTACCTTATCCCACACTTCAAATTATTTTTCTCAAAGAAATGGCCAGGCAGAATCAAGTAATAAGAACCTGATCACTATTATCAGGAAGTTAGTAGATGACAATTAGAGAACATGGCATAAAGCATTGTATGATGCTTTACGGGCAGATAGGATAACACCCAAAAAGGCTATAAATATGTTGCCTTTCCAACTTCTATATGGCTTGAATGCAAAGATCCCCATCACCCTTGAACTATCAGCGCTCAGGTTAACCAAAGCAATTAAAGACTCAACCTTCGAAAGTTTGGTTGATAAAAGAATCATGTGTCTGACCGAACTAAATGAACAGCGAACCATGGTGGTGGATCAGATTACAGCACATCAGCATTGAGTGAAGGAAATTTTTGATAAAAAAGCTAAAGTTCACAAATTCCAAGTCGAAGATCAAGTCTTGTTGTGGGACAAGAGGCAAGAACCAAAAGGGATGAACGGCAAATTTGACTCCTTATGGAGAGGCCCATTCACCATTCAACAACTCTGTGGTGAGGCTAGCTTTTTGCTAGAATACCTAGATGGAACGCCATTCACACTACCTTACAGTGGAAAGTATCTAAAACTATTTAATCCTTGAAACTTAAATGGGTCCATTTGTATATATGTATAATTTTTACGTTTTGTCTATTTTTCTTTCATTTTTAGCTTGACTCCATAGCCTAATGGCTTGGATGAAGGCACTTAGAGACTGGTTTCTACTCTCATTGATCGATTTGATTAACGAAAGTTTCCCAACAGGAGCTAGCTATTGTTTCCAAAATCAGCTTAGCTCATTTTTGGGAACAACCCCCTATGAAACTTGTCCGTTTTGTCTTTCATCTCTCTAAGTTGTTTTTGAGATGGGTTTTTCTCATTCTCGTCTTGGTCCAACTACACCTTTCAAAATTCGTAATGTCTTGTTATCACATCTTTCCCAAAACGTGAAGGTCATTACGGTTTCGATGCGTCTAGGGGACCAAACCTGCCTCTTTCAGAGTTGGTGTTTCATTTCTCCCATTTTCATGCACGGGCAGCAAAATTTGCCACTAGTGCATTTTGTTTTTACCTACAAGGGCAGCAATTTTTGCTGCCCCTACATTTTTACCTGCAAGGGCGGTAATTTTTTCTACCCCTGCATCCGAACCTGCAAGGGAGGTGAAAATTGCTTCCCCTACATCACCTCATTTTTTGTGCGTGGCATTTATTGATGTGCATGGCAGGTTGTTGGGGTCAATTTTTGCTCCATATAATCCAATTTCAGCCTAGTTTTTCTTTATTCTTCCTCCTCTCCTCTTACCCTCTTCCTCTGAATGATCTGGTGAATGAGTTGAAGTGCATTTTTGTGGATTTGTGCTCGCAGTATGCGTGTTTCTCTAAGTAGGTTATGTTTTTGCATTTCTTTTCTTTTCTTTTCTTTTCTTTTTTGTTTTCCTAGTTGTTTTTAGTCTAGTTTTTCTCCTTGGGCTGGTCGACCCACTTCCTGTTCATGCTAGGGTGGCAATTTTGCTGCCTATCCCCTTTGCCCATAGTTTTTTGCTACTCTCTTGGCTGCCCTTGCCTTTTACCTGTGCAGGCGGAAAATTTTGTCGCCCATGCAGGCTGATCTTGCACAGGCAGTGATTTTTGCCGCCCGCACCCTTTTTGCCCCAAACTTGCATCAGTGGCAAATTTTGCCACCCCTACACTTTCCCCTCTAATCTGCAAAGGTGGCAAATTTTACCACCCATGCAGGCTGATCCTGAAAGGGGCAGTAAATTTCACCACCTCTACATTCTATCTATTCGTCATGCAAGGGCGGCGAATTTTGCTGCCCATGCATTTTTCCTCTATTTATTCTAACTCCAAAATTTTTTTTCTCTTTTTTGTCTTTTTCCTTTCCTCTAGTTTATGACCCGACCCTTTTAAGTGCCCTTCCTTGGTCATGATCACTTAATATGCAAATTCCCTAACTCGCCCCCTTTTCTCTAATTGCGTGATCATGACTACAGTACTTTCAGAGAATTCTTGTTCATCAACACCCATTTGACTGAGGCCAGTTCTAATGTCTGAAACGTCTCCCAAAAAGTCAAAGGCCATGAAGTACAAATACCAAGGCATCTTCCCAATCACTTTGGTCACCTCCAACGTTGATGACATCAGAGACAGAAATTGGCCACGTGGATATGGCTGAGTTCATGACCCGAACCAAGGCTACGAAACCAATTTTTGAAATGAAGAGGATCATTGAAAGCAACATTCATCTAGTTGCCACTTTTCTAGTGGTAACACATCATATAGAGTTCTTCCTCTAGTGTGCTTGGTTCTATAATAAAGAGATAAGAGCAGTCTCAGATGCCAATGGCAACGTAATAATTCGGCTAGATCCTAAATTTATTGACAAAGTCTTTATGTGCCCTCCTGCTACTGAGGTGCTAAAGATTCACTTCACATAGGCACAGAAGGAGTATGACAAGGACCCTAAGAGGGAAAATAAAGTGATGAATAATAGGTGGTTGAAGACACCCAGAACCAGTCTATCCAGATGGCCACAGAACTTTTTGAGGAACGATTTCATTGAAGAAGTTGGTGACTTGATCACCCTTCTTAGCAGAGTGTGAGGCCTCCCGTCTTCCTCATAGTTCCATGAGTGGATGTACCCGTTCATCAAGATCATCCTCCAGGATAAACAGGTCATCTTTTGAGGTGAGCAGATCAACAACGCCCTTCACGAGCAGCTAACCAAGGTACAAACTTCTTCAAAGTTCTATATGACTTTGTACCTTGTGTACATAGTTGCCTCAATGTGAACCTTTCTAGGTTTGACAACCAAAGGGGATAGAAAGACCACTCCAGTCTACTCATATTACCTTCAGTTGACACTTCAAGGATCAATCTGCCATTTCAAAAGGGTAAATGACACTTTCTTTGCCATATTTTTATGCCTCTTCAACCCTCAGCTTGAACAGAAGAGAGTATCTGATGAAGCTTGGATGGTCGTCAATGACTATGGTTGCATGTTCCTTCAATTTTTTACCTTCTGTTATCTTCGGGTTGGCTTTTTCCAAGGCTATCCCTATATGCTCCCCAGGTTTCCTTCTAGTAATGTCGTACATGCTAGGTAGATGGAGCTAAAAAAGCCAAATTTTAGGTTTTCAGTTGAAATTGGCAGATATTCTATCTTGACAGTAGCCAAAGCTAAATTCATAAAAATAGAGATGCAGCTGGTCACTATGAAACAATTCAAGAGAAGGGACAAATTTGATTATAGGGGTGTCAAGGACATGATCAGGCGAAAGACCCAATTTCATGAGCCTATGATTGAAGACATCTGGGTGGACCTGAGAACAGCTGATGAAATTAGGAGGATGGACTATAGTAGGCTGACCCTAGAACAAATTGAGTATTTGGGGCTTGCAAACATTCCCCCCAATCTGGTCGATGCTGGGAGCATTATCAATAACATGTACCTGGCTAAAAAGATTGCTGACTTCCCTCTTCCTCTAATTCAGTGGTCTTAGAAAGAGCTAACTTCTCTGAGAAAGAGATTTGAGCCAATATTGGCTAACATCAATGATTGGTTAGCAACCAAAGGGATCGTACTGAAAAAGTTTGTTACGGATCAGAGGCTGAGTTTCAAGTAGAGATGAGGAAGAAAGCAGAAAATAGGACCAAGAACAAAGGTGATGTTCCTTCCCCATCTAGGCCTCACAAGCCTAGAATCATATTTGTTTTTATAAAATCAAAGGCTACTAAAGAGCCAGAATCAGCGGCTAAGGGAGTTGCAGAACAAAGCCCTTAGGAATAGATGGCCCAACAAATAGAAACAGATGACTAGCCTTTAGAATAGCAAAGGACTGAACCTCTACCTTCCTAGGAAGGGGCACAACCACTTAAAATCATCTCTCCTTCTCCACCTCAGTCTCTTGTGGCATCCCCTTCTCCTCTCTCTCCTATCAGTGTTCCTTCTTCTAGTGCCGCCTCTCCTTTCAGAGTTACATTTGTTGATATTTAGGGTGCCTCTAGAGATACTCTTCATTTCTCTGGATCTATTCCTAGTTTGGCATCTCATTCTTTTAATTTAGAAAAAAAATTTGCTCCTGATTAATCAACAGCTGATATAGTTTCACAAGGTACTCCAACTGTGACTACTGTTACCACTAGTAGTGTAGAAGTTGCCACAGTAACCCCTGCTGCAGGAACCATTACTATGACAGGTAGTTTTTCTCTCCCCCCTTGGATGTCAGCTTTCACACCTAAAATAAAAAAGTTAGCCATCTCTCTAGATGACTTCAATTTTGGCAAGATAGTGCCGGTGAAAGCTAAGGCTCCTAAGAGGCCAAGGATCCTCTCAAAATTGGTTGAGGACAAGGGGCATAAATTTTTGGAAATAGCTAAGCCTCCGTAGTATGCAACCCTTGAGGGTTTTGAAATGAGCAGCTATTCCATCTCTCATGTTGAACTTGACAAAGTTACTCACGAAGGTGCGAAAAGTGATCTACAATCTGTGATGGACATCATGGTCCAAAAATTTGACAAAAAAAAGGAGATGAAAGAATATTATAAGGCCAAGACAAAGCAATTGACGGCAGTAATAAGGAGATTCACTCTTCCCCCTAAAGTGGTGACTCCAGAGGCCTTCTCTATAGATGACCCTGTCATTCAAAAGGCATAGAAAACCTACTTGAAATGGAAAGTGCTGGAGGATTACGTTGAAAAGATGCATACTCAGGGAGTTTTCTTGCTTATGGAGGTTGCAGAAAAGACAGACAAGATGAAGAAGATGAGGGCAGATTTAGATGACCTTGTCTCTCTTATCTCTCAGGATATTGATAGTATAGAAAAATATCTTAGTAAATGGAGGGAGATGAAGGATCTGAAGAAAAGCACTTTTATATCTATCAGTGTCATTTCTAATAAGGATTCCTATGTTGAGATCAAGGAGTCACTGATATACAAGATACAGGTACTCAAAGAGTTGGTTGAAGATCTCAAATCTTCCAAAGATGCCAGTGAGAAGAATGACACAAGCCTATTGAATAGACTGGAGGAACTACCTTGCAACCTTACTTCCAGGGATAACCAATTTATTTCAGCCGAAGAAATGATCCAAAGTTTCAAGGGGATGAAGCAAAGAGATTTTGAAGAGAACTCCTCAATGACTTCTGTGGATAACATTTTAGACACTCAATTAACTTTGAATAATCTAAAATTCAGGTTAACTAGTCATGCTAAGGCAATCCCAGCATTAAAAGATGCTTTAATTAGAGCCAGAGTCATCTCCAAGAACACAGTTGTGCTATATAGTATAGAAATTCAGGCATCCATTGCTATGTACGATGCTCATCTGAAGAAGTCTGGCGGCAAGAGCTAAAAATTTTTCCCCTTCTCTCTTCTTCTTTTCTTATGCACTTTTGTCTTGAGAAAAGTGCATGAAATTTTGTAATGTGTAATTACATGTAAAAAATCCAAAAAAATATATTAAAGTCAAAGATGAGTCATCTTTGACTAAGATATTTTTGTATTTTAATATTTTCTAAATTTTGAGAGTTTCTCCCTATATATAGTGGAGACCTCTTTTGTAAATGGATCTTGGATAATTGAGAGCAAAAACTCTACCAAAATTGAAACACTTTTTGAGACTTTTTGCTCAACTTGTAAATCATATTCTGATTAGATGAATGAGAAGTAAGTTTATTTTAGACTTTGTGTTGAAATTATCTGTGTTATTTAGGAAACAGTTCTTATGTCCTCTTTCCTGATATTCTCTTGTTTATCTGATTTAATAAGCAAAGTGGGTGTGTTAATATTATCTAAGGGCATTTCTAAAAGGTAGAAGAGGGACTTTGAGCTACTTTTATCTTTGTGATTCTATTATCTTTTGTAGTTTCAGGTGAAGACTTTGTGCTTCATTTCACTCTACGGTTACGCTTGTTCCAGATCAGCGGAGGAGACAATGAAAGACTTTGTGCTTACATGGGTTTTCTGTGACTTTTGTTACTTACTTCAGGTGATTTTTTGCTCTACGCTGGATACCATTCCTAAAAGAAGAGGAATGTTATTGGCCCATGACTAGGATTTCTCTCTCTTGTTCCTTGTACATCACCTTTGAAAAAAGAGACGTGGATGCTGTTATACCACCCCATGTGTTATTTTTTGCTTAATTATATATATACATATAGTGTATAAATATTCATAGGGAACCTCCCCTTGATGATAGGAGAGATTTACCTCATCCAAATCTGGTAAACCCACACTTTTCATGGTGTAAATCTCCCTATGCTGTGGTTGATATACCCATTTTGTCATCAGTTAGTTGATGACAAAATATTCACCCAACAGTTTCAATTCATCATTACCCTCTATGTCAATTTATCATCATCCTTGACCAATTTTATCATGTTTACCATAATTGGGATCCTATGATTATAACCACCTATGGGCAAATCATTACACTCTATCCCACCTACATTTTTCAATGATTATAACCACCTTTGGGCAAATCATTGTGTTGTCACCAGTTTACTTTTTCTACCCATACAAGGGCATGTTTTTATCTTGTTTATCTATCCTAATTAGGGCAGCTCCATCTTCTCAATGATTATAAATGCCTTTGGCAAATCATTATGTTATCATACCACATTGCCACTATCGGGGTACAATGCTTATAATTATTGTACACTATCCCACTTGCATTCTTAATGATTTTAACTACTTGTTCAATATCATTGTGCTTTCACCCCATCATCTTTCCTTTCTTTGGTCCCCTCATTTCACTTCTTTCTTTTTAAGGGATCGTTTACCGACTTACTTATGCCAACCATTCCCTTGAGGGGGCATCATATAGTTAGTTTATCATTGTTACAGTTGTAGGCATATAAGACCTTTTCATTCTTTGAGAAGATGTTATTGTGCTTATAGCTTGTAATGCCTTCCCAAATAAGGGCAAATTGTAGACACCTAAATCTGGCCACCAATAACCTCCAATTAGGCTTTTGGCCAATTTCCACCCAAAATGCATAATTTGGCCTAAAAACACTAAAACACACTAAATGATGTGAAACTAACATATTCAAATTCTAATTTTGGGTAGGGTATCCCTAAATGGCGTAATGTAATTTATGGGCTAGCTAAATTTGATAAGATCATTTTGAGTCAAAATGCTAATTTTTCACCTGGATGCTTTGGATTGTTCTTTCTTATCAAATCTCTTGTAGAAGACATGTGCCTTTGTTATTTTCTATTGGTAACATCCTAAATGGTATAATGGTTCTAACGCATCTGACATAGACTTCCAATTCCAATTTAGTCAAATTTTGGACTAATAACAAGGCATTCTGATCAATTTGAGTAATTTGTACACAAAGTGCTTAAACATGCTTAAGAGCTAATTAATCCAAATCAAGGCATAATTAATAATTTCATGAAAACCTGTTGAAAACTTATTTTTGGAAATGAATATTGAATATCTACATCATTAGGTGACCTCATTTCTTGAGAAGACATCCCTAGGCCATAAATGCCACAAATATCAGGATTTATGCCCTCCATACCTTCCATGATGCCCTTCATGCCTCTTAATTTCTCCTTCTTCCAATTTCATGATGAGGATAATTATAAACTTAATTCAAAAAATTGAATTAATCCTCAACCACACATCTCAATCTCAAGATGGATGGTTCAGGTTGATTCTAGACATTTGAAAAAAATATATAAATAGAGAGGCCATGAACATCATTTTTAAGACATGATTATGCAAATTTATAATGTAAAAATGATTCCAAAAGCCATTGTAATTGGTTTGACCATGCCAAATTGATTTCAATCCAAGCCAAGCCACAAGCTAAAGGTGCCAAGAGAGATGGAGGTAGCCAAGCTTCCATTGCCAAGGACTTTGTGAGCACAAGCTAAGCAAACCACTAAAACAAACACTTTGGAGTATCCAAGGAAGGTAAAAGAGAGATTATTTTGCATTTTAGTTGTGTGTTCTATTCATGTTTGTTAACTAAGCTCTCCCTAGTGTCTAGGCTTAGAGATGTTATGCTAGTTAGTGTGTTTCTTTCATTTTATTTTTATTTTAGAACTAACACCATACTAACCATCCTCTCTTGAGTCAAATTCCTAGATCCACAGTACTGAGGTTGAGATCCAAGAAGTAGCCTCTAAATTTTATAATTTTTTGGAAGCTCTAGAATTCATATAGGTTGAGATAGCCCCACACATTAATAATATTAGTGAACTATTTAATTCTTTAAGGAATGATGTCAATAAAATGAAGATGCTCATTGTTTACACTAGTAATAAGGCTTATATCCCTTTAGAATTCATGACACTATTGGAGGCATATAACACCCTCAACTTGGTAGTCATAAAGCAAGAAGAAGCTTGGGAATGGTTAACAGTAGTTAGGGCTTTACTCCCCAAGTATCAAGAGCATGAGACCTAGGTTATTCAAAATTTGGATGACTTAAAATTATCTAAGGTAAAGGATACTATGGGTAAGTTGATTAGTAAGATCAAATTTGATCAAATCATTCAAGAATCCATGGATAACTTCAAACAAAGTCTCCAGGGGATACCTTTAGAGGATATAGAGGATGAATTGAGCTTCTCTAAGAAGAAGGTCACCAAAGTGGAAATATTCAAGATAAACTTTTGAGTGACCAAATAAGAACATGCAAAACTCCTGGTCTAAGTCATTAGAATCCACATACCACCTCTACTTAACGTAGATATCATTTAGTAGTAGCATGACAATTCAAAAAAGTGTTACAAGGAGATTGAAGAAAATAAAAAGCAAGCTCAGGTTTCTAATTATAATGCCACATCTACATCAGTAGTTTCTATGTCTGCCACCTCATCCATAACACCAACTAAGGTCCATGCAACTATTAAGACAATACAACCTTGAAAGGCTAAGATTTTATGCATGGAAATTTTTTTAGTGGTGCATCTATATTTATAGTTTTCTTGTAGTTTGAGCTATAATTAAAAAGTTGCATTTTTATTTGTACACATGCACATGTTGCATATATTTTTTAAAGGCTGAGTTATACTAATTGATAACTGTAACTCTATACAGTTTTGACCATAGTTATAACTTGAGTTCTAACTATAACATGTAATGAATTTTTCATGAACTTGGAGGATGATGTGACCCCTTCCCCAAGACTATTTAAACAATTTTAATCCATAATTTGGATTTGTTAGAGAATTTTGAATATACATGAGCAAAGCAATTTTGGTTGTCTACTCATGTGTTTGCATATTTTCTTTCCACTATTTATGTAATTAGATTTTTATTTCTTTAGTTGTATGATTCAATAATCTTTAGTGTGCAAAAGATGTGAATGGGTTCTTGATTGTCTTGATTAATATATTAGTCTTAGATGTGTAATAGATATTGAATGATTGATAAATTATATTGGTTAGGATGGTTAATTTGATTTGATTCATTATTATGAGTGTGTAGAAGTTCTTTCTTTTGATATAGTTTTTTTTTGTGTGTGTAATAGCTGCCTCAAATACCTCATTAGGCACAAGCCATATCTCCTGATTAAGAGTGTGTAATAACTACTCTAAAAGGAGTAACCTTTGATTGAGTCCTATGATTTTTCTATATCAGTATCCCCTTAAACTTCTTAACCATGTCTGACTATGAGTGTACAATAGCTACTAGCAATAGGTATAGGTTTTAAAAGCAACTTATCCACTTAGAAACCAACTAAGGAAGTGACTCTTGAAGACCACAAAACCTTCTTTTTTACCTTACCCTTTCTTCCTTTTAAGTTTATTTTAAGACCTACCCACTTTAGAATAGCAACCAAACATCCATCCAACTCATCTATTTTCTCAGTTCCTTTTAGGAGACTACACCTCCATCCAAAAAACCTTGTCAACAACCTGCATACCCTACCAACTATTCCATCAATAAGTTATTAAGACTACATACCTGTAACTCGTGTCTTGGAGTGGAGTTCACCTCTATAAAGGTCCTAAATATTAGAATCTACCTCATTATGATATTTTTGTGGTTAAAACCCTTATCAATATACTCTTTCTAGCACTAGAAGGAGGGATAGAACCTTTGATACAAGAGGTTAGTTTTTACATAGAGTTATATTGGAGTCACCTAGGAGAGTGACCAAATCTAATTCCTAGGATGGTTTTTTGGTCTCACCCCTATCAAATCATAGGGGACCTAGAACTATACCAACTACTATAGCCTATAAAAAACCTAGGACATCTTCCCCAATAAGGAAAACTCCCATTATTAAGCCTCCAATCTCTCAATAACCCTGGTTAGTTGGATCTACTATTTCCATTCTAGGAGACATGCATGATTTACCTAGAAATCCTAAAAAGTACCTACCATCCTTTTCTCCTTTACGAGTAACAACAACATAGGAACACATCAAATACTTTAAATCCACTTTAAGATTAATGAACATTATTAATGAGGATGTTTCATGCAAACTTTTTCCTTTTATGTTAATAGATGTTGCTTATGACTAGTATTTAAATATAATGGAAAATTCTATCACTTTTTGGGATGCATGTTAGGCAGCTTTTCTTGCATAATGTGGATAGGTTACCATCCTTAGTTTGGTATACCAACACTTCACTAGCATGAAGAAGAGCCTAATGAGCGTATTTTCACTTTCAATGCCAAATTTCAAAAGATGTATAAATGGTTAACCCCAAGGTATAAACTAAAAGAAGTATTAACATTGGAGATGTACAAGAATGTTTTAAATCTAATTATGGTAGTTTTTTTCTGAAAAGATCAACTGCTACCACCAACTTGGCATTGGCATATGAAGTAGCCATTAACATCAATAGGCAACCCAATCCTCAAGTTCCTATATACCAAACATCAATAATGGCTTCCCAGCATTGAATTTGGTGCCACATGTAAAGCAAAACATTCTTGAATTTAATTAGAACTAGATCTACACACTACCTCTGCTAACACAGACAACACAACCAAACTATAGCTTCTTGAACAACCATGCATCAAGAAATGGTTACTAGTAAAATAAATAATTAGGTGTAACTTCTACTATTATTCTACAAGGCATAGATTCTATAAAGGTAGAGCTAGATTCTATTCAGAAGATGGTTCAAAAATTGAGTTATGACTTCTTGAGTATGTAAATAAAGATGGGCAATACTAATGGCCCAAGTGACAATTAGAATATAGGATTCCATAGGTACAACCAACCATTTAATAGGCCTTCAAATAACATGGAGTAGCCTATCAATCTTCTATATATTAATAAGGTAGAGATAACTCTACCTAATTGGTACAAAATTCATAATACTTCTCAGCATGGTGAGCTTGACTGTGTTAAATTCTATATAACATTTGAAATCTTTTAAAGAGAAGTAGTAAGGCTAGACCAGATGCCTCATTCACCAGAATCCCACCAATATCCTTGCTCTTGAAGCACTACCATGTTCTTTGAGAATCATGAGTTTCCCTTTTCAAGTAAAGATGATAATATACCCAAATAAAACACAGATGAGATTCATGCTTTACATTAGTTTCAAAAAGGTGGCTACAATCTAAGGAACAAGTAGTCATTCACTATGTTGACTCCTCCAAATACCATAGTAATTCCACCCAATCTTAAAGTAGATAATAATCCACCTCCCCTAAGAGGGAATGATCAACTTCAGAGTAAGGAGGAACCAATCTAAGGAGGATATAACATCATTAAAGACATATAGAAGATCAAAGTAAATATAAATCTTCATGATTTATCTTAGATAACTGAACATAAGGAGCTACTATGGAAGTATATTACTAGGAAGGCCCCTGTGGAAAGGACTAAAGCATCTATATATAAAGCAAAAGCTGCTAATGCCAATGTCACCTATAAGATCAAGCCAAAACTTCCACCCTTTATGTTGACTATCAGGGCATTTGGTAAGAATATTCATAACTATTTAATTGATTCTAGAGCATCTACAACTATCATGCCTACTTCCATATGTCAAAATATTGGTCTCACTCTAAGCCCTTCAAAGAGAACAATTTCATAACTAGATAAAACCATGGTACTAGTAGTTGGAGAATTGACGAATGTACGTATTCAAGTGTCATCTAAACCATGAGTCTAGATGACCATTGATATCCTCAAGTAGACATACCTAAAGGCTATAGATTTTTCCTGAGTATGGACTGGTCTAAAATGTTCAATGGATATCTTTATATAGACTTCTCTCACATCTAGTTTCTATGGAGAGGCATTGTAAATCAAATCATAATCAATAAGGAACTGAGGATGAAATATCCTATTACATAATATAATGTCAAGAATGAAGAGCTAAAATATGAGTCTCCTAGTCTAGGTATTTACACTTTTACTATGCAAAATCAAGTACAAAATGAATAACCTAAAGGTTCCAATTAGCTATGGACTTTACACTTTGATGGTGATAGATCCAAACAAGGATTAGGCATAAGAATCAAGTTGATTGATCAACAATGTAAAAATTTATTGGTAGCATATAGATTATAATTCCTATGCATTAATAATAGGGCTAAGTATCAAGCTTTAATTTTAATATTACAATATATACTCAAGAACAATGTAAAGTAGATGCTAGTCCTTGATGATTTAGAGCTAGTAGTCAACTAGGTTAGAAATAAATATCAATGCAATTTATCTTATTTGAGAAAGTATAAACACATATCCTAGATCCTGATTGAGATCTTTGAAGCTTTCAACATAGAAACCATTCTTAGAGAACAAAATCAAGCTAAAAATTCACTAGTTTCTACTACAACCAATTTAGATCCTTTCTAAGAATCTAAGGTAAAAATATTCTCTATCAAATTGGTGTCTTCTCCCTCTGTTCCTAATAATGTAGAAAATTTATAGGCATTTGATGTTGACCAATAGATAATTTAGTTTCTAACTAATTCAAGGGAATTTGAGTCCTAAATCATCAATTACAAGGATGTTAATCACCTTTGTCAAGATAAATCAGATAAAGAAGGTATTCTCCAGCTCAAAGAGAATCTTATTTTAGCTGGGTTAGTCTCTTTAGAAAGATGATTCGACATAGATCCTCAAGCTCAATAGCTTAGGCAACCTAAGATCAATGAATCTAACTTAGAGATGAACATAACCCATGCTACGTTAGCATTGGCCTCAGTTACACCCCAAAAGAAAAATAATGACTGAAGGATTTAATCATTCAATACAAGGACATCATTTCCTAGACCTATCAAGATTTGAAAGTTTATGACCCTCAAGTTATTACTCATATAATTCCTTTGAAGCCAAATCACAAACCATTTAGATAGAGGCAAAGACTAATCAATCCTACTCTGGATCCTCTCATTTAGAGAGAAGTGGATAATCTATTAAGTGCAAAAAATTATCTTCCCAATTAGACATTCTACTTAGGTGGCCAATTTGGTCCCAGTAAGAAAGATGAACAATGAGATCAGATTATGTGTCAATTTTAGAAACCTGAATAAGGATTCTAAAAATGAAAACTATCCCCTACCTTCTTTGGAAGAGGTGATACATATAGTGAGTGGTTCTGAAATAATGTCCTTCTTAGATGGATTTTTAGGTTATAATCAGGTACTGGTACAATCAAAGGATAGGATGAAGACTGCATTACGACAAAGTGGGGAACTTATGTGTATAAAAGTATGATTTTTGGGATAATAAACATAGGATATACTTTTCAATGTGCCATGGATCATGCATCTAAAGGATTAATGTGAAAATGCATAATCATCTATTCAGATGATCTTACTATGTTTTCAAAGAATAAGAATCCACATAGGTTGCCTCTAGTTTATATTCAAGAGATGTAAAAGGTTTGGTATCTCATTGAACCAAAATAAGAACACATTTAGATTAACTGAAGGCAAGATATTAGGGCACATCATCACCAAATATGGGATCATCTTTTATCCTAATATAATACAAGAAATTTCAAAGATTGCACCACCAAATAGCAAGAAGGAACTCAAATCATTTTTTGGGAAGATCAACTTTATAAAGAAGTTTATCTTAGGATTTTCAAATATTGTTATACCTCTAAATGCAATTCTCAAGAAGGATGCTAAAATAAAATGGAAATTTGAAGCCAAAAAGTCTTTCCAAGACATTAAAGATGCAATCTCATAGGCCCCAATACTAATTAGTCTAGTTTTTACAAAAGATTTCTACTTGTACTCATTCAATTTAGAACATATAATTTTTGTCATTACAACATAGAAGAAAAATGAAACTAAGCATCCAATTGCATTTATGAGCACAAAATTGAAAGATGCAAAACCTAAGTTCTCTATGATTGAGAAATAGATCTTTGAGCTTGTCAAAGTAGTAAAGAAATTTTGACACTACATCTTAAGGAATAAGACCATTGCCATCATGGCTGATCTTGTTATCAAGCTCACCTTATCATAGAATGAATTAGGAGAATTTCAAGGCAAGTGGATGGCAAATATACTAGAGTTTGATTTAGAAATTAAGCCTATGAAGATCATTCGGGGTCAAGGCATCGTTTAGTTCATGACTAAACTTGATCCATGTATCAATGTTAAAGAGGTATGTGAAGATCAGGTATCTAAAGGAGAATGGTATATTGATATCATATAGTACTTGATTATAGGTCCTTATTTCCCAAAACTTAATAGAGAATGAAGGAGAGCTTTGAGACTCAAAGCTACTCATTACATGATCAAGAAGGGAGTCCTCTATAGAATAAAATATGAAGGCATTTATCTTATGTATGTGTCTACAGAGGAAGTTAAAGAGATTATGAAAAACTTGCATCAAAATATAGGTAGTGGTCATCCATCTAGGAATACCACATCCCATAAGATCTTAAGAATGGGCTATTATTATCCAATAGTTTTTAAGGATGCTCATGTTCATGTAAGAACATGCCATGAATGCTAATCTTTAGCTAAAAGAGAAGTGCACATAGTGATGCCCTTACATCATGTTGTTGAAGGAAAGCCATTTTCCTAATGGGTTTTAGACTTAGTTAGTGTCATTAACCCAATTTTTTTAGTAGGCCATAAGTTTGTACTCACTACTACAAACTATTGCACTAGATAGACTGAATCCATAGCCATAAAAGAATGCAAAGCACAAGATGTGATTCACTTCTTGGAGGAACACATAAAAACTATATTTGGCAACCTTATTTCTTTAGTTTGTGATAATGGACCAAATTTCATATCTTTTGAGTTTACTGAGTGGGCACATGATAACAAAATCACTATCAAGTCATCTTCTAAATATTACCCCCAAGGAAATAAATAAGCATAATCAATGAACAAGAACCTGATAGATGTAATTAAAAAATTAGCTGGGGACAAGCTTAGTGATTGGCACAATATACTGAAGTATGATCTTTAGGTAGATCAAACAAGAAACAAGCAAGCCTTTAAAGTTTCACCCTATCTACTGGTGTATAAATGTAGGCCAATATTCCCAATCATGCTGAAACTACCAGCTTATCAGTTCATGAAGGACTACATGGAACTGAGTGATAAAGTAGACTATTGATTTATAGACATAATATAAATGGAAGATTCAAGGATTTAAGCCTTACATATCTTCATCAAGTACTAGGACATAGTCAAGAGGTGGTTTGATAAGAGAGTGGAGGTTAAAGCATTCAGGATTTCAGATTTAGTGATACTTTGGGATAAATCCCATGAGAAGAGAGGACAACACGATAAGTTTTTCCCATTAAGGATTGGACCATATCATATTTTAGAGATCATGAGAAATAATGTATTTCATCTAAAGGACCTGTAAAGAAATGAACTTACATATCTATTCAATGAACAATTCTTGAAGCACTACTTCATGGCTATGCCATTTAAAGGTACCATTGACTAAGGAAATGACATGGTATAGGTAGGATTAGGTTAGGTTTCTTTCTTTCTAGATTAGATTTCTTGCTTTCAAGATTAGATTTCCTACTTTCTTAGTTTAGTTTTTAATGCTTTCTAGATTAGTTTTTTTATTACTTCCTATGATAATTTGAATTGTGTTTGCTCTGATATAACCAAGGTAAAATCCAAACCAACTAAGATTATGCTTATATAGACCTATAGAGAAATGGGGAAATTGAATAAGACTTGTAACTTGGGACCTATTTATAAATTGGGTATATTTCTATGTTTTGAGACTCCAGGATGAAGGTAGGTAATCATGAACCATTATGGATTGTGTCATAATTGAATACTTTTACTAGGTATGTGGAAGTTGCTCTCAAATTAATTCACATGAATCTATAATTTTTTCTTATTTCATTGGATTAAGCACACTTATTACATTAAATACTTATTTAAAGTGATAATCCTTCGTATAGATGTAGTTGGTAGGGAAATTTTGGTAATGGTTTATTTTATAACTATACCATCTCACTGGAGTTCCAGCTCTCCTCTTTCCATTCAAATAAAAGAAAAGAAAAGAAGAAATGAACTAATGAGTTCAAAAGATTAGTAAAACCAAAATAATATATAAAAAAAATAAAAAGGCTCACATGATTAAATAAGGTCAATATACCATGCATCATGAGCAACAAAAATAAAAGAAAGAGAAGAGAAGGAGCCCAAGGTATCTCTATTGAAGCTATGGATGCATGTCTAGCATCAGACCAATGCCTAAGCTTCCATTATTTTACGAGATTTAACTAAACCTAGAAAAAAACCTAAAATCTTCATCAAGACTTTGAAAATCTCATCATAACAAGGGTCAAATTAACTTCACATTCAACACACATAGATCCAAGGAATTATAAGGCAAGTATGTTGTGTGAGTTAGCTTAGGAGTCCCTTTCATATTTATGATTTTAGTATTTTTTCTGTGACATGGTTCATATTTGATTTGAGGTTACTAACTATTGTATATCTTAATTTTCACCCATGGAGAGGGTTTTTTAGGCTCTCTCTAATTAAAATACATAATGAGAACAACCTCAAGTTGTGGGTATCATATTGTAAGGTTAGACCTCCAGAGAAGGTTGGTTCCCTTGGATCTTTCACCTAAAACTAATATATTGCTAGGAAAAGGTAGAGAAATAGACACTAATTCATGAAAACATGTAAAATAAGATGATGCACAAATATATTAGACACTTATAATTACACAAAACACACAATGAGACACCTTCAAACCTACAAATATCATTCTACTTAATGGGTGTCCTTATTACCCCTTCATTTAACCAATGTATGTTGGTGTCTGTTCTTACCAAGGTGGTGCCTAAAGCTATTTACAATGAGGTACTTATTGATTTCATGTTAACAATACTTGTTTTTGGGGTTTTTTTAGATTTTGTGTTATTATATGTCTACTTTTAACTTCTAAGCTATTGTTTGGAAAGAAACACTCTTTACATAAAATATAAACAACTCAATCTAATCTAATTTATAGAATCTGGAAATACTTCACAAAACTACAAAATAATCTTATTCAAATCACTCTTACAAAATTAAAAGAATATCAAATATCCACTCACTGATTAAAAGCAATCATAAATCTATATTTGCAAAATTTGAAAGAATGAAATAAATGCTTATGCTGGAAATAACAAATTAACTATTCAATCTATCCTACAAGTTTTCAATATAAATTATATGAACATATATCTATACCAATCCTGAATTGAAATAAATACAAATTCAACTTATAAATACCAAGAAGGTCTCTTGTTTATTTGGGGAGTGGGCCCTTGCTCACCCTCAGATCCAGGTCCAAGTTAACTTAGCTCTAAGATATTTCTTCAACACATAGATTGAGATAGGTGTAAAAGTTTTAGATCGAATCATGGATCTATCTATTTATTCTATACCAAGAAACTATTTATCCCTATATTCTAGGAAACAACTTAGCTAATTTGAAAATAAAATATATTCTAGATAAATTGAGTGATATAGTTAGAAGAGAAAGTCATTGTAATGAGATTTTTAAGGAGTCTAAGAGTCCATAGATAGCAATTACCATGCCTAACCACATCAACCAAATCTTTACATATATTAATATGCATATCTTGTATCTTCATCGTTGTAACCTAGATAAGAAACTACCAAAATGGAAGACTAACTAGAAATAGACATCTATTTATATACATGCACATAAATGGAAATGTTGAAAAGAGTTCTCCAAATTGTCATGAAGAGGTTGGAGAAGCTATCTAAACCCTTTCAAATGTACTAGGATCAATTCTAGAGAAAACTAAGTCAAGCCATAGCAAAACTGGTACAATCTATAGCTTGTTATCAAAATCCATAACTTGACTGTTGAAATCCACAACTAACTATCAAAATTTGTAGCTAACTATCAAAATATATAGCTGACTATTGAAATCTATCGTTGATTATTAAAATTTGTAACTAGCTTCAAAATTCATTAATGGGTCTTAGATGGTTCATTCTTTACCTTGGATCCTCCTTGTCTTCATGAAATCTTGTTAAAACTCATATTAATACTACTATTGCTTATACATGTCAAAATGTGGAGCCTAAAACATGCAAATATTAGAACAAAGTGCAAAGAAAATAGACTTAGACTTTACATGAGTTTATATAGTCAAAAGCATTTATTCTCTACCTTATGCAAGTTCTAAATATCAAGATTACATACAATGCTCAACAATTTGACATATTTAAGGCCATAAACTATAGTAATAATGAGTCATTTTATGGACTCATCATCTCCCCCACTCCTTACCTTTTGCAAGTCCCTTTTGCAAACTATATCCTCAATCTCCATAGTTATGAACTCTCTATTGTAACTTCAGACTCAAATCATAAATGGAATACAAATTTTTTTTAAGTAACCTATGATTATGAAGAGATAAACCCATATCCTTTTACATAAAATGAAGTCAAATATCAAACTATTCCTAAGAATGTGGTCCTATATTCTGCCAAGGGGACATAGGAGAAAGTAGTAAGGGAGGTCTGAACCTCATTCCTATCCATGGATTTCTTCCACCTCTCTATAAAACATATGAAATTATCTGCACAACATTATCTCTTCTCAAATACCATTGAAGGGTAGTGTGTGACAACACTTCTCTTTGTCTTAATGAAACTGGTAGTATATGCCAGCATTGTCTACAAGCCACCACTACATCATCAAAATTATGCTAAAAAAATAACTCAAAATTAATAAGGCCATCCTGTAATGTGGAGAGATAATGATCATGAATTCTTGGCTATTGGTAAAACCTATGAAATTTTTGTAATATATATTGTGCATTACCAAATTAAGGCCTAATGCATAAACCAAGATCTTTTGTAATATCAGTGTGATCATCATATCTCTCCTACCAAGAAATTTTATTTCTATTAGAAGATAATAGGGATCTCATCCAAATTTCTCCCATAAATAAATTTACCAAGAAATTAATTGTATTTCATAGAATAATGTCACATAAATAAAACTCACAAAGTAGATCTTGCCTGTTAGGAATACTATTTCTGAATGCCACCATAAAGTCATCACTGGTATTTATCTCATGTGGTAAATCACAAGATATCTGCAATACTTGTCATATGAATAACTATTCATGTAAAAATAAGCTAAATGCATAATAAGGGACTATACAAGAAACAACTTTTTACTTAACTGATAGGTAAACTGAAGAGTTTGTTTAACATGTTCTTCTTTTTGTTGAGCTTCAGTTAGTTCTTCCTGCATTTGTTGTTTCTCTTTCTTAAGAAGATGATTTTCCTTCTTACGTAGATAATTTTATCTCTTCATTTCTTCAAGTTATGAATATACTTGGTCTCATTGGTATTTAACTTCTAAAATATACAAATTAGTCTAACAACCTTGTTCTACCATGGCCCTAGGAGGAACATTAGAAGAGCTAGAATCTACTTGGGTTTTTAGCCTAGCATTTTCCAATTCAATTTTTAGAAGATTCCTCCTCAAGGAAATGTTCTCTTCTTCAAGTGATCTAATATGGTTATATACTTCAATAATTTCATCTTCTAACTCATCCACTTTCTTTAGGGATTGTATTTCCAAATTTTCAATTTATTCATTAAATGAATAATCACAAAATCTGTGTTTTGAGCTACAACAATTAGTTTAGTTATATCCTCTACATTTTTTCTAACATTGGCTTATAGCAAGGATAAGGATAGATAATGTTGTAGTTCCACATCATCTGCTTCCCTTGAAGGTTGTCCCTCCTCTTCATTCATGAGGTATTTGCATTTATCCTTCATCTTCTATGTAGGAGAAATAAGACTTTCTATAGGAATAGTCTCAGTAAAGTCATCAACCAAATCTTCATGTGGAGCAAAGGTTTCCTCCTCTTATCTATTGTGAGATTCATTACTAGTGGTTGTAGGGTTTTGTCTCAATATATCTAGTGTCTCAATGCATTGGTCTCATCAATATCAACTTCTAGGATCAATCTTCTTCTTTTAAGAGGGGGTTGAGCTTTTGTAGGTAGGGTTTCTTGAGTTTTTTGCTAGTTGGTAGGGTCTATATAAGGCTCTTGTTCAAAAATTTGAATGGGTTCTTGGACTTGAGCATCTTGGGAAACATACTGTTAGATTCTAGTAGAGGATCAGATCCTTAATTTTCTACTTATTGGATTAGGAGGAGAGACTGTATGAGGAGGATTTATGGTTTGTAATGGAATAGTCTTAGCTATGGATTTTGTGTTGTAGATGAATTCAGAGGCAATTTATTTAGGAGAAATTTTTGGTGGGGTTTTTAAACTGGAGGTATGTATGTGTGTAGGAGTTTTTTTAGAAAGTTTAGGGGTTTTCTTTCTCTTTCCTTCAAGGAAGGCAACCCAAGATTCCATTCCATTTTCTTGCTGTAAAAATTGGTGTTGAATAATGAGTTGAATCAACCCATCATGATGTATGACAGCAAGGTTTTTGTCATACCTCATAGAAACAACCTGAATGTATCCTAAGAGGAATGATAAAAAAAATTTATCTTGTGTTGAGGTTGATGAACAACA
This sequence comes from Torreya grandis, assembly GCA_037957365.1. Lineage (NCBI taxonomy): Eukaryota > Viridiplantae > Streptophyta > Pinopsida > Cupressales > Taxaceae > Torreya > Torreya grandis. The sequence continues at coordinate 293,298 of JARHVA010003191.1, read as the reverse complement.
TATCTTAAATGAATTAACATTGTTAACAACATACAACTCAACACACTACATTGTCCCTCACATGTTAAATATTTAATGAGCCAAAAGGAAACTAACCTCCAAGGTTCAAGTAGAGACTCTTTGCTTACCCCTTTTATTCTACCTTTGACATCTTCCACAAAAATTGGTGTGGATTCTCCTTCACTACTAAAAATTCTAACAAGATCATGAAATAAGGATCTTCCTGCTATTCGATCTCCTTCATCTGGGATCCTTGATAATTCATTGAGGACTTACGCAGAGAAGGATATTTAAACACTTTTAACTATGGATAAATCAAGTGAAGAATAAATTCTATCACCAATGCCTCATCAAAACCCTAAAAATTAAGAAATAAGTCAAGGCATCTAGTTGTATCTAATATCTCTTTTATTAATTCATTCTCTAGTAGCTCGCATGCATCCTCTGGTTTAAATTTTTTCTTCAACCCCATTTTTGAATTCTTCACCTTCAAGTTAGGTTTGCACAATTGATTCTTCACCCTGCTTTCAAAAAGAACCTAAACCATGCTTTTAAAGTGATTAAATGGAAATAATATCCCTTTGAGGGTTTGAACTACAAATATTAATCAAAATATGCCAAGTAATGATGATAGCATCAATTAAAAGTAATGATGACATACTTTTTGTTTTATTTTATTTTAAATCATTCTATCATCAATTCCTTTTAACCCTCTACTTGATGTCTTTTTATAAATGACACATAATTACAATTATGTGTCATTATAAAACATTTTTATAATCGAAAGGGGTATTATCCATATCTTTTGTATTAAAATTTTAAAATATGACCTTTTAAAATGACTTTTTTTTGACATCATGAATTCTAACCCCCTTACATCACCATATGATAAAATTATATCAATGGTTTTGAGCACATGCATGTAATTTTTAGACATCTAAAACTAACACTTAGCAGAAAAATAAATACTTTACCTTACAAATATCAGTATTGTCATTATCAATCTTCTTTATTTGTTCTTTCACAAAACAAACTGCATGAACTAGTGTTTAAAAAATAGTATAATAGATAATAACATTAAATTTATTACTTTAGAACAAGCTAAATTTTTGAACTGACTTTTTTTTTTTTTTTGGTATTTTTCCCTTGACTAGTAATTTGCTGATTTTTTGGTCAAGGCTCTTTACTCAGTGCATGAACAACCAGCATGTTGGTTTTCTAAACATGACTTTCAACAATGTACCAGAAGATTTTCATTATTGAATTTTTATTCTTTTTTATCATTTTTTTTTTGAACATTTTTAGGGAAGAGATGTCCTCTTCCTTTATTTAGGCCAATTTTATTTTCAAAGATCAATTACCATGGAAGACTTAAGTTCTTCCATCGCACCAAAATCATTTTGTACCAATTGAATAAATTCCTCTTTGCTGGTAGGCTTTTGATATAGTTTTAGATGATGTCCATTTATAAGAAGTGTTTTTTGATTTCCATCTATAGGCAATAACTGTATTGAACTATTATCAAAAAAAAAATCTATCTAAAATGGTCCTAACCATCTAGTTCAGAGCTTACCTTTGAAATGTTAATATTTGAAATCATATAATAGTGCCTAATCTCCTTCTTTGAATTTCCTATCTTTGATATGCAATTCATGTCATTATTTTCTCTAATACTATGTCATTTCTATCTGTTGTAAGGCTTCTATCCTCATCTCATCTAATTCATTCAACTACAAAATTCTTTATTTTTGTGCTTCATCCAAATCAATCCCTACTTATAATGTAGTCCTCAAAGTTTGCATTTCAAATTCAATTGAAAGAATAGGTTTCTTACCATAGACCAACTCATATGGTAAAAAACCAGTAGTGGTCTTCCGCATAGTTTTGTAAGCCCAAACACCTTCTAGGATTTTAGCTGCCTAATTCTTATGGTTACTACTAACTATCATGGTAAGGATGTTCTCTAACTCTTTATTAGTGAATTCTACTTTTCCATTTTCTTGAGGATGGTATGGTGAAGAATTATGGTGGTTGACTTGGTAGATCTCCATGAATACTTAGATCATATTAGAAATGAATTGCGGTCTTTGATCTGATACTATCTTCCTTAGTGCTCTAAAATGTTGCATGATCTTGGAATAGAGGAAGTCTACTACTACCTCTTCTCTTACAGAAAAAAGACCTTGAACTTCAACCAATTTAGTTACATAGTCTTTACATAAAACAAGTATTCTTTACTTTGTGAAGGTGGATCTATGGGCCCAATAAATTCCATACCCCACTTCTCAAAAGGTTCCATAATTACTTGTGGATGAAAAGGCATCTTAGAGGATAATGTAGCTTTTCCTATTATTTCACATGCATCACATTACCAAACATAGGTCTTTACCTATTTGTGGAGAGTTGACCAAAAATATCCAGCTCCAAAAATTTTATGTACCATCCTTTTGACTGAGTAGTGCCCTCTTCTAGGTTCATCACGACATGCATGAATAATATCATACATCTCAGTCTCCTTCATACATCTACAGAAAACATGATCAGGTCCAAGTTTAAATTGTATACCATTAACCCATTTATAAGAACTTATTCTAATTAAATGTTTTTTCCTTTTTGGTAGATTGAAAAGGAAACTTCCCTGTAGCTAGAAAAATTGTTATATCTGAAAACTAAGGTGTTTGTGTTGAAATAACAAATAATTGTTCATCCAAAAAGTTGTCTTCTACAAGTTCTTCATCTTCATTATGCAATATGGAAAGAAAATCAGAAATCACATTGAACTTTTTTGGTTTATCAACAATTGTTATGTCAAATTCATGCAATAAGAACAACCATCTAATAACTCTTCCTCCTACTACTAGCTTATTCATCAAATACTAGATAGTTGTATGATTAATATATACAAATATTTTATAGCCAATAATATAGTGTCTAAATTTTTTTATCGCATAAATCATAGTAAATAATTCCTTTCAATGATTGTATAATTTCTTTTATTTGAGGTTAAGTTCTTTCTTATGTAATATATGGCATACATATGTCCATTTTCATCTTTCTATCCCAAAACAGATCCTATAGCATGATTAGATGCATCAGTATAAATATGGAAAGGTTGTGACCGGTTTAGTCCTCTTAAAACTAGTGCAGTACTGAGTTTTTCTTTGATGGTTTTAAATGCTTGTTGATAGGTTGAATTCCAAACAAATTCATTTTATTTTGTAAGCAGAGCAAACATTGGAGCAACAATCTTGCTAAAATCTTATGTAATACCCTACATGTCCTAGAAAACTCTTAATGTCAGTTTGATTTTGAGGAATAGGCAAGTTTTAAATGACTTCAATTTTGTTTGAATCTACTTGGATCCCTTTTGCATAAATATGATGTCCTAAAACTATGTCTTATTTTACCGTAATCAAACATTTCTCATGACTTAGAGACAAATGGTAGTCCTCACATATTTGTAATACTTTTTCAAGATTACTTAATCAAAAGATTCTCCATGACCAATAAAATCATCCATATAAACTTCTACATAGTCATTGGTCAAGTATGAAAATATGGCTAAGATAACTCATAGGAAAGTGGTAGGTGCATTGCATAAACCAAAGGGAAAGACTCTATAGGAAAATGTCACCCATGGATAGGTGAAGGTTGTTTATCTTGATCCTCAAGTGCCACTTTTATTTTATTTTATCCACTAAAGCCATCTATAAAAGAAAAGTATCTTTTTCTAGCCAGAATGTCAATTACTTGATCAATGAAGGGTAGAGGGAAGTAGTCTCTCATTATTGTTGGGGATCAACCAACAATAGATTACACTTGTGAATGCAATAAACGCGGAATTAAATCAGATAGATAAGCAACTAGAATGATAAATAGCACAGAACAAGAGATACAAGAAACCACCCTGAAAACTTGTATTAAAACTCTTTACAAAAGGAATACAATTGAAGAAACTTATTTCTTCCACACCTCTCTCAGATGCACAAGATCTCACACTAGATCTCTATTCCTCAAGAGCTCTCTCTCTCAAGTACAATCAATTCCAACAACCTCGATTGATACAACTCTGTACTGTCCTTCAAACATTCACAATGTTCTACTCATACAATTCAACTTACTAAGCTAAGAAGATCTTTCCTACATATAGAATTAGGAAAATTGAGCATGCACTTACAACAAATAGTTAAGCCTCTTGAACAAGGGCTCTAAAAACAATCTTGCTAATAATAGAAACGTGAACTTAAGACTACGACTTAAACTCATCATGCAAACACTCGCTTCTGTCCTCGGAAATAGCATTCTGGACACACAGGTAACCGACGCCAGTTCCTGCCAGTCTGCATGTGACCATCGTCGGCCGATCCTCTGCCGACGCTGGCGTTCCTCTAACTTCTACTGACTGACGTCGGTCGCTCCTGACTGACGCCGATGACTGTGTAAACCCGAACCTGTTTTATTATGCTCCTTGGTGAAGCTTTTAGCTCCACACCCTAACAATCTCCCACTTGGAGATAAACAGCTGCACCAGTACCTGTACAGCAACATCTTCTAGCTCCTCCATCTTCAACTCAATCATGAAGACCAATAAAAGTTGAATGAAGATTCAACTTCTCCTTTGTAACCGGCTTGGTTACCATATCAGTAGGATTCCTATTTGTATGGATTTTCTCCAGTTTCAACTCACCATCTTTTAATACCTGCCGTATGAAGTGGTACCTTAGTTGTATGTGTTTGGTTCTTGAATGAAAGGCTAAATTCTTAGCCAAATGGATTGCACTCTGACTGTCACTATATAATCTGCAACTCCCATTCTCCCTTCCAAGCTCTTCCATGAACCGTGTCATCCATATCATCTCCTTGCTAGCTTCTGTGGCTGCAATATACTCTGCTTCTATAGTTGACAAGGCAACAACCTTCTGCAACTTAGATATCCAGCTAACCGCCGTTCCACCTACAGTAAAAACATAACCTGTGGTGCTCCTCCTGCCATCCAAATCACCTGCCATAACTGAATCTACATAACCATGTAGAGAAGTATCTGAACCTCCATAGCACAAGTTTCTACTGCTGGTTCCTCTCAGATATCTAAGGATCCATTGAACTGCTTTCCAATGTTCCTTTCCTGGATTGGCCATATACTTACTTACTACTCCCACTGCTTGGGCAATATCCGGTCTAGTACACACCATTGCATACATCAAACTCCCTACTGCGGAAGAATATGGAACCTTACTCATGTACTCTACCTCATCATGTGAATTAGGACATTGTTCTTTACTCAACTTAAAATGTCTAGCCAAAGGTGTACTTACCGGTTTAGCATCCTGCATATTGAACCGTTTCAACACCTTGTCCACATAATCCTCTGTAGACAATATCAACCTGTGATTTTTCATGTCCCTCTTAATGCTCATACCAAGGATTTTCTTAGCTGCTCCCAAATCCTTCATAGCAAACGTTTGAGCTAATTTCACCTTAAGCTCAGAGATATCCTGCATGTGTGATCCTGCAACCAGCATATCATCTACATACAACAATAGAATAATATATCTACCATTATCAAATCTCTTAAAATATACACAATGGTCAGATTGACACCTACTGTAGCCATGCTCAGTCATAAACCTATCAAATTTCAAATACCATTGTCTAGGAGCTTGCTTGAGGCCATAGAAGCTTTTCTTCAATCTGCACACTAACTTCTCCTTACCCTTGACCTCAAATCCTTCTAGTTGTTCCATGTATATTTCCTCATCCAAATCTCCATGAAGAAATGTTGTCTTAACATCTAGCTGCTCAAGATTCAAATCCTCAAAAGCAACCAAAGACAATACAACCCGTATAGAAGTCATCTTAACAATAGGAGAAAAAATCTCACCAAAGTCAATACCTGGCTTTTGTGCAAATCCTTTCACAACCAATCTGGCCTTATATCTCATCTATCCATCCTCACCTTCCTTCAACCTGTAGGTCCATCTATTCTTCAGTGTTCTCTTACCAGCTGGCAACTCAACCAAATCCCATGTTTGGTTCTCTCTCAAGGACTCCATCTCCTCAACCATGTCATGCTCCCACTTACTCCTGGACTCCACCTGTAATGCTTCTTCAAAACTCTCTGGTTCTTCACCATCGATTAGCAATAAATAATATAAGGAAGGAGAATATCTGATTGGAGGCTTACTTACCCTTTTTGACCTCCTGATGGGTGTCTTGGACTCGTTCTCAACACGCTGTCCACCCAAATTCTCTGACAGTGACCGATCTCAGCCACTTGTAGACCTGTTACTGGCCGATGCCGATTCTTCCTAGCCGATGTCGGTGCCTGTTCTACCGACGTCGGTCTCTGTATGACCGACATCGGTTTCTATACTGCCGACGTCGGTCCTTACCCTGCCGACGTCGGTCTCTGTGTTTTCCTGTAAGTGATTATTTCTTTTTCCCGCGAGCTCATTTTGGACCATAACTTCATCCAATTCTCCATTGCTCTGCCCAGATTGATTCAGCTTCCTCATCTGATCACTATACATCACTCTTTCATTGAAAACAACATCACGGCTCCTAATTACCTTGTTAGTTCCTAGATTCCAAAATCTGAAACCAAAATCATCTGAGCCATAGCCAATAAACGTGCACCTTATAGACTTAGCATCAAGCTTCTTTCTATTTTCCTTATCTACGTGCACAAAGGCTTCACAACCAAAAAATTTGAGATATGAGAGATCTACCTTTTTACCTGTCCATGCCTCTTCTAGAATTCCACCATCCAGAGCTGTAGAGGGTCCTTTGTTAATCAGGTACACTATGGTGTCAACAGCTTCTGCCCAAAACTCTAAGGGCAACCCAGCATGCAATCTCATACATCTTGCATGCTCCATGATTTTTCTGTTCATCCTTTCAGCAATACCATTCTGTTGAGGTGTCCTTGGAACCATTCTTTGCCTTCAGATTCCATGTGTGTAACAATACCAGTTAAACTTAAGACTGCAGAACTCACCGCCATTGTCAGATCTCAAGCACTTCAATCTTCTGCCTGTTTCATTCTCAACCATAGCTTTCCAAATCTTAAAAGTCTCAAAAACATTAGATTTTTTTTTAATACAGTAGATCCATACATTTCTTGTAGCATCATCTATGAACGTAACATAGTACCATGATCCTCCAATAGAGGCTACCTGAGCCGGTCCCCACAAGTCTGTGTGAACAAGCTGCAAATTATGCCTTTTCTTAGTAGACCCAGTCTTGAGAAAACTAACCCTTTTCTATTTTCCAAATACACAATGCTCACAAAATTCTAGATCCATACTTTTCAAATCTGAAAGCATACCTTTAGACTTAAGAATTGACATCCCCTTCTCACTCATGTGGCCAAGCCTTGAGTGCCACAATTTGGCATCCACATCTGAAGTAGATAATATAGAAGGAAATTTGTTAGTAACACAATTACACAAATAGAGAGTACCTTCTCTCTTACCTCTGGCCATAACAAGTGCACCCTTGGTCACCTTCCAAGATTCTGCTGTGAGAGTTACTGTACAACCCTCATCCCCTAGATTTCCTGCAGAAATCAAATTTCTCTTCAAGCTAAGAACATGCATCACATCTCTCAACACCCATGTGTTGCCATTCTGCATCTTCAGCTACACTTTACCTTTGCCAATAATCTTACAAGGCTCATCATCCCCTAAGTACACTATTCCAAAATCTCCATGGATATAGTCACTAAAATATTCCCTGTTAGGGGTAGCATTGAAAGATGCACCAGAATCTAATAACCAAGATTCTATATTATTATGCAAAGAGAAAATTAGAGCATCTTGTGCAATACCTGCAACCTTTGCCTCTTCCTTTCCTTCATGTTGATTGTCCTCCTTAGGCTTTGACCAGCAATCTCTGCTTATGTGCCCCAACTTTCCACAGTTCCAACATTGTGGCCTTCTGCCATTTCTAGATTTGGATCTGCCTCTTCCCTTAGACTTAGATCTTGATCTCCTCTTGCTCCTTTATTTTTGCCTTCCCCTGCTCTTGAGATTTAAAGCATTCCCTGATGTTTCCTTTGTGCTTTTCCTACGAATTTCCTCATTCAAGATAACACTAACAACATCCTCTACTTTTAAAATATTCAAAGCAAATGCAGTATTAGAAACTGCCATTACCAAGCCATGCCAGCTTTCAAGCAAATAACATAATATTAAAAGAGCTTTTATTTCATCATCAAATACAATATTGACTGAACTTAACTGATTAACAATTCCATGGAAATTATTCAGGTGATTAGATACAGATCCACCTTCTTGCATATGCAAATTAAATAACTGCTTCATAAGATATACCTTATTAGAAACTGAGGGTTTTTCATACAAATTTGCTAACGTAGTCATTAACTCTACCATTGTTTTTGCCTGTGACAAATTAGATATCACAGTGAATGCAAGACTCAGTCTTATAGACCCCAGAGCCTTTCTATCAATAACTTCCCATTCTTCATCCTCCATGTCCTTGGGCTTCTTTGCAATCCCACCTAATGGTAAGTAAAGATCTTTTTGATACAGATAGTCCTTTATCTTCATTCTACAATGTTGATAGTTCTTGCCATTAAACTTTTCCATTCTCAACTTACTTTCTTCTGCCATTGCTTCTCCCACTCAAACAGAAACCCCTGTGAGCAACCTGTAATCCAAACACACTACACAGATCTGAACCACCTGTTAGTGAACCTGAGCTCTGATACCACTTGTTGGGGATCAACAAATAATAGATTACACTTGTGAAAGAAATAAACGCGGAATTAAATCAGATAGATAAGCAACTAGAATGATAAATAGCACAGAACAAGAGATACAAGAAACCACCCTGAAAACTTGTATTAAAACTCTTTACAAAAGGAATACAATTGAAGAAACTTATTTCTTCCACACCTCTCTCAGATGCACAAGATCTCACACTAGATCTCTATTCCTCAAGAGCTCTCTCTCTCAAGTACAATCAATTCCAACAACCTCGATTGATACAACTCTGTACTATCCTTCAAACATTCACAATGTTCTACTCATACAATTCAACTTACTAAGCTAAGAAGATCTTTCCTACATATAGAATTAGGAAACTTGAGCATGCACTTACAACAAATAGTTAAGCCTCTTGAACAAGGGCTCTAAAAACAATCTTGCTAATAATAGAAACGCGAACTTAAGACTAAGACTTAAACTCATCATGCAAACACTCGCTTTTGTCCTCAGAAATAGCATTCTGGACACACAGGTAACCGACACCAGTTCCTGCCAATCTGCATGTGACCGTCGTCAGCCGATCCTCTGCCGACGCCGGCGTTCCTCTAACTGCTACTGACCGACGTCGGTCGCTCCTGACCAACGCCGGTGACTGTGTAAAGCCGAACCTATTTTATTATGCTCCTTGGTGAAGCTTTTAGCTCCACACCCTAACAATTATTTCTTTATTTATCTCTGTATAGTCCACACATACTCTCTATTTACCATTTTTCTTAAGAAAAATGACCAAGGGAGAGAATCATTGGCTTTCAGAAATGGCATAAATAAATCCTACTTCTAACAACTTCTCAATTTTAGTTTTCACAATGTCTCTCAAGGTAGGATTAATTATCCTTTGAGGATACCTTACTAGCTTAATGTTCTCCATGTAAATGTGGTGTTTACATAAACTTGGATGAATTATTTTCATATCTTGATATCCCATGTAAAATCTCGAGTGTGATCCCTAAGTACATCAAAAACTTTAATTTTTTTATCATTTATCAACTAACTATTTATGTTGAATGTCTTCCATGGTGCCACTATGTTTTATTTAGTGTTTGGATGAGAAGAATCTATTTGTTTGAATTCACTCATAAATGAGTTGAGAGGATAAGAATGTGGAAGTGATGCATGAAATGTAATAGCATATTTAATAAATTTTTCTCCTATGGGAATGACTCTAGCTAAAGGATAATGGAAGGCTATAAGAAATGAGTCTTGGTCTTCATATGCCCATTGCATCACACTATTTTGATTGTCTTTATGATCATATAATGTATTTGAAGAGGTGGAGGAGGATGAATGATTATAATAATAGGAAGTGCCACTTTAAAAAGGTATTCTATTCAAATCCATAGCTATTATGTTACAATACATAGCTAGTATGTTGCAATTTGTAACTAGTCTATTATAATCTATAACTAGACTATCAAGATCCATAGCTAGACTATCAAGATCTGTAACTGGACTATCAAGAATTGTAGCTAGACTGTCAAGATCTATATCAGTTCCAATAATTTTTAATAACTCATCATCTACTTCCTCTACATGTTCAGTGATTGTAACCATAGCTAGAGAAGAGATGTTATCACATTTCTCATCAAGTTGGTCAACCCATAACTATTTGATAGTATTGATCAATGGTTGATCAGGTGGATATAGAGAAATCCATTTTGATTTAAGACCATTTGAGATGGTCATATCTCTTGATCTATAATCAATCAATGTTGCTACAGTTGCTAACCAAGGTCTTCCTTGAATCATTAGGTATCTGATCTATTTGTTTTTAGGTTAGAGGACAATAAAGTCAATAGTATATTCCTATGATTCTATATTCAACATTATGTATTTAATGACACCTTCTACTTTGGTAGTTGAATGATCTATCATTTTTATGATTATGGTGGTTGGTTGCATGTCCTTCAAAGATATATTTTGCATGGTATCCATAGTCATCACATTAATAGAAGCCCCTAAATCTACTAATATATTTGGTATCTCCTACTATCCAATTTTAATAGAAATGACAAGACTTCCTGGGTCTCTGTGTTTAGGCAAAAATAAATTTCTTTCTAATAAATCAAAAATCTTACCATCAACCTATATGGTTTTAGGATATTGTCTTTTTCTACCTAGTGTCTTGATACACAGACTTTTGATCACCTGATTTACTTCTAGAATATCTATGATGGCTTGTAACAATGGAATCTCTATATTTTATTTTTTGAGTTCTTGGATCAATTTAGATTCTTTATTATTTTTTACTTCCTTTAACCCTTTTAAAAAAGGCACAGAAGGAGGTGTTATGATAACTTCCTATGTTTTTCCAGTTTCTTCTTTAGACTCCTTTTCTTCTTCTAGTTGAATTTATGGACTTATTTTTAGTATGGTACTTTTATGATGATATGAGGTTCTTTTACTATTCTTCCTGATCTAAGATGAATATATACACATTTAAAAACTCTTACCCCCATTATTTCACACTATTCATTTACAAAAACCTATATATTTTTTGGATTTGCTAGTAGTTGAGTAGGTAGCTGAGGTTGGTTTACTTGTTCTGTAGGGGTTTATTGATTTCCTTTGGGAGCCATTAATGTTTTTTGTTGTTATTTTTGTTTTGGATACCTTATTTGGTTTTTTTTATTATAGTTTGGACCAAAATTTTAGTGTTGATTTATCTATGGTTGTTGATGACCTTACGGCATCCACATTTGTTGAAAATGATGGGCCATCATCCAATATTGTGGAATCTATTCCTGGGTGCCCCATGGTGATACAACCCACATTTTTAGAGTTACATGCCACTATTGATAATAAATTATTGATATAAATTGTTGATTTTGTTGAAAGGTGTTTCCTTGTCTCTATAGATAATTGATTTCTTCTATGGCTTGGGCATTTTATTTGAACTAATTTTTGAGACAAGGGAGGTGACTAAAATTATTTGTATCATGATCCTTAGTATCACATATTCCATAAATTTTATTATTATCTAAAGGATAGTCTCTAAGTGCATGTTTCAATTTGTATTTTGGGTAATAGATCTCCAATGGCTTAGTATTAGATTTAGCCTTGGCCTACACTCCATACAATGTTGAATTTAAATGGACTAATATATCTATTTTAAAGTTTGATAACTCTTTCATGAGCTAGCTTACATCACCATATTTTTCCATTTTACCTCTTCTACTGTTAGGTTTTGTTCTAGAGTAGTTTGTGGATAACCATGTGATTTTTTGGAAATCTAGTTTAGTAATGTCTCCTTTCCCCATAAGGTTCAAAGAATCCATAGAAGAGTCATCTAATCCCTTAAGGAAAATATTTTTGATCACTTCTTTAGATAACTCATAACCACATCTATTAAGAGTAAAGGAAAACCTATTTAGGTAATCCTCAAGGTTCTCATCTTCATTTTGTCTGATTTTGAAAAAATCTTCTTTCCTATCCTTAACCCTACAATAGTCTAGATATTTATCCAAGAATTTTGTTTCCATTTCTCTCCAAGTATGAATAGAGTTCCCTCTTAGCCCCATGAACCACCTCAATGCTTCTTCCTTCAAAGAAGAAGGAAAAAATTTTAGATTTTGACCATCTGAGGTGTAATTCTAAGTCTGACAGAGAACCTTAAACTCAAAAAAAAATTGATCTAGGTCTTTGGTGGATAAACCTCTAAACATTGGCAGATTGGATGGAGAAATATTTTTCATTATCTTTTCATCATCTTTAAATACAATAGGATAAGATAAGGTCCTCTCAAGAGCATTCCTATGAGGGTTCTCCACTTGGCCTACATTTTCTCCCTTGTCAAATAAAGTTATGTTGAGAGGAGGGGGTTTTGGTCATTCAGTGTCTAAAATTTTAACTATTGTAAAAGAGGATTCTTCTGGTCCTGAGATATTTTTGAAGGATTTTCTTATCTCTTTTTTAAATCTATCTATTTTTTCCATGACTATCTTGATTCTTTCCTATAAAGGATCAAAATCTTTTAGAATGAATATACTCTATGAATCTCATTGCTTACTCATATACTTGATTTTAATAAGAGTGATTTTATTCTATTTTTTTATGTTTTATAGACTATTAACCTGATTTTTACCTTACTGACACCTGAAAGTCCTTGGCAATAGCATCTAAAATGATGAGTGTCATTATTACCCCTTCATTTAACCAACACATGTTGGTGTCTGTTCTTACCAAGTGGTGTCTAAAGTTGTTTTTAGTGAGGTACTTATTGATTTCAGGTTAACAATACTTATTTTTAGGGTTTTTTTGCATGTTATTCTATTCTATGTCTACTTATAACTTCTAAGCTACTATTTGGAAAGAAACACTCTTTGCAAAAAACATAAACAACTCAATCTAATCTAATTTATAGAATCTAGAAATGCTTCACACAACTATAAAATAATCTTATTAAAATCACTCTTTTAGAATTAAAATAATATCAAATCTTCACTCATTGATTAAAATCAATCATAAATCTATTTTTTTAGAATCTAAAAGAATGAAATAAATGCTTATGCTGGAAATAACAAATTAACTATTCAATCTATCCTATAAGTTTTCAATCTGAATTATACAAACATATATATGTACCAATCCTAAATTGAAATAAATACAAATTCAACTTATAAATACCAAGTATATCTCTTATTTCCTTGGGGAGTGTGCCTTTACACACCCTCAAATCTAGGTCCAAATTAACTCAACTCTAAGATATTTATTCAACACATAGATTGAGAAAGGAAACTGTTGCAGTACTTTGTATTCCCAAAAATCATAAAAATTACAATATCTCTATATGTAGGCATAAAAATTATAGATACAATCATGGATCTATCTATTTATTCTATACTAAGAACATGTTTATCCCTATATTCTAGGAAACAACTTAACTAATTTGAAAATAGAAGATATTATGGATAGATTAAGTGATATAGTTACAAGAGAAAGTCATTACAATGAGATCTTTAAGGAGTCAAAGATTCCATAGATAAAAATTGGCATACCTAACCATATCAACCAAATATTTACTTATATTAATACTCATATCTTTTATCTTCATCGTTGTAACCTAAAGAAGAGACTCCCAAAATGGAAGCCTAACAGGAAATAAACATCTATTTATATACATGCACAAAAATGGAAATGTTGAAAAGAGTTCTCTAGATTATCATGAAGAGGTTGGAAAAGATATCTAAACCCTTTGAAATGTACCAAGATCAATTATAGAGTAAATTGGGTCAATCTATAGCAAAACTAGTATAGTATATATCTTGTTGTCAAAATATGTAGCTTGACTATCAAAATCCATAGATAAATATCAAAATCCATAGTTGATTGTCAAAATCCATAGCTGAGTATCAAAATATATAGATGACTATCAAAATTTGTAGCTAGCTTTAGAGTATATAGTTGGGTCTTATATGGTTCATTCTTTCTCTTGGATCTTCCTTGTCTTCATGAAATCTTGTCAAAACTTATATGAATACTATTATTTATTGTACATGTCAAATTATGGATCCTAAAACATGAAAATATTAGAACAAACTGTAAAGAAGATAGACTTCGACTTTACATGAGTTTATATAGGCAAAATCATCTATTTCCTACCTTATGTAAGTTCTAAATATCAATATTGTATACAATGCTGAACCATTTGACATATTTAAGGCCATAAACTATACTAATAATGAGTCATTTTACGGACTCATCACCACTCACTCTTGATCAACTTCCACATAAGTATTTCATAAAAAGGCCTTAACTAGCTACTAATCTAGCATGGGAGGGCAGTTGTCTACTTCCAAACTAATCAATAAACTATATATGACACTTATAATGACCTATGAGAGCTAAAAAACATTTTATGAAGGTGAGAAAATTCAAATAGAGGTAAACAAAATCAGACATTTACTTAACCACATCAAAGAATTCATAAAACACACTTCAATTTAGCCTGTGAATGGAAGAATTCAATTTTTTATTACATCAAATAGGTATTGTAGTATAAATCATGGCATAGCCTAGGCAATCCAAAATCATAAGAGTCCCTTTTCATATGGAATAAATTGGGAATATATAAGAATAGCAGGGAAGAGAGTGAGTGAGAAAACACCATTCAATAAATGAGTCCTAACCACTTTTGATTGACTAACATTAACCCTGCCTCCACAAATTAACATTTAATCCAACTAATTGCCTTAGAATCACACAAAGACTTACTAGGGATGATGAATTATGATCTATTCAAAGGGAAAATCCCCCAAAGACCCCTAATCATGCATTGATTTCTCTACCTAAATTTTCAAACCATAGATATCTTTCCTATTGATTTCTACAACATATTCTACTTACCTTCTTTATAAAGACAAAATCTTCATATCCATGGACCTGATAGATCCATGATTATGTCTATTTTGAGTGGTTGTGGGTATATGTTTGTTGAGGATGTGGCTATATTGAAAGATAAGACATTCCTTTCATAATCACAACTCTACCCCTACTCCAAACCCTAAATCATAGGTCCTCTATATATGAAAACCATTTCCCTTATTAGTTTTCATATAGCATAATATTGATAAAGATCTATAGGATACTGACTTTAATGGTAAATATTATAGTCATAAATTTAAAACACAAGACAAGCTCCATAACCTGACTGAGCAAACTTTTACATAGTCCTAAGCTTTAATAGTGAGCATATGAATCTAGAGGGTTCACTTTGGTAGCTCAAATTGCATTTGATCTCATATCCATATATGCAATCATGGGTGGAAAAATCCTTTGATCTAGCATTTCCACCCATGTGGCAATTCTTCACCATGTTTTTGCTTATTTGAAACATATGACTACAGTTGATCCAAACACATGTCCTCTTCTCATGCCTCTTAGAACTTGATCAATTCTACTCTGTAGATTTCCTTGATAGGCTCCTAAGCTTGACTTTAATTTCTAATCATTGATCATGATCTAGGCCTTCAAATTATGTTCAAACCCATGTTCATTACCAAAATCCTATTGTTAATCTCCATCTAGTTCCCACTTTTACACCATATGGCAACATTTTGTGTATTATGGGTTCATTGACCCTTTAACCTCACTTGCACCATCGATATACTCTTTAAGGTTGAATGTATGATGTCGATCTTGGTCAACCTAATCAAACACACACCGTTGATCATTATTATTTATCGAGATCATGCCACTTGTCTCTATCATTTCTAACTCTAGGATCTACTAATTTGTTAACCTTCAAATCATCATCAATCTCAGTTTGCATGATTAAATATGCACCATATATCTCCTTCAAACCATTGATATGTTATTCAATCACCTGAGATCTTAACACTTTTCAAACCCATTTTTAACCTGGTATAGTTTGAGGATTTTTGAACCCAAATAGCTATTTCCTATGGCTTAAACTTGATGTCCCCATGTATATCCAGGTTTTGTTAGATCAACTTTGAATACTTGTATCTTGAGATAGAAAAATCATCAAGATACCAAATTTGTAGAGGATGTTCATGGAATGAAAATACACCATGTCCATACAATCTTTTAGCTTTAGGTAATTTCTGACATTATTTTATTAAATGCATAATCAAACTAACTTGTTATTTCCTACATGACATGTTAAGACAGACTAGCTCCTTTAGTCTTATACTAGTCATCTTCCTCTCTTCAAAACTTTGAAGAACCAATGAGGCTTTGTGCAGATCTACTTCATGTCCCTAAATGCTCGAATCACCATGGAAACCTAATGGGATATTCACTTGCAATTCTAGACCTATTTCTTAAAAATCATCAAAATCACCTTAAATCATGATTAAAGTGTTTCAAAATATTTCAAGTGACATGTGGCACAAGTTTTAAATGGTAGGGGTGATAATTTGGCCCATGGGGTCAACATTGTCAACATTTTGGCAACTCAAATGGGAAGTATATTTGTTATGCTTGAGAACCAAACCATTTACATAACTTTTGGAATTCTAAAAAATGACATATCTGATCTATGACTGTAAGAACCTTTGACTGAATGAGACAATAATTTCACCAAGACAAGGAAGGAAACACACAAAATAGGGAAAATAATCTAAACAAAGCAACTATGCAAACCAAGCACTTATTTTGGACAAAACACAAACAAATAAATGTGCTAATATAGCACTTGGAGGAAAACAAACAAATTAACTATGTACAAAGAACCTAAATATTTAATAATAATGTTTTAGATGTGTCCCATTAACTGGGATAGGAAGCTCTTCACCATCCATTTTTGAAAGTTGGATGGTATTATGGGATTTACAGTTGAAGATTATATATGGGCTACTCCAAAGGGAGTCAAACTTTATGTGCCTTCTTGGTTTAACTCTATCCTCATCCCACTTGAGGACTAAATCTCCTTCTTTGAATCTTTGAGAAGAAGATTTATTTTCAAAGGCTCTCTTTACTTGTGTTTGTTATATTTCCATGACTAACATGGACTAATTTTAAACCTCTTCTAGCATCATAATCTTGGCATATATGATCTCCATTGGTTAATTATCCAACAATTTAAGTTGATGCATTAGTTCTAAAGCAAGAAACTCAAGAGAAATAGGTAACCTTACTTCCTTACCATATACCAAATTTTATGGAGAATTGGCTATTAATCTTTTGTAGGTGATCCTATCAGCCCATAAAATTGAATTCAAATTGAGATGGCATGACCTCTGATTATGTTCAATAGTCTTTATGATATTTAATAGATTCTTATTTGTGGACTAAGTAATACCATTGCCTTGTGGATAGTAATTTAGTGAAGTGCAAAGATAAACACCATGTTGAGCAGCCCATTGGTTGATCCTATTCCCCCCAAAGGCTATAAGATTGTTAGAAATAATGGTTGAAGGAACTCCAAATCTGATAAGCAAACCTTCATAGAAATCTAGAACATTGGATTTATTTGCTTCTTTCAATGTTACTGCTTCTCTCCATCTAGTGAAGTAACATGTAGCAGTTAGTATCCATTATGTCCCAAAATTGGAGGAATGATGAGACCAATAAAGTCTAATCCCCATTAGACAAATTGTTGGTCTACTAGAATTGTTTGGATAGGTAAGGCTAGTTTCACTTTCCCGACAAACATGGCACACTATTTGTACTTCTTAACGCATGCATGATAATCACCAAATATTCTAGGATAATAATGCCCACCTCTCATGATCTTAAGGGCTATGGTCCTTGAAAAATAGTACCCTCCACCATGTCCATCATGGAACTACTCAATAAATCTCTGTGTTTGGTTTGGCTCTATACATCTTAGCAACATACCATTAATATCTTTCTTGAATAAAATACCATCAACAAGAAGAAATGGAATTGATTACAATTTGAAATATCTTATTTTTGAAGGGCTTAGATGAGAGAGATAAAAAACTATTTTGGATATATCATACCAAGTCATGAACTAGCTAGAATATGAGGTATGACCAGTTTCAACTTCTTCATCATTTGATACCCAAACCATTGTATTACCCTCTCACATGTATTGGGATAGATGGTCACAAAATCCTTTGTCTATGATCAACTTTGTGACCTTGATTTCCACATCATACTCCATTACCTTCATTATCCAACCAACTCTTTTCTCATTTTTGTCTTTAGAAAGAAAAACTCCTTGACACTTGGATGGGCAACCATTAGGTGTATTTTATTGTTAGAAAACAAGTATCTAAATTTATTGAGAGACCTTATGACTAAAAGTACATGTTTTCGATAAAAGAGTACCTTGTTTCATACTCTTCTAAACCTTGACTAAAGAAGGCTATTAGTTTCTCCAAAGTCTCATGGTTCTGCTGCATAAAAATGCTTGAAATGGTGTCTATGTTAGCATAAATGTATAATATGAAATCCTTAGTGAAATTTAGGTTGATAAGTGTAAGATCACTAGCTATGGATTTCTTAATTTCTTCAAAAATATTCTCTCCTTCTTTGGACCAGTTGAAACTTTGATTCTTCTTTAGCATGGTTGTAAGTGGCTTAGCGAAAGTGATAAAATCTAAAATATACCTTATTATAAATTTGATCTTCCCTAAGAATATTTGTAAATCCTTCTTGTCCTTGGGCAAGTAAAGTGCAAGAATTGAATCTATCCTTTTAGGATCTATGCTTAAACCATGTTTTGAAATCACATTCCCAAGGAGATTACTTTCATGAAATGAGAATACATACTTTTTGGGATTAGGGACACCCCAAATAGCATACATATTTTAAACACTTGCTCGAGATGAACCATGTGCTCATCTAAATTATTTGAAAACATTGTTATATGATAGAAATAAAGAAGAATAAACTTGTTAAGAAGGCCTTGGAATGCCATATCCATGGCTCTCTAAAAGGTTGCTCTAGCATTGGATAAATTGAAAGGTATATTTCTATATGAAAATGTCCCCCACTTTGTAGTGAAGGTTGTTTTGAATTGGTCTTCTTCCTTGACCAAAATCTTATTATAACCATTATATCCATCCAACAAAGAAAACTTGTTTGAACTTGCAACTATCTACAAAATTTGTTCCATAGATGGCAATGGATAGTGATCTTTAAAGGAAGCCTTGTTCAAATCATGAAAGTTAACACACGGTCTAATCTCACCATTCTTCTTCCATAATGTATCAAGTTTTGCCACCCAAGTTGAGTGCTTGATTGGAAATATAATAGCTGACTCTATGATCTTATGAAGCTTAGCTCTCATCAAAGACTCAAGCTTTAGATTGATAGGCCTTTGTCTTTATCTTATTGGTTTAGTTTCATCCTCTAAATCAATGGTATGTTGAGCTATACTTGGATAAAACCCTTTAAGATAACTATATTTCCATGCAAACACATCAATAAATCTTGTAGATACTTTAATGAAAGTTTTTGCTTATGGAGTGTATACCTTACCTAACTTCAAGTTCTTACCAACTGCAATCTCCACATTGGCATAATGTTCCTCCTTTGTTGATAGAGATGACCTTTCATTTCTCAACTCATTATCACCAATGAATATGTTATCAAGTGTGACCAATCCCTTAGGTAACTTATTTGTTTTTATTTTCATAATCTAATCACCATATTGTTGTAATAACTTTGATTGATTTCTTAAGGAAAACTCAGCCTCTTCTTACAAGAACCTGATAATTTAATTATCATATTCATACACTTAGAAACTCTCACAGTTATTAGGAATAAAGGGCCTTACAACTAATTTTATATGTAACTGAAATATTTCACTTTTTATGTCAACTAGGATACTAAATTGTGCCCTAATGGCAGCCAACCTATCTGCATGTTTGTTCTCATCTCTTGGTATTGCCTGAATGTTGAAAGCTTAAAAATACTCAAGTAAGTCCCATACTCTATGTTTTTAATATATAAAAAATAAATTATTTCATACATTAAGACCTCTTACTTGGTGAACCACTAGTTTACTATCCCTAAAAACTTGCAAGGTGTTGACTCTCATTTTTTTGTCCCATAGCAAACCATGAACTAGTGCATCATACTCTTCAACATTGTTTGAAAAACTAGATTGAAACTTAATATAAGAGAAGTACCTTTTATTTTTTGGATAAATAAACATAATTCTATCCCTAGGACCATGATTATTCCTTGATCTATCAAAGTATAATTTCCATATAGCATCACTAACCTCATCATCTTTCATCATGGCTAAATTTGGTGCATCATTCTCATAGAGGCAATAAATACCAAGTACTTCTTCAATAAATTTATAATGATCATGATCATGTAAGTTAGAGGCATAATAATCAAGGAAAAATTATGGAACTTCATCTAAAGGTGACTCAGCTTCCTCCCCACTAGTTTCTAACACCTCATTTGAGATGATACAATTAGTGTTCATAACACTTGACATATATGACTCCAAATGAAAGCGTGAAATAGGTTTAGAATGTATTGTTACCTTGGTACCATACCTAGTTTTTAAAATCAAATATGTCTAATCAGATGATAATTATCCTCTAATCTTGGAGGTGAAGTCCCTTGATAGACACATGGCAAGTAGGGAGGCAATTCTACCACAACTACATCATATTGAATGGTAACATTGGGATAAGCATGTAGTATCAACTTCATATTTTTGATGATTCCTACTATCTTTGTTTGTGATCCTATAGCTTAAATACTCTTTTATTATTTTGTTCATGAACAAGACCAAGCTTATCTACAATTTGCTTAGGCATGATAATGATACTAGCTCCACTATCTACTATATAGTTATGAACTAAAGTGCCACCAAATATCAAAGAGAGATAGAAAGGATGATTTTTATTTGGTTTTACCTCAGTATTTTCCACCTTTTCCATATAATTTACTTGATGTACTTTTTTCTGAGTGGGTTGGTCTAAATTGGTTAAGACAATACCTTCATTCTCAATCGGCTTTGGAGACAACTTAAGAGTTGAAATCTCTTGAATGAGTATATCATTTTGTCTTGGAATAAAGAGGGAATACCATATGTTAAAGTTGATTTTAGACTTATTAATTTGATCCATTATACTAAATTTAGCTCCACCAACCTTTGGTTATACCTTCTGAACCATTGGTTACTCATGAATAAGATGTACTTGATGAACATTTCCAACCTCTATATTTTGATTCTTCTATGTTTTAGGAGTATCAAGTTGATATTTGGTGCTCATGGAAACAACATTAGGATTATTTTAAGCATTACTCACATATTGAGCCCTATCAATGGCTCTCCTTTTAGCTCTAGTTATAGTTGTAACTTGGCCACTTACACTACTAGTCTCACCACCTTGATTGAATGCAATATAATCATCCATTTTCCAATTCACATTAATATCATTAGGCTACCAATGAACTTATTGAATCTCTCCTTATGATACCAAACTTGTTTCATATGTTGGAAGTAGCTAATAATATGGGGTGAACTAGTAGACAATAATGTACATTTAATTACAAAATCATTTCATCATACATTAACTTGATCTATCAACAACATCATGAAAGCACATAAATACAAATCATGAAACAAGAAAATATATCATATGGACACAAGATATATGTGTAAAAAACTATTGGGGGATAAAACCCACTAAACTTTGTAAGATGGACTATAGTCCTATAATGATAAGATCCAATTAGACCAACATCAATTGATCAAGGAACACCCACCCTTAATTTAGTGAGACACCAATCTAACAAGCAGCTAATGCCCTTGTCTAGATGAGCACCCATAACAACTAGACATTTTATCAAGTTTCACCTTGCAAGGAGGAACCAATCCAGTAGGCAACCAAGCACCCACCCAACTACCTTAAATATATCATCTTAAACATTGTTTCTTCTCTTCAACTAATGATGACCACCTTTGTCTACACTCTTCACATTCACTCTTTCATTCAACTCTCCTTGTTTTCCAAATCATATTACATACTTGAACCAACACAAAGATCAATTAGGACACATTACATATCCCAACTAACCCTTCTCTTCAACCCTTCACTCACACTCATATTAGCACACCTATAATAACTCTATCATAACATCAAGAACATGACCAAATGGCCATACACATAGTCCTATCTCTGATCCTAAATCCATCCACCAAATTCACACAACCTTCACCTTACCTTTGCTCACAATACACACTCTCTCAAATAACCTCTAGGGCTTAATTGCTCATTTTGGCTCCTTTAGGCTCATTAGGTCTAATAACATATGTATCTAACTGCATCATCTTGATCAGATAAACATGAATGATCATCTTTTCTCTCTAATGGTCCTTAATGACTTGTACATTCTTTTTCAAAGGCTCTCTCCTTCATTTGGCTCCACACCCACACAAATAGGCCAATTAAGCCTTGTATTTATACCACTCTCTTGGTCTAGCCCATCTTGGTTGGCTAAGATTATTTCCACACTTGAAATAAGTCTTAAAACATGTTACATGGGTGAGACACTCCAGTCCATAGGTTTTCCATTACCTCATTAGCCATAAACCTCCATTAGGTCTTGGTGAGACCTAAATCAATTAGGCCTTCATACTCACATGTTACATGTGAGACTAATTGAACAACCTTCATCCTTAACTAATGATTCAAACACATCAAACATGTCTAAAATATCCCATTACTCACTCTCATATGGATTCATGCCACCTGAAACACCAGCTCAATGCTTGTACCTACCAATTAGGTCTCCTTGAACCTTAAGGTATTCATACCCAAAAAACACAGTCTCAAACTTCTGAATCAAACATTCAAGTCTTTCACATAACCACACAAAAAATTCATATGGATAGGTCCTATATGAATTTTTGTGTGGTTATGTGAAATACCCTAAATAACACCTCCATGTCCCTTAGATATTTAAATATAGGGAAACACAGCTTGAACCAACTCTCACAAGATGACCACTCTAACTGATCACATATAGTCAAGACACATTCAAACCATTTTGAATATCCACATCTGATCAAGAACATATCATGAAAAAAAATCCTTATCATAATCCTTTGAGACTTATATAACATATCCATTCTCATTTTCTTCTTAAATTCTACTTATAACACCTTCAACTTACCTATGCAAGATGGTCACTTAAACTGTTTGTGCATTCAACAAACACAATCAACTTCTAAGCAATTGTTTATTCTAAAAATGGATTGATCAAACTTTCAAAAAACACATAGACCATCCTCATAGAGTCTATAACTCTATTAAATATCAAATTTACCATGAAACATCTGAATACCATTAGAATAGACTCAAACAACCTTCTTGGGTTCATAACAGATAAACATCAAACACACAGTCAACTTTGAAGCTCAATATCTTTTACTATAAGAACAATCAAACCTTGTAACTAGATTCTCTAGATGCACCTTGGAGTCATATATCAATTTAATTTTTACACCATCAAAAAAATAATCTTCCATTAAAATATATAAATAAAATAATGAGAACTGATTTTTCCTGTGTTACTTTGAATATTCAAATTCTAATGGTCACTGTTAAACATCAAACATCTTGTCCTCATCTCCCTGCTTCCTAACAATTTGGAACAAACATTATCCATAAATATTATTTAAGAATAGCCCAATATTTAACTTGATAAACATCTAACACTTTTACCTCTTTGACTTATTACGTACTATAGATATGCATTTATAAAAACACCTACTCATCGTTAGATCCTTATCTGGTCTTGGTCTTTACCTTCATTAAACATCAAACACTTTGAACTCTCTAAATTAATATACTCTATTAGATCACTAATACATGATCACCCACTCACCATTATATCTTATAATATTTTAATATGCTTAGACAACCTCAAGTGCCTTCTGTAACTTGCTTAACAGTCTCTGCTTTAATGCACTTACACCACTTGGTAGCCCCGCATACCTTCTGAGGTTATTTGACTTGTTTGACTTCATGCACTTATGCCACTTAGAATCTCTGCATGTAATCTAAGTAACCTTTGGAATTTTGACTTCATGTGCATTTTTGGATCTTCATTATGTGATTAACTGCTCACCGTAGATATGCTCTTGCAAATTTGGTTAAGTATAGAAGATATTGTCAAACTACCTAGGAGGCCAACTTTGCAATTGCATATATTTTGTTACGCTTAATTGTATGACCTAAAATTTGAACCATAAGATTTTATCACATAAGGGAATCCATCCATATCTAAATCTTCTCCTAGAACCTTCACACATGTGAAATATAATGTCATCATTATGCCTACTCAGATTTTTTTGCCATAGAGCCAACTATGCCTAGATTAACATAATGAAGAACCAAATGAATACCATGCACTTCCATTCTCACTCCAATCACTCTTGAAACCCCATAAGGTCTCTGCAACATATCCATACCAATAATATCATCCATCAATTACCTCACTAAGTCAAACACTATCCAAACCATCACTCTGATCACTTTGTTATCAATTCACTATGATCTCATCCTCTCTTTGACATCAATGACAACCTAACACCAATGAACATGCTCAAAAATATCCATGTTTTTCATTGATGGAAAAAAACCCTCATAATGACTTCTTACTCATTTGAACTCCTTCATTCTGATGTTTCTCACCCTTTAACATTAATGATAAAGGGTCTCTTCCTTAGCATGCCAACAATCATTCATTAACAACATGTATGCATTCAAATGATAGGAAGCTTAGGAAACTTACATAATTTTAAGCATATTAATAAATATATCCTTCTTTGACATTTACCAATTTAAACTTAGACTTCTTTGATCCTTGGATCTGACATACTGCTCACAGAGCTTAGAAAGTTCCCCCTAACATAAAATTACATCTCATGGCATATTTTCATTAGGAATACACTCTTCTTTGATCATACTCTACTCTATAAATACAAAGAC
Organism: Torreya grandis; assembly: GCA_037957365.1. Classification (NCBI taxonomy): domain Eukaryota; kingdom Viridiplantae; phylum Streptophyta; class Pinopsida; order Cupressales; family Taxaceae; genus Torreya; species Torreya grandis. Next base: position 268,112 of record JARHVA010003191.1, on the reverse strand, counting down.
ACACAAGATAACCTCTAGACCATATCCAACCATGAAGAAATAGCATAATTGCCTTCATACCTTCTCTCTTAGATTCAACTACACAATCCTTAGATCCTAGGGCTTGACCATTTACAAAGCTCCCCTTTTATTTATGCATGAGGATTAAATACATTGTCAAAGCACCTAACTTGATTTGATCAAGTCATCATATCAATCCTACTTTAATTCACATCTATAGCAGACTTATTCACTCCATAATAATTGAAACATTTCACATATTCTCCCCCTCACATTATGTACATCTCTTCAAACCTTTCAAACTATCTGAGTTAGCTCCCACTAACTTCATGGTCCACTTGGATCGTGATATATTCAACAAGCTTGAAATAAACATCACAACAAGACCTTAACTAGGGAAAAACAACATTAGAACATTTTTTTAAATCTATTAAAGCATTCATACCATCTCCCATGTTTACACAACTTCTGAAGAAACCTTAGCAAGCTTACTAATATCTAGGACTAGGCCTAGAAGAGAGACCTTCAAATTTTAAGCTCACCTAGCATCTACCACAAACTGATATGCAGATAGATATTGAAACTCACCTTTATAACAAAGCATCCAAACAAGCTAACTCTATCTCAATATAGGACCATTGAGATTCTTAACAAGATTCTTTTATTTAACAAACCTATATATAAATATGAATGCAAAAACATACCTTCTTGTCAAATAGTATCAACCAAAGCTCAACTATCATTGATCATGCTTCTTCCTACTAACAACTATCTCCTTAAAGCCTAGAGAGAGACACCCTCTTGAAATAGAGAGAATAAAAGTCCCAAAACTCTAGAGACTCCCATATCTATATACATTTATCTAATTTTCAATCCTACCTCATCATCCAATTGACTTTGAATTGATGCTTGACTTCATTCTTTCCTTTAGACTTGTCAATAAATGCAGTCAACAAAAACTCTAGTCTTTCATTCATGTCTATCATAACTAACAAACCACCTTGAGACTCACCTGAACCACTCTTAACAAGCTTAGATTTCCACAACCATTTGTTAACTCTTCTTGGCGTACTAGGATCTCTATACACCTTATTTTTCTTTGAGAACTCATTCAACCTATTCTTGTAGTATCTAGCAATGTGACCAACTTTATGACATCTAAAACAAACAATATCATTCATACATTTTTCTTGATGATGATTGTGATATTTATTTTCTATCTAGACATAATACAAACTCTCTTGGCATTCTTGTATCTTCTTCATATCTAATTCCTTCTTCGTTGTAGTAGGCAGTCTACCTTGATCAAGATTGTCCTTCATAGTTTTTAGTTTCAACACCATTGAGTGACTTTTAAGAGCATCTTTATTTTTGTCAAGACTTGAGTGCATCTTCAAATTATTCTTATAGAATATGGCAATGTGTCCTATTTATTACAACTATAACAAATAATATCAATCGACATATCTCTTGACTGATCTGAGTTGTGATTTATCTAAGACCAATTGTTCTTTCTCCCAAGGTTCCATGAGCACTCATACTTAGAACTCATCTTTCTAAAATATCTTTCCCTATGACCATATATATAGAAAGAATGACAATAGCCATGAAAATAACTTGTATACCTTAGTCAATTGGTCTGTCTAACTGGTCTACTTTCATTGATTTTCAAGTTTACATTCTCCTTGACTTGCTCAAAATTATCATGCTCCTTTCTTAGGGAAATAAGATTATCCTTCAATTGAAAACATTCATCATCTTTAGATCTCATGCTTGAACTTACAACCTCTAACTAAATTTTGAGAACTTGGATAGTCTCATTGTCCTTTTTACCTTCTTTAGCCATGTCATCCTTCATTATACATGCTTTCTCTTCAATAATATTTATCTGTTCTTGATTCTTCTTTTTATCTCTCTCAGTTTTCCCTAACAAACTTCTTTCAAGATAACTAACTTGTGTTTCAATACCTTTGATCATATTCCTCATCTTGTGAGTCCTCTTTATGAGTTTAGATCCTAGATCCACTTCTTCTCCCTCATTGTCATAGAACACTTCTTCTTCTCCACTATTATGGAAAACTTATTCATCATGCATGATGTCTTTCTCTTTTGAACAACTTTCCTCTTTTGAACTCAAACTTGCCTTGGCATATTATAGCTAAACCTTGAGATCTTTGATAACATTTTTATCTTCTTTGGCAAATTTATTCAAAGTACATATATGCTCTTCAAGTGCCTTTATCATAGCCTTCCACTATTGATTCTCTTTCTTTAACTACTTATCCATATTTTGTTACTTAGGATCTCCTTCAAGATATTAAGCTTCCTCTAAAGGACCCACTCTAATACCAATTATTGTAAGTAGATAGTGAGAGGGGGGTGAATCAGTAGATAACAATCTACATTCAATTCTAAAATCATTCCATCATAAATCAACTTGATCAAAAACATCATGAAATCACTTATATACAAATCATGAAACAAGAGCATATATCGCATGGACACAATAGATATGTGGGAAACCCTCTTGGGGGATAAAACCCACTAAACCCTGGAAGATGGACTACAATCCTATAATTACAAGATCCAATTTAGACCAACACTAACTAATTAAGGAACACCCATCCCTTAATTTAGTGAGACACTAATCCCACAAGGAGATACTTCCCCTATTTAGCTGAGCACCCACAAAAACTAGACCTTTTATCAAGTTTCACCTTGCAAGGAGGAACTAACCCCCTAGGTAACCAAGCATCCACCTAGCTACCTTGAATAGATCATCTTGAATACTATTGATTCTCTTCAACTGATGATGACCAATTTTTTTTTCACTCTTCACCTTCACTCTTTCAATCAACTCTCCTTGTTGGCCAAAGCACATTACATACTTGAACCAACACAAAGATCAATTATGACACATTACATATCCAAACTAACCCATCTCTTCAACCCTTCACTCACACTCACTTTAGCACACCTCCAACAACTCTATCATAAAATCAAAAACATGACCAAATGGTCATACACACATTCCTCTCTTTGATCCTTAATCCATCCACCAAGCTCACACATCCTTCACCTTGCCTTTGCTCACAATACACACTCTCTTAAATAGCCTCTAGGGCTTACTTGATCATTCTACCTCCTCTAGGCTCATTAAGTCCAATGACATATGTATCCAATTGCATCATCTTGATCAAAAAACCATGATTGATCTTATTTACTCTCTAATTGTCCTCAATGACTTGTACCTTCTCTTTCAAAGGATCTCTCTTTTGCTTGGCTCCACACCTGCACAAATAGGCCAATTAGGCCTTGTACTTATACCACTCTCTTGGTCTAACCCATCTTGGTTGACCAAGATGATTTCCAAAATTTAAATATATCTTTACATACATTACATGGTTGAGACACTCCACTCCATATGTTGGTTATTACCTCATTATCCCCAAACCTCTATTAGGTCTTGGTGAGACCTAAAACAATTAGGGCTTCATACTCACACATTACCTATGAGACTAATTATACCACCTTCATCGTTAAATAATGATTAAAACACATAAAACATGTCTAAAATTTCCCATTTCTTCCTCATATGGTTTTATGCCACCTAGAACACCAAATCAATACTTAGACCTACTAATTAGGTCTCCTTGAACCTTCAGATTTTCATACACAAAAAACACACTCTCAAACTTTTGAATCAAACATTCAAGTCTTTCACATAACCACATGAATAATTAATATGTATAGGTCTTCCATAAAATTATAAACACCTCCATGTCCCTTAGATACTTCAATATAGGTCAACACACCTTAAACCAACTCTCACAAGATGACCACTCCAACTGGTCACATACAGTCAAGACATAGTCAAACCATTTTGACTCTCCACATCTAATCAAAAACATATCATGACAACCAAATCCTTATCATAATCATTTAAGACTTATATAACATTTATATTCTCATTTTATTCTTCAATTCTACTCATAACACCTTTAACTTACCTCGATAAGATGATCACTCTAATTGTCTATGCATTCAACAAACACAATCAACTTTTAAGCAATTGTTCATTCTAAAAATGGATTGATCAAAATTTTAAAAACAACATAGATCATCCTCATGGAGTCTAAAACACTCTCCAATAGATAATTTACCATGAACCATCCAAATATCATCAGAACATACTCAAACAACCTTCTCGGGTTCATAATAGATGAACGTCAAACACACAATCAACTTTGAAGCTCAATATCTTTGATTGTACAAATAATCATACCTTCTAATCAGATTTTTAGGATGTGTCTTTGAGTCCTCTATCAATTTTATTTTTACACCATCAATAAATTTGTCTTCCATTGAAATATATAAAAAAATAATGAGCATTGGTTTTTCTTGTGTTACTTTGAATATTCAAATTCCAATTGTCATTGTTAAACATCGAACATCTTGTCCTCATCTCGTTGCTTCCTAAAAATTTGGAACAAACATGATCTATTGATCTTCCTCAAGAGTATCCTAGTCTTTAACTTTCTAAAAATCTGACACTTTGACCTCTTTGACTTATTATGTGTTGTAGATCTACATTTGTACAAACACCCACTTGTTAAATCCTTATTTGGGCCTAGTCTTTACCTTCACTAAACATCAAACACTTTAACCTCTTTGACTTAATACGCTCTATTAGAACACTAATTCATGATCACCCACTTGTTATTAGATTTTTTTATAGTTTAATATGCTTATGCCACTTAGAATCCTTGCATGCCTTCTATAACCTACTTAACAATCTCTTCTTTAATGCACGTATGCCACTTGGTAGCCCCACGTACCTTTTGAGCTTGGTTGACTTCATGTGCTTATGCCACTTGGTACTTATACATGTAATTTGAGCATAATTTAACATTTTGACTTCATGTACATCATTGTATCTTCATTACATGATTAACCACTCACCATAGATTTGTTCTTGTAAATTTGGCTAAGTATGGAAAATACTATCAAATTGCCTAGGAGGCCAATTTTGCATTTGCATATCTTTTGTTTTGATTCATCAAATGGACTAAAATTTGAAAAATAATATATTCTCACATAGGATAACCCATCCATATATCAAAATACTCTTATAACCTTCATACATGTGAAATATAACTCCATCAATATGCCTACTTAAATGTTTCTACCACAGAGCCAACTATGCCTAGATGAACATAATGAAGAACTAGATGAATACCATGCACTTATATACTCACTCCAAGCACTCTTGACACCCCATAGGGTCTCTTCAACATGTCCATACCAATAATATCATCCATCAATTGCCTCACTAAGTCAAACATTATCCACACCATCACTCTAATCACTTTGTCATTAATGCACTATGATCTCATGCTCTCTTTGACATCAATGACAACCTAACATCAATGACCATACTCAACAGATTGGTATTGACTTACTTAAATAAAAAATTATTCTTGTGTTATTTGTGGCATAGCAATGGATTTTGATACCAAGGCTTGGTTTTGAGCATTATTTAAATTAGAGGGTTGTCAACTTGAATCCTGAATCAAGCTATTTTGAGGTAGTCTGGGAATAATAGATTTTGAAGTGGAAGGTATATTAGGATCAATAGATGCATATGGTTTAGCTTGAGTTATGGATCCTTATGTCTGATAGGGTGGTTTATCTTCCCTAAACCCTTGATAAGGAGGCCTTTGATCTTTGAAGGGCTGATAGGTGTTATGATTTTATTATTAATAAGTCTTATTAGCCTAATATTACTATCTCTTGAGCTTAACTAACTCATTCCCAAAAAAAAATTAACAAACCTTTTAACTCCCCAAGCTCACTAGCTTGACTAGAAGGGGCTACAACTATATCTTTAGGGGATGGAATAGGAGCTAAAGATGGAATTTGAGTAACTTGAGGAACTAGTATAGATTTCAATTCTAAGAATATAGGCATTAGAGGCCTTGAAGAGAGTTTACCATTTTATATCAAGCTATTCTCTACTCTTATTGTATCTTCATAAGTGTATGGTAAGGTAATACCACATATTGATTCTATCATCACACTAATATTAGAATTGAGGGCTTTCAGATAATATAAGAAGGCATATTATGGGGATAGTCTAATTAATACAGGTATTCTTATCCATGTATTTTGGAATCTAAGGTTAAAAGTGGACATGAACTCATGAGGATCCCTTTTATGGTAGTCAATTTTTAAACTAAGGATAGATGATCAGATTTGTCTTTAAATTGTTTGATTAAGGCTGCACCTAATTCATCCCAAGTAGTAATATAATTTAGTGGGAGGTTTCTATACCACTACAGTTTTTTTTATTTGAAGGAAGCAACAAGAATTCTAATAGCTACATTTTATTGAATAATATTGTGAATTGAACAAAGTTGGCAACATCTTGGATGTGCTCAATAGGAGTTGTTTGATTTTCTCCTGAGAAGAATAGGATACTTTTAAGGGCAAATATAGGAATGTCATCAAAATAGGACAAATTTTTAGACTACCTATATTTAATGGAACAACCTTTGAGGATAAAGTTTTTTACTACTAAAATTTACTCTTTTATATGAAGTAGAAGGCAACTCAATGAATTCAAGAGGAATACCTTTACTAGCTGACCTTGTCATAACCTTTGGCACGAAGAATATTTAGCTTTTGATGATGATGGATATCTTCCTCAGCTACAAATACTTCTTCTCAACTCCAAACTTTAGCTATGCCAAGGAGAATAGGTCCTACAGAGTGTGCCAAAAATTATGGTAGATCTTAATTTTCACCCATAGAGAGGGTTCCTCAGGTTCTCTCCAATTAAGCTACATAATGGGAATAATCTCAAGTTGTGGGTATCTTATAGTGAAGTTGGACCTCTAGATAAGGCTAGTCCCCTTGGATCTATCACCTATAACTAATCTTTTGGTAGGAAAGGGAGAGAAATAGACACTAATTCATGAAAACATGTAAAATGAGGTGATGCACCAATATTTTAGACACTTAAAATTGCATAAAATACACTATGAGACACTTTCAAACCTAAAAATATCACTTCACTCACTCTTGATCAACTTCCACATAAGTATTTCATAAAAAGGCCCTAACTAGCTACTAATCTAACATGGGAGGGTAGTTGTCCACTTTCAAACTAATCAATAAATTGTCTAAAACATTTAGAATGCCCGGTGAGAGCTCCAAAACACTTCATGAAGGTGAGAGAATATATATAGAGGTAAAGGAAATCACACATTCACTTAACCACATCAAATAATTCATAAAACACATTTCAATTCAACTTGTGAATGGAGGAATTCAGTCTTTTATTTCATCAAATATGTATTACAGTACAAATCTTAGCATAGCTTGGACAAGCCAAAAGCATAAGAGTCCATTTTCAGATGGAATAAATTGGAAATATATAATAAAAAAGGGGGTTAGGGAGGGAGTGAGAAAACAACATTCAATAAATGAGGCGCTATCACTTTTGATCGATTAGCATTAACCTTGCCTCCACAAATTAACTTTCAAGTCCTGTGATTGACTTAGAAACACACAAAGACTTGTTGGGGATGATAAGTCATGATCTATTCAAAGGTAAAAGTCCCCAAATACCCTTTATCATGCATTAAATTCTCCACCTACATTTTCTAACCACATATCTCTTTCCTTTTGATTTCTATGCCATCTTCCACTTGCCTTATAAAAACAAAATCTTCGTATACATGGACCTAACAGAGCCATGACTATTGCTACTTTGAGTGGCTATGGGTACTTATTTATCGAGGATGTGGATATATTGAAAGATAAGACATTATTTTCATAATCACAACTCTACCCCTACTCCAAGCCCTAAATCATAGGTCCTTTATAGATGAAAACCAATTCCCTTATTGGTTTTCATATAGATATAATCATGATAAATATCTATAGGCTACTGACTTTAATGGCAAACATGATTGAGTAATAAATTCAAAACCCAAGAAAAGTTCCATAACTTGATTGAGCAAACTTTTGCATAGTCCTAAGCTTTAATGACGAGCATACGAATCTTTAGGGTTCACTTTGGTAGCTTAGATTGCATTTGATCTTGTATCCATATATATAAGCCTGGGTTGTGAAATATTTTTATCTGATTCATTCACCCATGTGTAATTTCCTCACTATGTTATTTTTTATTTGAAAAATATGACTACAGTTGATCTGGGCATGCGTCCTCTTCTCATGCCTCTTAGAAGCTAATCAATTCTACTCCATTGATTTCCTTGGTAGCCTCTTAGGCTTGACTTTACTTACTGACCATTGATCATGATCTGAGCCTCCAGATTGTGCCATTTTTCAAACCCATGATCAATCCCAAGATCCTATTGTTAGTCTCCATCTAGCTCCTAATTTCAAACCATGTGGTAGCCTCTCGTGCACTTTGGGCTTATTGACCCTTTGACCTTGCTTGTATAATCAATATGCTCTACAAAGTTTAACTTGTGTCATCAATCTTGGTCAACTTAATTGAATGCATACCATTGATCATTATTGTTCATTGAGATCATGCCAATTATCTCTATCGCATCCAACTCTAAGATGTATTGACTTGTTGACCTCAAGCTTGCCATCAATCTCATTTTGCATGATTAAATTCACATCATCGATCTTCTTGACCAATTGACCCTAGCTATCTCTCATGAACCATTGATTTGCTATCCGATCACCTGAGATCTTGACACTTATCGAACCTGTTGTCAACCTGGGATCTTTTAAGGATTTGTGAACCCAAATAACTATTTCCTCTAACTTAAACTTGACATCCTCGCACACATCCCATGTTGTTAGATCAACTTTGAAGACTTATATTTTGAGATAAAAAAACTCATCAAGACACCAAATTTTTAGAAGATGTTAATGACATGAAAATACATCATGTTCATGCAATATTTTAGCTTTGGTTGATTTCCCATGTGATTTTATTAAATATATAACCAGACTAACTTATTCTTTCTCGCATGATGTGCTAAGATGGTCTTGCTCCTTTATGATTGTACTAGTCATCTTCCTCTCTTCAAAACTCTGACAAACCAATGAAGCTCTGTGCATATCTGCTTCATGTCCCTTTATGCTCAAATCACCATGGAAACCTATTAGGCTCTTCACTTATAATTCTAGACCTATTTCTCAAAAATCATCAAAATCACCTTAAATTATGCTTAAAGTGTTTCAAAACCTTACAAGTAACATGTGGCACAAGTTTTGAATGGCAGGGGTGATAATTTGACCTATGGGTTCAAAATTGTCAATAATAACCAAAGTTTTGGGTTTTTTAATACTCAAGGGTATTCCCCTATAAGTCACCATTTGTTGTACACAACATCTCCTTTTTCTTTAAGTAGAAATGGGAACCCACTTTTTTTAGATTCTAGCCTTGTTATTCAACCTTTCTTCTATATGCTAGGGAAAATTCTTGAGTAAGATTCATTCTTAGTCTTCATACTTAGAAGGACTTGGAAATTATAACATGGTATTGTGTATTTTATGAACTAGCTCTATTAATACTTTTTCAATAATTTTGAGCCATACAATTTTTTAGGACTTTATTCATTTAGAGACTTATCTATCAAGAATTTTGTTTGGGATTTTTGTTCAGACATTTTGTCCAATAGGGTTGATTTTTGGGTTTTTTATTTGAGGTTTATTATCTGGTAACTTCGTCAGCATTTGTTCATTGACACTTGTTTATTCATTGGGGATTTGGTCTTCAGAACTTTTTTTCTAAATGGATTAGGTCTTTGAGGTTTTTCATTCGGCATTTTGTCTGAAATAATTTCCCTAAAACAACTTCTCTTTATCAGAATTTTTATTTCAGACATTTTGTTTGATGGACTATTTGTCTTCAGGATTTTTGCCATGGACATTTTGTCTTATAGATCCTAAGAGCTTTATACATATGTTTCAGACCTTTTTGTTCAAACATTTTGTCTAATGGGAATTAGGTCTTCAGGATTTTTATTTGGGTCTTTTGTAAAATGCCAATCCTGACACAAAACCCAAATACCCTATTCCTGAATTCCAAAAGACTTACTATACTAAATTGAATAAATCCAAAATACTTCCTATTAGTTTGCTAAAGTCACCTGCCAACTAGAACTAACAAAATTTGAACTATATAAGAAATATAAAAGAAGTGAACATTGGGAATTTATATCACATGAATTGGTAATCAATGCTAAATTTATATACATAACATACATCCATTAAAGCCTTCATTATTTTTGAACAAACTTGTACTCAAAATCTATTGCTATCTTATGTGACAAAGAGCCCTATTTACTACCTGTGATAATACTGTGAGTAAAATAATGATTATTGGAAATGCAAATTGATCATACAACATGTAGATCACATAGAACAAGACTATTAGTAATCCAATTACACATAAAAAATAATGGCATCTTCATCTAGGGTATTCAAGGGAATAGTTCCACAATCTCCATACTAAATCAAGGATTCCACAGAGTTTATATACATAATCTTTGACGTTACTATTTTCAATAATAGGTACATGAATTAGTTATAAGTATGGGATGTGGTTGATTATGTTAATATGTTTTCATTAGATGATAATATATCTCTCTTTGAGTAACTATTTATCAAATATTTGATGGCCTTAAAAAGGAAATGATTACATTTTACTACTACCAAGCCTAAGGTGATGACATGCATCGACCTCCTTTGTGACTTATTCTTCACTAGTAAGGTCATGCAAGATTCCTTCTCGTATCATATTGGTAATCATATAGTTGAAGCGTGTATACTGAGAGTAGATTTCTAAAGATATTTGTCACTATCATCACCAAATTCATACTTTTCTAAGCACAAGCTGGTATAATGGAATAAAGAAAACACAATGGAGAAATTTTTGACTTCTTGGTTGTTCCCCAATGAGACCATCACATTAAAAGAAAATAATCCAAAAGATCCTACTCCTATCAATAAGTTTAGGATGGAAGTACACATTAGCATGGCACTACTAAACAAACTTTTAAGTATTCTTAATATTCATTTTCTCCATTTGGATTGGGTGTCATTGTTGTACATGATGTTAAATAGAAATTCCACATTCATGTTAGGGGAGATAATCAGTTTTCATTTGAGATAATAGGTCATTCACAAAGATAAATGGCCCACTCTTGTTGGCCATTTTTACATGATGTCTTATTTGTTGGATGTTGTCATGGGGACTGTCTACAAAGTTTTCAGTGAGTTGTGGATCCCACCCACTGATTGTATCAAACATAGGATTTATGATCATATTCAATTCATGCATGTATATGCTTATATGAATAATATGGTGAATATTGTTGAGTATGTCTATCCTCAAGTTTGGCGGGCTATCTACGGTTCACCAATGCCCTAGATTAGATCCAGCATTGTGAAGACACTTACCACAAGAGGGGACTATTTCTTGTATTCAAAATTTACTATCATAATGATCTAGGGAAACAAGGTTCACCCCATGTGTCTCCTAAAGTACATTCTAGACAAGTTGGTGGAGCAATAAATTTCTTTTCAATTATGGAGTATAAAGGAGGATTTATCCAGGGTGAAGACAATCTCATTCTTTAGCCACCACATAGTCATTAGTTGAATGGTGTTTACAATGAGAAAATATTTTGGAGAGGTTGGAGGAAAGAGGAAAAGCTATCACTTCCCCACACTTTCATATAGGGATTATGACCCCCACAGAACCATTCAAAATCATATACAAGGCTTCAATATCCCTTACAACCATGTGCATTATCCCTATGATTTCTCATTCCTAAATGAATAGGATGATGAGGAAATTTTGGAGAGGGCAAGGATTGATGGATTGAAAGAATATCAGTTGAGGATGATCCAAGAGGAGCCTAAAATATTTCTGAGGAATTGGACTATAAGAAGTCATTCTTTCAAGTATGAACCCATTCAAACTTCTGGAAGGGCCAATCCATAGACCAATGATATTCCTCATGACAGGGACTCCCTCTCAAAATTAAGTTAAAATCTATTTATAAGGAACCTTGGGTAGTTGAACCTGACCCTAGGGGAGTATAGGTAGGAGATCTCATCAATCTAGATTATGATAAGGAAGATCAAGCACAAGAACAACCATTTTCTAGCACAATCCCAAAGACTAAAACTATTCCCTAGGCCCAAGATTCTACTTCTATAGGGGTAGCAACAGATGAAGTAGCTACATCAATCTATCAAGCCCCCTCCTCATAGCCAAAAAACACTATTGTTTACATAAGGAATACTAGGACTCCAATAGGTAGTTTAACAGTTGAAACATCTCAAGGCTTGCTTATAGTGTCCCAATAGGGAGAAGAGGAAGTAGAAATTAAATCTAAAGATGTGTAAATAGAATATTTTGGAGATGAAGAATATTATGATGAGGAAGATGAACTAGAAGTAGCTAAGGTCTTAAGCCTTAAAGCTAATAATGGTATAGAACTAGCTAAAGAAGATACCCTAGGTACTCAGTCTATTGAGACTACTTATTTGTCTTTTGTTCATATTCTTATGTTTGGTATTATTCCTATTTATTTTATTTTAAAAAATCCGAAGGTAGAATTTCCCACTTTCTCCATTGATCCATTTACTACCACTTCTTTCATACAATTCCCCTTGCTCACCCCAAAGGTTGAGGAGGTTGTTTCTTATACTATTGCTTCTACCACCTCCATTCCATTCACTTCCATCATAACTACCTTTATCATTCCTTCTATAACTACCACTATTAGATTGATGAAAGAGAAAAAGGCATCCAAGAAGGTAAAGATAGCCATGACCACCCCACAGTACCATTTCTAGTCCACTCAGATCACCCTTCCCATGCCATCCACCACTTTATCTAAAGAAACAATTGTCATAAGTGCAAGAAAAGGTAAAAGGGCCAAGCCCCAGATAGTCATAGTCCATCCACTCTCTTAGTTTGGAGGAGTGGATTGGTCTAAAATCATCTGGCCCTCCTTACCTGACACCTTGTCAAGGCATCAAAAAATCATCAAGTCACTAAGGAGGTTGAGGAAGAGATTGTAGTCACAACCTCATAGGAAATAGATGTTAATCAGTTGGACATTCCTCCCTAGGCCATGGATTTAAGAACTAAGACCTCACATATATCTAGTTTCAAAATCACTGAGATCCCTTCTATCACCACCTTGTTTGATAAACCATTTGACATCATTTAGAGGGTGAAAAAAGGAAGCTAGAAGATGACAAGGGAAGGGAATTAATTCTTGAGGAGAGACAAGAGGTCTTCTCCTTCACAAAGAGGTAGAATAAGAAGTCGAGGCAATCCCCCTATGTTGAAAACTTTAAAGATCTAGCTGAGGCACCAAGGATGCCATGGTGGTTGTCCATGAAGGTACATATATGGCCAGGTAAGAGTTAGAATCTAAGCTAGAGAAATTGAAAGAACAAGAAGAGATTGTGCATATACTATCCAACACTAATGTTGAGGTCCAAGAAGTAGCCTCTAAATGTTATAATTCTTTGGAAGCTCTATAATTCATACAAGATGAGATATCCCCACACATTAATAAGATGAATGAACTATTTAATTCTTTGAGGAATGATGTTAATAAAATGAATATATATTCATTGTTTATAATATTAATAAGGATTATGTCCATTTAAACCTCATGACACCATTGGAGGCATCCAACACCCTAAAAATGGTAGTCATAAGGCAAAAAAAAGATCAGGAATGGTTAATAGCAGTTGGGGCTTTACTCCCCAAGTATCAATAGCACGAGACCCAAGTTCTTCAAATTTTGGATGACTTGAAATTATCTAATAAGGTCAAGGACATAATAGGTAAGTTGATCAATAAGATCAAATTTTATCAACTCATTCAAGAGGCCATGGATAACTTCAAAAACAATTTGCAAGGTCTACCTTTGGAGGATGTATAGGATGAATTGAGATTCACCAGGAAGGTCACCGAAGTGAAAATTTTCAAGATAAACTTCCAAGTGACTAAATCAGAACATGCAAAACTCTTGGGCCAAGTCAGTAAAATCCATATACCATCTCTACTTAACTTAGATATCATTTGATAGTAGCATGATTCTTTAGACAAGTGTTATAAAGAGATTGAAGCAAAGAAAAATCAAGCTCAAATTGCCACTTCTAGTGCCACGTCTACATCAACGGTTTCTACATCTACCACCTCAGCCACAATACCAAATAAGTTTTATGGAGATATTAAGACAATGTAGCCTTGAAAGGCTAAGATTTTGTACATGGACATTTTTTTAATGGTACATCTATATTTATAATTTTCTTGTAGTTCGAGCTCTAATTGTAAAGTTGCTTTTTTCTTTGTACACATGTACACATTGCATGGATTTTGTAAAAGCTAACTTAGACTAATTGACAACTGTAAGTAAACTCGATATTGTCTTGACCACAGTTAGAACTTAAATTCTAACTATCACATGTAATAAATTTTTCATGAACTTAGAGGATGAGGCGACCCCTTCCCCAAGTCTATTTAAACAATTATCATCCATATTTTGGATTTATTATAGAATTTTGAATATACAAGAGCAAAGAAATTTAAATTGTCCACTCATGTGTTTGCATATTTTCTTTCCATTGTTTGTGTAATTAGATTTTTATTTCTTTGGTTATATGATTCAATAATCCTTAGTGTGCAAAAGTTGTGAATGGGTTCTTGATTGTCTTGATTAATATACTAGTCTTAGATGTGCAATAATTTTTGAATGATTGGTAAATTATATTGGTTAGGATAGTTAAGTTTATTTGATTCATAATTCTAAGTGTATAGAAGTTCTTTAATTTGATATAGTTTTTCTATGTGTGTGCAACAACTATCTCAGATACTTCATTAGGCCCAAGCCATAAGCTCTTAATTAAGAGTGTACAACAACTGCTCTAAAATGAGTAACCTTTGGTTTAGGCATATGAGTTTCCTATATCAATATCCCCTTAAAAATTTTAACCATGTCTAACTATTAGTGTGCAACAACTACTAGCAATAGGCATAGATTTTGAAAGCAACTTGTCTACTTAGAAACCAACTAAAGAAGTGACTCCTGAAGACCACAAAACCTTCTTTTCTACCTTACCCTTCTCTCATTTTGATTTTATTTTGATACCTACCCACTTTATAATATAAACCAACCATCCATCCAAATCATCTAGATTCTCACTTTCTTTTAAAAGGCCACACCTCCATCCAAAAAAGCTTGTCAACAACCTGCATACCCTACCAGCTATTCCATCAATAAGTTATCAAGACCGCATACCTACAACTCATGCCTTGGATTTGAGTTCACCTTTATAGATATCCTAAAATGTTAGAGGCTACCTCATTATGAGTTTGGTGTGGTTAAAACCCTCATCAATAGAACTTTCCATCCAGTCCTTCACAAAAAATGTTAGGAATAAATTCCCTAGCTAATTTTGGTGTAACTTCTAAGCTACACTCTTGAAAAATATTATTAGTATGTAAAGTACAATGAATATGGTGTAAAACATCATAGTGCATTGCAAACTCAACATGATGCTTACAATAACAAGTGGTGCATGTGTGATTTATTTTTACATAGAAAGGTTTGGCCATCTCAAAATATCTTTGACTAATATAAATTTGTGGATGTTTTTTCAAAAACTTAGAATACAATTATGTTTGAGTCATATCCAAGAAATGTTTTGGATGTGGTTCATGCTTATGAGAACCAACTCTTATTTTGACTACATCTCTTCATTGGGCAAAACTGTAGTATTATCCTTCCAAAAAAATTCAAATAACTATTTCAGAGCATTGGCTATAGCCTTATCCCTTTGTGAAAGTCCACTAGATAATGCCCAAAGCTCATTGGTATTGGGTTCTTTAATTCTTTTTAATATTTAATTTTTTTTCATTAATGTTTGTCTTTTTATATCAAGTGTTTAAATTGTTTTTGAAATCAATCATTTTTTCCTTATTTGACTACTTATTGAACAAGTTATGATTATACATTGGGTAACATTACAATATTTGTTGCATGATTTAGGGCCTATAGTATGATATGCATCATGTAAGTTGTCAATAATTTATGCATTTTCATCGTTCATATTAGATGTTATTATCCATAATGTGTGCATTGTAGGTCTCATCTTAATCATTTTCATCAATGAAATAAACAATTGACATATTTTAATATCATGAATCAAATTATGAAAGAAACTATCCCAATTTCTTGAGCTAGTCTTCTTCAATGGTGGTCATAAATTTTGTTAGCCATTGGTTTCAAAATATTTTCAATGACTTCAATTAATTAATTACATTTTCTATGCATAATTATTGGAGGTGTTTTTACTTGTGGAACTTGTTGAGAGGGTGTTTCAAAATCATCATTACTTTCATTGATTATTGGTGAAACTAAATTTTATTCATTTTTTATTTCCACATTATATGCTTCCTTGAAATTTTATTCATTATTAATTTCATCATTAAAAATTATTATCACTGGGGGGTAAGGCATCATGCATCCAGTCATTATCAACAAAATAAAAAACACTATACTTTGAATGTGAGCTTCCAACATTATCTAATTTGTTGTTGTCAATTTCATCATTACTCAATTCAATATTATCAATTCCATCATTATTGAATTGATTATTTTGAATTTTATCATTATTTAATTCATTATTTTCAATTTCATCATTGTTTATGGCATTTGGCTCATCAGAGATGGTTTTTGTACCTTATTTTAAATGAAGTGCTTACATTCGTACCTTGTTTCTTTCTCTCAACACAATTTCATTTTTATGAAATTTTAGGAGAATCATGTCCATGGGTATCCCATTTTTATCCCCCAACTTTTTGTGTCTACCCCATGCCCAAAATGACCAACTAAACCTCTACTAAGTTTTTATTTTAAATGTTTTCTCTCATCAAACCTTGAGGTATGTAAAGCCTCCTTCCCTTGAACAACAACCCATATTGAATCATGTACTCTAACCATGGAGTTATATCCATATCTATTGGATTCATGCATGTTGTCCATACATCTCTAAAATCCAAGTATTATTCATAAAACTCCTTCATTAAGTCAAACACAATGCCCTATACTTTTAGGTCATTCACAATAAGAACCCACCTACTTATGGTATCCACAACTCTATTGGAATTCTCACTTCTATTTATCAAAACAAAATTAAAACTTTGAATAAATTCCACCCATTTCATAAACCTTTAATTGAGCTTACCTTATCTATTTATTAATTGCAAAGCATGATTATCCATGTACAAAATAAACTCTTTTGGCAACAAGTAGTGTCACCACTTCTTGAGAACTTGTACCATTGCATATAACTCTTAGTCATTGACTATATACTTATTCTTACCATCATTCAACTTCTCACTAAAATAATCAATGGGCTTAAACTTCTTGGCTTAGCACCACTCTTATGGTTGTCTTGATTGTATCATAATTAACATAAAACACTTTTCCAAAGTTTGGAAAGGATAACACTAGATGTTCCATCACTTTTATCTTAAAAAATTGAAAGATATTCACTATTTCAATAGTCTATTAAAATTCGTTTTTGTCTCCCTTCATAGTCTAAGTGATGGGTGCACATATATACCACTTAAATTCTTGATAACTTTTGTATAAAAACTTTCCAACCCATGGAAACTTCTTACATCAAACATGTTTTTTGGAGGTCACTCCATAATTTTCCTTGCCTTATTAGGATCCATTCTTAACCCATCCTTTCAGATTAAAAATACCAAATATATAATCTCCTCTTAGATGAGGCTACACTTCTTCAAGTTTATTAACAATTTATCTTTTTTAAACTTATCCAATACTAAATTCAAATGTTGAAAATGCTCCTCTTTAAAACAATTAAAAACCAGAATGTCATCTAAATAAACTATCAAAAACTTACCTATTAAAGGCTTCAAAACTTCATTAATGAGTCTTATGAATGTACTTAGGGAATTTGACAAACCAAATGACATGACTAGCCACTCATACAGCCCATCATTCGTATTGAATGTTGCCTTCCACTTATCACCTTCTGTTATGCATATTTGGTGATACCCACTCTTCAAATCTATCTTGGTGAAGTTCCTAAATCCACTCAAATACTCCATTAAGTCATCCATTCTTGGAAATAAAAACCTGTACATAATGGTGATATTTTTAATTGCATGTGAATCTATACACATCCTCTATTTTCCACCTTTTTGGGTGCTAACATGGATAAAAATGCACATGGGTTCAAACTCTCTTAGATTAAATCCTTTTTGAATAGGTCTTGCACTTGCTTCTTAATCTTTTAATTCTTCATTAGAGTCAATCTATATGTTGCCTTGATAGGAAACATGTTTTTGGAACTAGATCCGTGTGATGGCTAATGCTTCTCAAAGGTGGCCATACCTTAGAAAACTCACTTGACATAATGTCCACACAATATTCCAATAACTTGTGTATTTCCAATGGAAGATTGCTTACCTTAGTGGTTGGCACAACTTGTATAGGCTTTGGAATCAATGCAAAACATGCATGTTCTTTCTTTTCTATCTTCAAGAACTATTTTATATCAATCAAAATCACTTTTTGATTCTTATCCACCTCATCTCATGTATCTCTCAATGGAATCAATGTAAATTTCTTACCATTCTTCATTATGGTGTAGGTGTTTTATTTTCCATCATGCATGACTCTCTTATCAAACTGCCATGGCCTTCCCAATATCACATGCCACACATCCATGGGAATAATATCACATAGAATATCATCTTTGTATGAAGTAATTTGAAAACCCACCATGCATTGATCATTCACCAACACTTGATGGCATTTAAGAAATGATAAAACCTTATATAGTGTAAGATGTAGGAACTGTTTTAGACCAATATTTTCTATCATATCTTGAGAAACCAAATTATCCATGTTGCTGCTATCAATCACCACCTTAAAACACTTACCTCCAAATTTTCAAATATTCTCAAATAAACTTTTCCTTTTTGTTGGTTCATTCACCTCCTTGGCCGATTTCAACAACACTCTCTTCACTAATAGATCCTCTCCTTATTTCATGTCCTTCATGTGTGTTTGGGATCCAACATTATCTTCATCAATATGAGTAGTATGGTTTCTCACTTTAGACTTTATAATTCCATTTGTAGGATCTTCTGAACCTTCAAAATCTCTATGTCTAGCATCTTGTTACACTTGAAGTACTTTCCCATAAAGCCTATACTTATACCTCTTCCAAAAGATCCTCTCCCTCTATAAGAATAGATTCCTCTTGCACTTGAGTTTTTATTTTGTGAGTTATTTACTTCTCCATCATGGTTTTCTTGTTCTCTTCCACTATTATTTGTCTTCGTCTTCTTGAATACCTCCCTCTACCTCTAGATTTGATTGTTGTTTCTTTGACATCTTCTCTTCCTCATTAAGTAAAAGTTTATAGGCTTCTTCCCTGGTTCTTAAATTAAAAAATTGATTTCATTTTGTATGGAAAAATGCAGCCCATTAACTTATCTTTAAAATTTATCTAGATCATCCTCAACATGTCAAGCCCTTATAGTGAGCCTATAGAGTTCCTCGGTATATTCCTTGATGCTTATTTCCTTTTGTGTCTAATTTTAAATCTTCATAAAAAAACTCATATACTAATTAGAAGGCATGAATTTGGCCTTTAACTTGATTATAATCCTATCCCAAGACTTTGTTTTCTCCTTACCTTTCTTTTGTCTGCACTAGATCCCATCATATACAAGCAAGGCCATTCAACTTTGTACAAGAAAACTTCACATTTTTGGGCTCTACCATTGTCTCATAATCAAAATAATTTTCCATCTTATCTATTGAATATATCAACTCATCAACATTAAAAATTTCATTGTAACAATATGCATGATCCATCTTTGGCTTGATACTTATCTTTGCAACAACTTTAAGAATCCTTGTCTCATCTTCATTCTCCATGTCATCCACTACAAGTTCTTGAGATCCTTCTTCTTCATATTCACTCATGTCTTCCACATGAGTTCATCTAATTTGGGTTGTCTCTATAGCATCAATTATTACTTGGATTTCTCTCCATCTCTGCTAATTCTATAACTCTTTCTCCTCTTACTCTTGCTCCTATCCCTACAACATTTCCTTTGTGTGCCATCTTTGTACCAACTTACAAGCTTCTTTTCTGCAGCTTGCTCATTGACTTAGCTAGAATAATATTTCTCACACACTCTCATAGCGAGGAAAAACCTTGATATGATACCAAATGGTGAAATAATATAAATCATATCCACTTAAGGACAACCTTTTGCTCTATGATGCTTAGTTTGGACACACACACATACAAAGAGACCAACTCAAAATTTTACTTGTAGAAATTCACCAAAAAGAACACACTCTTTTCATTAATTTGAATACATCAAAATGTTTAAACAACATACATAATATAACATACATGCCTTATAATCTTTGGAGTATAAACATGGAGGAAAACATCACCCCCATGGTCCAACATCAACTAGTTTACATATAGTGTCTTTTTCTTTTCTTGAAGCTCTCCACCAACTTGACATCACCCTTCTTTGCCTTATCTCTTATCCACATTTATTGAGATAATTTGATATGAATCCTTCTGACATGTAAAATGTCTCTTCACATTCCCTTGAATCCTAAAAAATATCCAAACCCATGTGTTTCTCTTAAAAACCCATTACTTTATTTTTACAAGTCATGTGGTCAAATCCACCACTTTATGCAGTCCAACAGTTTCAAAACCACCATATCAGTGGTGAAACAAACCCTATATGCAGATTGGTGCTTTAAAAATATATCATAATGGTTTTTCAAGTTTTATAAACCACTTCTCAATGTAGTCCAACATTTTCATCACTATGACAAACTGTCAACTTCTAGAGGCCATAACTTTTGCATATGGACTTAGATTGAGATGGTTTTTTTTCTAAAATTATATAATTTTTAAATAGGAATCTAAATATGTAATCACATTTAGGTTTGAAGCTCATTTTATCTTTTCCCCAAAACCTGTCTATTTTATCCCTTCAATGCATGCATCCACAACCTGAATTGCCCGATTGATTGAGAAACACAACCAACTCACTTGGAACCATATAGATTTTTAAAATTGATACTTATTTCATGTAAAATTGATGTTATGAAGTGTTTGAACTTTGATGCTTCACAAAAATGACTTCACCGTGGAAAAACCAAAACCAAAGGAAAAAAAATTACACTACTATGTTTTCGGTTGATGCAGTATTGTTTGTTTACCATGGATGCTCTTGCATCATTAATGCATAGTAATTTTCTGAGAAAAGTGAAAATTCAAGAAAATATCTAAAGAAAATTTGGAAAAAATGGGCAATTTAGGGCTAAATCATAAAATTGGTTCAATTTCATAATTTACTCATAAAGTTGGGTCAATTTCATAATGTAGAAAAAAATAAGGAAAAGTTTATGAAATTAAGAAAATTTAGGAAAATTTCAAGAAAAATAGGTTAAAATTTAGAAATTTAGGAAAACTTTTTAAAATTTGGTCAAATTAGAATTAAAAATAAAAATAAATTTAGATTAGTACAGATTTGAACATTTTAGAGAAAATTATATAGATTTAAAGAAAATTTTAGAAAATTATAGAAAATATTTTAAATTAGAAAAAAATTGAAGCTTCTTCCTGATGATGAATTAGTTTAGATCTCAAAATTTCAAAATTTAAAACTCATACTTTTGGCATCCATAGATCATTTCCATGATTTATACTTGTGAAAAAAACCCGAAATCTTTAATTTAAAGCAAATTCAACAAATGTACGAAAAAATCTAAAATTAAAAGAATTTAAAGAAAAATATTAAAAAATAAATTTAAATTAGAAAAAAATGAATTTTTAATATAAATTATATAAATTTAAAAAAATTCTTAAAATTAGAAAAAATTAAGTAAATTTTTTTAAAAAAAATTAAATTAGCGAAAAAAATAAATAAATAAATAAAAAATCAATAAATTTAAAGAAAAATATAAAAAATAGGTAAATTAAAGAAAACTCCTTCAGCCATATTAGCATGTATACATGCCCAAGTGTAACTATTTTATAAAGAATTAGAGGCTAAATGATTGTACACCACCACTTTCTCGACCCTTTGCTCTTTTCACCAATATCTACTCATTTAGTTCTTCAAATCTTGTTTTTGTTTTTGTTTAATTTATTAGGCGCTATAAAAAAGGAAGTCTGCAAAAATTTAAGTGTAATTTTCTAAATAAAAAGAGCAAAACTAGGATTTTATAATTTTTATAAGGATTTTATAAATGTAATTATATATGTATAAATTTTTAAAAATAGCTTTTTATATGAAATATTAAGGTTTTAAGAAAACCATAAAATTGTGAGAGTAAACAAAAATAATCGTATACAAATATTATGATATAATGTTTCAAATCTCTCTACAAGTTTTATCATCAAGGAAATTATTGAACCCAGTATTTATTTAAAAATAAAAATTAAAGTTTTCACTTATAATGTTATAATTTAAACAATAATGTCATCATTATTTTCTAATTTCTTTCAAATTGTGAAGAGTTAAGAGATGTCATTTGTAGCACATAATTCATTCATCCACATCTTTTAATAGTTGTAACATATATATCATAAAACTTTCAATAAAATGAATATTTTTTCTTTTCATTTTCTAAACCCTAGATTTGATGTCATCTTATTTTATGACATTGTAAACCATTGAACATAGTCCCCATATACAACTGGATAGATTTTCAATCCTTTTAACTCTAGTACTATATTCTAGAGAATAGGTTGCTTTATTCCTTCAAGATCAATTAAGTCCACAAAGTAATGTATTATTTATTTATTTATTTATATATAGAGAGAGACATTAAGTGAGAGAGATAAGATAACACAAGATATGAATTATATGCACAATGTAATAAATTATCACTATGGTATGAACTCTTAAAATCTTAAATGTGTCCCTGATTACTTGGCTAAGTGGGTTTCGGAGTAGGTGGGGGATTGGAATGTTAGTGGTTGGGACCAATTGTCCCATGATGGTGTTCAAAAGTTAGAAAGGTTGATTTCAAAGGGTATTGATGATTCGCTGAGGTCTCTATTTAGGGCTTTGGAGTCGGGGATGTTTTCTTGGTTTTGGTTTGAATAGTTGTTGTGATGGTGCTTTTTTCTAGTCTTTCTGAAGGTGGTTGCCCCCTTGGTTTTGTATTGGTGGTTTCTTTATTAATAAATTTTTACCCCTCTTTTTTTTTTTTTTTTTTTAAATTGTACAAAGTTGAGCCTAATAAGAAATAATCCTAAGAAGTTACACCATAATTTTGGGTATTATGATCTAAATATGAACCTTAAATTTAAACATCCTAAAGTATGCTCACAATCATAAACCCAAATAAAACAATTCAATGGATTATACATATCATTTCATATATTTTCATTAGTTTATGATTGAGTATATGTATTCAACATGATACTTTAAAGAGGAAACCTTAGAATTTTCAAAATAAATTAAAGTATGTAGGACAAACTTAATTGTTTATTTGAAATTCTCTAGCTATTGAAATTACGATGCATTAAGAGTTCAAGGAAAGAACCCTTGCAAGGTCAAAGAAAATAAAAATTAGAAGTGGTAAATTGTGTTAAATTCAGCTTTGAGAATCCATTATATTTGATAGGTGATGAATGTATCCACTTTTAAAGGTGGATCCAATATAAAAGTATTTAATAAAAGAAAAAATAATATAAATGATTCTTCCAAGGAAACATCAAGTTTAGAGTTAGAATTAGTCAAAATTTAAAATAAATAAATTGGATTAGATGATTAAATACAAGTTAGAGAATAAAATTTTGAAGCATTTAGAAAATAGTCTTTAGAAAATCTTAAAGAACAATACAACAATACCAATTCAATATTGAAATAGATAATGATTTTAAAAGAGTTAGATAAATATAGTGAAAGTGTATCAACTTCCCTATCACATATTCAACTAACCAGAGTTCCACCTTAACCAAACTGTACTACTAATCCTATATCTATGCTGGTTCTGGCCTACCAAATATTTCTGCATCACAAACTTGGACCGCTTCTATATTTCTTACTGTGATCAAAGGACTTTGTCAAAGATTAAAAAAATTAGAAAGGAGAGATATCATAAGAATTATTATATGTGGTAAATAAATGATAAATAAAAACGTGATAATGGAAAAAATATCTAGTGGGATTACTTTGAAAGCTTACATTTATTTTTTGGGGTATTTTAAAAAATGTTTTAGAATCGCAAAATATGATTACTAAGAAAGGATATTATGAAAACAAGTGACATAATTAAGACAATATATTACACATTTTGCATCATTTCAGCATTTATATAGACTATGTATTATACATTTTCAACTACCTGTGAATTGGAACATATATTACAAGTTCAAAGAACTGGAATTTTATCTAAGAAGGATTTTGCATGAAAGAAGACTAGCTTGCGATGGATGACAAACTAAATGTAGAACTTTGACTGTCAGATGCCGATGTTGCAGTGGGATTGGGATTTGTATTTTGTAGCAGATTTGATATGGTAGATGTTAAATTGGAAGCAGTTTCACTTTCCATGAAAGATGCCCTGAGGCTCTCCAAGGCCCTCACTACATCTTTCATGGAGGGTCGTTCTCTCGGTGATTCGCTTGTGCAAATCAAACCCACATTAATGAAAGAAAGAAGACATCTATTGTCTTCCATGTTCACATTCACATCCCCCAACAAACTGCCATCAACAATATCTGCTACTCTGTCTGGAAAAGCTGACCTTACCCACTTTTGTAGGTTCATGTCTCCCACAAACATGTCATCGCTTGGCCTCTTCCTTGTAACCATCTCTAATAATTCCATAACTGTAAACGTCTCCCTTTATGGAAACACTCCTCTTCAATCCATACTCTGCAATCGATTTTGTTCGTGACAATCTTTAAAAGCTATTAAAGGAAAGGACAACAGTGATAATATAAGGAAAATTCAAGAAAAAGTTACCTAGAGCAATGTAACCAATAGATCCTTTGAGTGCAAATTTTGTTGTACTTGGTGAATCTGCAGAGTTTGGAGAAGTTGTGAAACGGGATGTACCAAAATCACTCAAAAGGGCTGTCATGTCAGAATCCAGCAGCACATTGCTCAGTTTTAAATCACAATGCGCAACTTGCATAGAACAATCATGATGCAAATATTCCATGCTATGAGCTACATCTATAGCAATGTTCAAACGTTCACTCAGTCCCAACTCGCAGTCATCTTTGTCAGGATGCAAATGCTTTTTCCAAGCTCCCATTACATGCAAATTGAAGAACCAAAACTTTCAAGTCAGGGTATGAAAATACACTTAACGATTCTGATGAGATTGCGGTGCCGAATCCTCCCCAACACTTTGCATTCTGTTTTAAAGCTATTATGAGCTTCTTCATTCATCAAATTGAGAACCTTGATGGCAACTACCCTACCATCTCTCAAAATTCCTTTGCATACTGATCCGAAGTTACCCACTCCAAGCAAGTTTGCCTCATCAAATCCATTTGTTGCAGTGACAAGATCCTGATATGAAAACTTTGGATATCTTAGCCTTTCAAAAAGAAAGTTTGAGGGACGGAACTCTTTTCTTGAAAATTTCTGCGTCCAAAGCATTCCCAAGACCAAAGAGCATAGCATAAATGCAATGATTCCAACAGATGATAAGACTACTTTTTTGAGTAGTGAGTGCTCTCCCTGACTCTGTTTTGGACATGCAGGTAATGAGTATTTTATTGGACCACATAGACCACGGTTTCCCATAAACAATGCAATAACAGTGCTATTGGGGAACAACCCTTCTTCTGGAATTTGACCTGACAATTTGTTGAAAGAAACATTCATGTACTGAAGCACTTTTAGATTTCTAAGGGACATTGGAATTGAACCTGATAAAAAATTTGCAGAAAGATCCATTTCTTGGAGATTTTGTAATCGAGAGAGTGTGTCTGGTATTGGACCTTTAAAAGCATTGTGGGACAGATTTAGATGTTCTAATGATGTGCAGTCTCCTAGAGCATTTGGAATCACCCCACTAAGTCGATTACCAGAAATGTCTATGGCTTGCCCCATTACAATTTTACTAATCTCCCGTGGCAAGGACCCTTCCAGAGAATTCCATGAAAGATTGAGATAGAATTGAAGGGTTTTAAGACTGGAAATTACTTCGGGAGGTATCCTTCCCCTTAGTTTATTGTAAGACAAGTCAAGGAGCTCCAAAATCTGACATCGCTTTAAACTAGCAGGTAGCTCTCCTGATAAATTGTTGTGAGAAAGACAAAGATACCTTAGCTGTTGAAGGTTACAAAGAGTATCTGGGAATTTTCCAGATAGGTTGCTGCGCCTAAGAGCTAAGAGTCCCAAACTTTGCATTTCACCTATCTCACTTGGAATGTTTCCTTCTGATCTGTTCCCATTCAAAAACAACCTTTCCATCGTATGGAATCTTTTAATTTCAGATAGAATATTGCCGCTGAAAAGATTATTGCGTAGATATAAGGTGGTTAAGTTTGTGAGATTGGCAATCTGTTGAGTTATGCTTCCGCTTATCCTGTTGTCTGATAAATATAATTCAGAGAGTTTGGAAGACAGTTGGCCCATGGATAGAGGCAAAACACCAGTGAGATTATTATGTTCCACAGATATGTATTCCAAGTGGGAGCAATTTGTAAGAGCAGTGAGAAAATCTAATGTGCCACTGCTGCCGCTAACAAGTTCGTTGGAGTATAGGTTAAGCCTTATAAGCAAGAGCAACTTACCCAGCTCCATTGGCCCCATTCCACTAAGCAGATTGGAATCTAAATCAATTAGTGTAATATTGGAACAATTCCCAATGGAATTTGGTATGTTTCCACGAAGCTGATTTCCCCATAATCTAAGGAATTGCAAATTGGTGAGCTTGGTACCAATTTCCCATGGAATATGTCCTCTCAGCTGGTTCTCATATAAAGCTAAGGCATTCAATTTTGACAGATTTGTTAAGGAGGGGGGAATGGTGCCTGATAACTTATTTTCATGAATATTGAGCTTCTGCAGTTGAGTGAGCATGCCCAACTCAGCAGGAATAGGACCTCGAAGATTGTTTTCTGCCAAGTCCAGATCAATTAATTCGGAGAGATTTTTGAAAGAAGGGGGCATTGTGCCTGTGAAATTGTTTGATCCCAAGTGAAGGTAACATCAAACTTGTGACAAGACTCAGCTCAGGTGGAATGCTCCCATCCAGTAAGTTATAGGAGAGTGCCAGGAAAATCAAGCTGCAGCAACCGGAGATAGTTGGCGGCATGCTTCCTTGTAATTGATTGCGGTGCAGCCAGAGTATCCGGAGACGGGAAAGTAGACCCAGTTGAGGCGGAATCTGACCATGAAAAGCATTGTTAGAGAGATTGAGTGATTGAAGAGAGGAGAGATTCCCAAGGAGAAGAGAAATGGTGCCCTCTAAACTCATGTAGGATAAATCAAGGGCAACAACCATGTGAGAAGCAGGACTGCAAGTGATTCCAGTCCAGTTACAGAGGGGAGTATGAGAATTCCAGTTGGCCAATGAATTGTTGGGATCAAGTGTAATGCCAGCTTTGAAACCCAACAGCCATTGTTGGTGAGGATATGAAATTGAGTGAGCAGGAGGAGCGGAGATTGAAAACATGGCAAGCATTAAAAAGAATTAAAAAAAAGCAGCCATGGAGGAGAACAGACGAAAAGAGGAGGAGGAAGGAGGAATGGAGAACATATTTATGGAAATCCCATTCTTACGCATTTCAATTAATAAGATAATAAGAGGTGGTCAAAGCAAGTTGAATGTTTGTTTTAAAATTGTGAAAAACAATTTAATAATGACCGGAATTTTATTTTTTATATATTGTTTTGTATTTTCTTCTTCGTGTAGTAAAGCTTATTAATATAAATTTTCTTTGTTTTTGCTTTCCCAATCACAGTTCAACGCATGGCATTTTTTTTTCATTAGTAAAAAAGTTTTGGTTTTTTTTAAATTTATTTTCGTTTTATTTGCTGAAATAATTTATTGAATTTTCACTTGGTAAAAAATGGTTGTTTTTTATCGGCCAATGAAAATACGTTACGGGGAAATGTTTTTTCTTAGACTATGATTATAGAATTTATTTTATTTTTGTACTGAGATGTGTATGCATTTAATATTTGACTCAATTTGCACTTAATATTTCACTCAATTTGCACTTAATATTTGATTTAATTTGCATTTAATGACGTAAGTACATCATTGAATGGGATGGTTTTCATATAGTTCACAATATTTGTTGGGTTCCAGCGTAAACATAAATTTAAAAAGCTTTAACCTAGACGATATCATTTGTACAATGTTATAGTTTTCTATTATAGTTGACTTTCAACGTTGAACGGATGTAATATGGAGGTTTTTATTGGTAATGAATATTTTTATTGTGACCATGTTTTAACATTGATATTTAATATAAATGAAATATATTCATTATATATATAGAGTATGTGAATAAAATAATTGTACGTTGGATATATTCACTATGTATATTGTGAATAGATATGTTTTTGTTTGAGTAATATGTGTGCGTATATGTTTGATATAAATTGAGAAGGAAAGTTTTACGTTGTTTCAATTTTGAACTTTTTCTTGAATGAAGGTTATAATTTTTGTATATTCATATTGTATTTATTATGCATAGGAGAAAACAAAAGACTTGGACATAGATTGGTCGTTATGTTGGGAGTGCACCACTTCTCTATTATAGGTATGTTTGACCTCCAAGAAGGTATAATTTGTAATTATTTGTTATTATAAAACACTTTCTTTTTTGTTCCCATATTTTATTGTTGAAATATAATATGATTAGGTATATTCATTGTATATATACATTGTTTGCAAACAAAGTCATGTTGGTATCTAAAATAGACACACATTTTTGTTTGTAAGATCGTTACAAGGGAAGTACAATGTTTCACAATTTTTTTTCTAAAAAGTAAAATAAAAATTGTATATATTTATTGTAAACAAATACATTCTTCTTCTATCCCTTTTTTCCTTAAAATCCAATATTTGCATTTATATATTCATTATATATGTGTTATCTACAAATAAAGTTATTTGTGTGGTCCAAAATGGATATTGATTAGGTTTTTCATTTTTTAAAATTTGTACTATTTTCTTAAAAATATTATGCATTAGATATATACACTATGTGTATTGTTTTATAAGTTTGTATGTGCTCTAAAAATGTGTGGTCATACATGTTGAATTGTTTGTGAATAACATATTTAAGATATCCGTAAAGGAAGTATTATATTTTTATAGTTTGTATTTTTATTTGAAAACAATAAAAAAATGTATATTCATTTTGTATATTGTAAACAAAATGTGTACATATTTTAATATTATATATACAAATATTTTTAAAACAAATAAAAAGATAATCTTTACATTTTTTTACTTTACAACTTTTTTCAAAAAAATTATATAATTTAAATATATTCAATAAATTTACTAAAAATATAAATTATACTTTTTGAATTTCTAATTAATAATAACTAAAATGTAGAGCTCTCAATTTTCTCAAAATGCAACAATACAGGGATGTTAATTTGTTATATTCCTTTTAACTCTTATGTAGCATCATACTTTTAACCACATTGTTGTTTTTTTTTAACTATGAAATGTGTGTTACTACTTATAATTCTTGTATAAGATGAAATTATTTTTTAATTTCATGTAATATTGTCTTTTTGTCCATTTCTACCAAGTGGAATCATTTTTGAAATTATTTAAACTTGAAAAGGATGGTGATATTCATGTTGCAACACTTCTAGACGACTAGTGGATCTTCTTGAAATAACAAGAGTGTCATTATCTATGGTTAAGTACTTGGATTTAGATGAGGATGATTATAGCAGCTTGACATGGGTTTTGAGCCTTAGATCCATAATATAGTTTAAGGGATGGACATGCCTCCACCAAGTCACAAGAAGAACATCCTTTTCAGTGCGATATTTTTAGGAGAAGTTATTTCTCAATTTGTAAGTGTATTATCTTCTTCTTTTTTATTAGTTAGTTGTTAAAATATATTTATGTTGCAATTTATGACCAATGTGTTCCAATAAAATTTTAATAGCTTTTTTAAATATTTAGTTAGTGTTTCTAATTGTATTTATTAAACATATTTTAGGATTTTATTTTTGTGATATTTTACTGTTTGAAATAAATTAATATAGTTGATTTTCATGTATTGTCTTTTATACTAGTTTAATTAGGTTTTGTAATGGAAATCGAAGAGCTTAGTGGTTTTCATTAAAAATATAATTCTTTTTGTTCTATTTACAAACATCAGATTTTGCTTTTGGTGATACCTGGATTGTTAGATGAACTATTGAATTGTCAACTATGAAGTCTTTTCACATGATTTAAATTTAGGGCATCATTCTATTTTTTCTAATTCATTGAAAATAACATATTACTTTTGTACATTGATAACAATATGATCCCATGTTTTTATTTACTTTCCTTAGTTATTAATATATTGCAACGCTTGATGATCTACGTATAAGACAAACTCTTTACCAAAAAATAATGTATCCACTTCTTAAGACTATTCATAATTTTTATAGAACTCTTGGTCATACATGGAGTACATTATTTTCACATGATTCAAATTTTTAACTGAACTAAGCAATGGGTCTGCCTTATTGACTAAAAAACCCCCTATTTTTTGTCTTACTAACATCCCAATCTACTTAAAATACCTTGTTGAAATTCAACATTGCCAAGAATGGTTGTCTATTTATCTTCCTCTTAAAAAACTCAGTTTTTTATTTGTTTAGTGCATACAAACTCCTTTCTATCTCCTCCCATAGTCTTAGAATTAATTCACATATGCCACTAAAATCCTTGATAAAATTTATATTGAAACTAACTACACCATGAAAAATAATGGATTTAGGTGCACTCTTTGGAGTAGGCCACTCTATTACATCATTCACCTTCTGAGGGTCTATCTTTAAACCATCTCAAGATACCATAAATCCTAAGTAACTCAATTTACAAGAAACTACACTTTTTAATGTTTACTAGTTTTTCCTCCTTAAATATTATTGGAAGCATAATCACTGAGAGGGCGGGGGTGAATCAGTGTCTTCAAAACATTTATTCAATTCCACTTCATCATACATGAACCATTCATAAAACATGAACATCTAGCAAATCATATGCAACTATACAAGATCATGGAACAATATAAAATGTTACATATGTGGGAAACCTTCAAGGGGAATAAAACCCACTGATCTATACAAATGGATTAAAGACCTATAAGACAAAAATAAATCTTTAGTTAAGAATCAACTCCACATGGAGCACTAACCCCAACTAGTCAAACACCCACTCAATTAGGCTTTAGCAAGCACCAACTTGCAAGGAGACACCAACCCCCTAAATGACTCAGCACCAACTCAGCCACCTAAAACTTTTGATCACCTTCAAAAAACCTTTTTGATCACACAAAAAATGATGATCACCTTATTTATATCTTCTCACTCTTCTATCCCTCTCAAACTGCCTTTTATGCTTCTTCGCTCAACTAGGTCTCTTTAAGACATATTAGGTCATATGCCCTTGATATTCATCTATGGTACCCCTGTTAGATATTCATGATAGGATCTCTAAAATAATTTGATGTTCTATAAGACCTACTTATATTATTAAATATTCTATATCATTCGCTCATACATCCATACCTTCAACTAACCCAAATTGGCCTAATTAGCCTTGTTCTTATACTAGGCTCTTGTCATACACCTCTTGGTTGGCCACACACTCTTGACCACTTATATTTTCCACACAATAGGTCTTATGACACACTAAAAACATTAATAAATCATTACATTAGGTCATCCATAACTCATTTAGACCAAATACTTTTTTAGTTTTCATGGAGACCTGATTCCATTAGGCCTTCTTTAGGACATGTTACCTTGTGTTCTTATTTCAACAAATTTTTTATTTATACACAATAGGAATATTTTATATATCAATCAAATATACCCTTACTAATATCATCTATTCTCCATAACACTTTTTATATCTAACCATAACTTGAAGCACACCGTTAGTTTTGTTCACAATTAGGCCTTCACATACACAAAAAGTTTGTCTTGAACTACTGAAGATTAAGCACAAATTATATAAACAACCATGGAAATAAATCACATATAAAAAAATAAATGATCTCAATTTTATCAACATATTCTTAAAACACTTGAACTCATGACATAAAGGCTAAAGAACTCTCCTACAACTTGCTTACTCATAACTGCCAGAACTATCAAAAACATAGTTATGAAAACTTGAACTTCTAACACCTGTATAGGGAATTTAAAATACTTCCAATACATGAACATGATTCTTTAACATTTTCAGACCATATTCAAATACAAAATAAATATGTTCTAATGTCAAATATTGGTCTTGTAGACCAATCTTTTAACCTCTCTCTTCACAGTCACACTAGAACCAGGTAAGCCATTTTGGCTTCAACTTTTCAACCTCTATACCTAACTTATAAACCCTATACCAAGCATGAATAGTATATAAAAGTCCCAAAAAATATATGCATGCACTTTAATACATCTCTCTTTCATGAAAACACATCAAGAATCATCTTCTCATCACTGCCTAGGTTTTTCACATCTTGTTATATTAGGCATGTTAGCAACTAGCCCAATTAGATCAACAAATATGCACTCTTAAAGACTAGAATCTACCAAGAAACCTTTATGGACATAAAATACATGTATCAATATTCATGCTCTATCCATTTAAATAC
The DNA here is from genome assembly GCA_037957365.1 of Torreya grandis. Taxonomy (NCBI): domain Eukaryota; kingdom Viridiplantae; phylum Streptophyta; class Pinopsida; order Cupressales; family Taxaceae; genus Torreya; species Torreya grandis. Next base: position 235,169 of record JARHVA010003191.1, on the reverse strand, counting down.
TTTGACTTGGTCAACTCTGACTGCTACTACAAATCTCTAAGAAATTAGTACTTTCATGTAGGGTCTACTCAAACACCTAACAACTAAATCACACTTGGAGTTGCTTGGGAGATTTTAATACAACCTCCAATCACTTATCTATCCATACCAATTCATCATAATCACTATATAGTAAAATATTCAACATTGGGTCTTCATTAGGGTTATAAGAGGGTTTAAACATACTTCTACTGCTAAAGATTATTCATAAAGCATAGCCCCTCAATCAAAAAACTACTACCCAAAATTTTGAGCTAGGACCCTTCTCCATATACAATGAATAACTTAGGTTCCCATGTAAATGTTTGATAATCTAAAAAACACAATAAAATCCTTCTTGGGTTGAGAACCCTCCATTCTACACACTCAAAATACCTCCAAACACATTTTCATGACTTTTCCTACAAACCATGACCTCAAACAGGGTCAACAATGTCAAAACAACATGAAAAACTTCTAAAAACACTCACCTATTCATAATTTTCTTGGAAACATAACCTCATACCCCATTAGTCCATACTCTCTCTCTACATCATGGTCTTCATGTTGAGCATTGTCATTGATTGTTGGGTTTTGGCATTGATTTCAAAGGTTCTTATGAATATGCATGGTCAAGTAATATTTGAGGTATGTGTATGATGAGTTCTTATGCCAACATAGTGAGTGTTGTTTCTATGAGAGAGAGTGTAATCATGGTGAATGAGATTGATGACAAGTGGGTCAGTTCAATTAGAAGTGATTAAGTGCATGGAAGAGTTGTCATGAGAGAGGTCATTCATGAGAGAAAAGAGTGTTGTTGGTAGTGTGAAATGTGACATGGTGATCAAGTACATATTGGAAGTATGTGATGTGACTAGGTCATTTTTTAAATGGAATTTGTAGACAACTAATCTCTCATATTATGGTATAGTTCAAGCATGGAATGTATAATGCATAGCAAACATAGTCATGTCATGAAGAGGCATGTGCATGTTGATCATGAAGATTTATATGTATAGGTATGTGCATAAGTATGACATTATTTTATGAGCATGTAATTCATGTTATCAAGGTGTATAGGCATCAAGGAAAGTTTCAAGTTGAGCCTATGATGCAGGAGCATCAAGTCAAGAAACAATATTTTTAAGTTTTGTCAATTTGGAGGTCAAATTGAGTTTCAAAGAGTGTATGGGACATTTTAAGGTCTATTTGATGTCTTAGAATCCATTTTAGGTCTTAAAGATGTGTTACATGGTCTCTAGTTGTTTTCCCTTCAAAATAGGGAATTTGAAAATTCAAATATTTGAATTAAGCTTTGAAGAGCACAAACCTAGCTTAAGAGAGTTAGATGAAATAATTACGATGTAAGAGAGTCAAGGATCCTTGTAATGAATGTTTTAATTCATATGTGTTGTGGTCATAAGTTGGAAGTCAGGTTTGTGTAAAGTAGCCATTCATCCATGCATTGGGTTGACAAGTTAGGAAGTAGTTTTGTAATTACTTTATTAACCAACATTGAAGTTGGTGTAAAATAAAGATGGTACATGAGTTTTGGTGTGGTGAGGAGAGGAGAGAATAGGTGATCTCCAAGAAGAGAGAGGAAATAGACAAAGAAAAAATGTTCCAAAATCCTCAAGAAGATGAATAGGTCCATTTGTGGACTGTGATTGTATTGAAAAGTTCATCAATGAATAAGATAAGTGAATCTTTGTGTTGTGTCTTCTGTAAGTTTTTGTTGATTGATATTTGCATGTATTTATATTTTTTAAGTGAGCCTTGAAGGCCATGAATACACATATTACATAGATGTATGTCTACAAGTGTGGACCAAAGAATGCAAAATCACAGTCCAAAATCAAGAGTATTCATGTACTTTCTCAATTTGGTGAATAGAAATTAATCATGTAAATAATCCTTACTTGTATTTGAGTTGTGTAGACCTTCAGGTGGGTGAGAGGATGTCATAATTGGAGAATATCAAGCCAAAAGTTTCAATACTCAAACCCTGTAGATAGTGTTATAGTCAAAGAATAATGATTAATGTTTGGGTCTAAAGACATAGACCATCAGTATATTAAGACAATGGTTTGTGAGTGGAGTATTTGATTGGAATGCACTTATTGGGTCTAATAATGAAGTAAAATCAACACACAGGTCCTAGAGAAGTGGTAAGTATTGACAAATTGGCATACCCTTGTTTTACAAGAAACCATGTTTACATGTTAAGTACCAAATATGCAAGTGAAGGTTGTGAAAGTGATGACAATAGAGAATGATGAATGCAATATAGTTGTTTATGTTAAAATAAATATGGAAATATTGACACCCAAATCACAGACATGTGACAAGCCCTGTTGTAACTATCAATCCCAATTTCTTAGTTGAGGAAGCCATGCGGTTAGTAGATTGATGGAGTTGCATACGTTTGATTTGTTGAATAGAATTGAGACCAATGTGTTATTATTATAAATAATGGAAATAACAATATTTTATAATGGAAATGATCATATAACCATGCTGTGAAGGTGGTGACTACTCAGACCCATGTTTTATGTGCATTCCCTATTACTTTGCAATTGTGAGTTCTAATCTTGGAAGAAAGCTACATATTCGATGAGTTATTGGGTTATGAATGGATTTAATAAGTCTTATATTTCTGTTATTAGACTTATATAATTTTATTTTGGCATGGAACATGACCTAATGTAGATGGTCCTTAATGCAAACCTGTGTAACACATGTTCCCTTGCGCAGTAAAAATAAACTAAGTTAGAAATTTTGAATAGAGATTAAAGAAAGGATTTTAATGATTGGATGAAATAGGTAAGGGGAAAACAAACCTAATTCAAGTGGTTTGGGTCTTTAAAACCCTATACAATGAAATATATTGAATTTATTAGGCTCTTGGCCTATACAGGGAACAAGAAACCTTAGGTTTAGGGTTTTGTTGATAGAAAGAGATTTAGCCATCCAAACTTGCTAAATTTTTGGGATCTTGCATAATTACAGGTGATCTAACTGATGAAATTGGTTTGGGTTTGGTATTGTAAATATGGGTATGGTTTTGACAACCAAAGGTTTAAAATAGGCCTAATTAGGCCTAGTTTGAATGCTTTAACAAAGAAACTCATAGCTAGAAGTGGATTTAGGTAATGAGATTTTACATACACCTCAAAGGAAATACTTGGAGTCAAGAAACATGATTTTACATTGGTAATAGAGTTTGGAGTGATGAAACAAAGAGTAATTGTTTAAAATAAGGCTACAAGCCTTATGAGGAGTAAGTAAGGTCTGTATGTAGAATTGGAAGGTAAGGTGAGTTCTAGGGGTTAGATAACATTGGTGCAGATGAAATATGGCTAATTGAACCTCTCATGTCAAAATACTAAGCTTTTGTAACCTATATCAAGAAGTAACCCTTGAGTCCTATGGGAATGGTTTTTACAAAGCTAGTGAAGCTTAAGAGGAAGTTCATGAGTAGAATGAATGAAATTTGGTAGAGTTAGGATTGTGAATGACTCAATAGAGGTATAATGCCTTCAAGACATGCTACAAGAGTGAAAAAACTAGGTATATATGTTCAAGGAAACTATTGAGCCAAGATCCAAAGTAGAGAGATTGTGTTGAAGATGATATCTTGAGATCAAACCATCAAGTGAATATGACCCATTAGATTAATGAACCAAATAAGGATGATTTTTGAAGAATTATCCTCATAACTTTGCCTCAGCCTATATGGGTAAAACCTTTAGTCCAAGTCTGTAACTAGACCAGTCTTAAACCCTACTTAGCCTAATGAGGTATCATGATCTATTGTCAAGGCATGATAAGGATGTATGGTAGAGTTTTAATCATGAAATAGGTTGTATGTCATTTGAGTCAGATTTTGAGCATGATAGTGAGGTGTTGAGAGCATGGAAAGAGGCATGAAGGTCAGTTTAAGGCCTAGTAAGGTATGAAGACTATGGTGTAGAGAGAGAGGGCAGCCTAATGGGGTATCGGGATCAGTTTCCAAGGAAAGTATGAGCAGGTTAGCATTGAAAAGGTGAGTCAAGTTATTTTTGTCATGTGCATGAAGTTTGAGGTTTTAGTTTGAAGGAAAAGGCATGAAAATTTATTTTAAGGTCTTTTGAGTACTCAGAATGAAGGGTTCTCAACCTGAGAAGGATTTTATTATGTTCATTAGCTCGTCAAACCTTTGGATGGGAACCTAAATAGTTCATGGTAGATGTGTAAGGGTCCTATCTCAAAATTCCATGCATTATTTTTTGGATTGAGGGGCTATGCTTTAATAACAATCGTTAAGAGTGAAAACATGTTTAAACCCTCTTAGGACCCTAATAAGGACCCAATGTTGAATATGTTTCTCAAAAGTTCTTATTATGAATTTAATTTCTCAAGTAAACTATTGGATCTTTTATATCACTCTCCCAGGTACCTCTAGGTGGCATTGGTTAAAGAGAGGAGAGATAAAATGTTGAGTTACAAGCTTGTTTCTAAAGAAGTTGTCATAGCTATCAAAAATTAGATTGGAAATAGTAAGCAAAAGGATGGAATAATAAGGTAAATAATAATGTTTCATGTCCATGAAGTTTTATGGATAGGTTTTAGTCCTTAAGTGCTCTAAGTTGGTGATCCAAGTAGGCCAGTCATTATCATGCCTAATGATGCAGCCAATGTGAAACCAAGGCATAAGTGAAGTGATAAATTTGAAGTTCTAAGAATGGTAGTTTGATACAATAAATTACATGGATTATTTATTCATGACTTTTAATTCATGATAATGTTTGGTAGAAGTTGTGGAGGTTAGTGTAAGTGAAGAAAATGTGCTCATAAAATGGCTTGTTTGTAAGACCAATATTTTCCATTAGACCTTATGTTTTTTTCATTTGAAGATGATTTGAATATGTCATAAGATAATTTTCATGCATCAAGAGTCAAGAAAAATGTCTACACAGGTGGTTGAAATCTAATTCCTTATCATTGGTTTTTGAGGCTAGTTGGCAGTTCTGAGTGAGCAAGTTGCAGGAGTGTTTTTGAGTCTTTTTGCCCTATGTGATGAAGTATAATGCACTTGGTGACGTTTTTGATATCTTGGATATTTTTTGTATGTGATTTATTTTCATGGTTATGTGTCTAAATAATGTGTTATCTTCAGTTATTCAAGACAAACCTTTTTGTGTGTATGAAAGCGTAATGTAAATAGTACTAATGGTGTGCTTCAAGTGGTGGTTGGAGATAAAATGTCATGGACCTAGTATGAGTTCAATGGGGGTATATTTGAGTGGTATATGAAGTTTACATATCGTGTCTAGATTTTAAAAGTGTTCTAAAGAGATCAAAGGGTAACGTGTACTAATGAAGGCCTAATTGAATTAGATCTCCTTAAGGCCCAAAAGAGGATTTGGTCTATTTGAGTTATGGCTGACCTAATGTAATAATTTATTAATGTTTTTAGAATTTCCTAAGGTATATTTTTTTACAAATATAATTGGACAAGTGTGTATGTCCGACCAAGAGGTGTATGATCAAGAGCCTAGTATAAGAACAAGGCTAATTAAGCCTATTTGGGCAAGTTGATGGTATGGATATATGAGTGAATGATATAGAAGATTGAAGAATATAAGGAAGTATTGTAGACCATTATAGGAGTGTATAGGGACTATCATGAATATCTAATATGATTTTTGCTCATGAATATCAATGTCATATGACCTAATCAGTCTTGAAGAAAACTAGTTAAGCGAAGAAGCCTAGAAGATAGTTTGAGACAGTTAAAGAGTGTGAAGAGATAAATAAGGTAATCATCATTTGTTAGGTGAGAAACAAGGTGTTATGAAGGTGATAAAAACTATCAAGTGGTTGATTTGGTGATGAGTCATCTAGGGGGTTGGTGCCTCCTTACAAGTGGATACTTGCTAAAGCCTAGTTAAGTGGGTGCTTGGCTAGTTGGGTTTGGTGTTCTATATGGGCTTGGTGCTTCACTAAATTTTGTTTTTATCTTATATGTATTTAGTCTATTTTTATATATCAGTGGTTTTTCTTCCCCTTGAGGGTTTCCCACATATGTAAGGTGTTATATTGTTTCATGATCTTGTATGGTTGTATATGCTTTGTTAGATGTTCATGTTTGTATTAATGGTTTCATATACCTTGTTATGTCTTGATGACCTTATAAATATATTAAGACAAAATATTTCAATGTGTCCCACATTATGACAACTATAACAAACAACATTACTATTCTTACCTCTTGACTTATCACTCATGTTCTCATGGTCCCATGATAACTCATCCCTTAAGACCATTATACAATCACTTGCTATATGGCCAAAGTTATGACATGTAAAACAATAACCATTGAAATAATTGGAATACCTCATTGCATTAGGTTACCTAATTTATCTCTTCATTTTGACTTTAATGTTGATTATCTTAACTTGTTCTAGTTTCTCACGCTCTTTCTCAAACTTGCTCATCCTGTCTATGAGTTTCTCATGCTCAACCTTAAAGAATCTATTTATATATTCAACTTCCTTTGATCTAAATTTTTTATTGACACATTCTAACTAATCCTTGAGATCCTTGATGATCTTCTCATCTATTTTGGCTTCTTTTACCATGTCACTCTTCAAGGTACATATTTGTTCCTTAAACTATAGATATCAACTCATGCTTCCTATTATTTTGATGCTTCAAATAATCTAAGGAATTTATGATCTCATCTTCAAGGTCTAATCGATCTCCTCCTTCTTCACTATCATAATAGACTTCTTCATCATACATGTTGTCTTCTTCATTTTTATCACTAGACATCTTGTTCTTCTTAAGATCACCTTCAAGCTGTTAGACTTACTTCAAAAGACCAAGATCTGATACCAATTTTTGGAAGCACAATCACTAAGGGGGAGGGGGGGGGGGGGGTGAATCAATGTCTTTAAAACATTCATAAATTTCACTTAAGCATAAAACACATTTTCATACAAATATGAACATCTAGAAAAGCATATGCAACCATATAAGATCATAAAACAAGATAACACATTAAATATGTGAGAAACCTTCAAGGGGAAGAAAAATCATTAATATCTACAAATATAATATAGTATTATAATATAAAAACCAATCTTTAGTAAAACACCAACTGCACATGGAGCATCAAATCCAACTAGTCAAGCACCAACTTGCAAGGAGGCAACAACACCCTAGATGAATCAATACCAACTCAGCCACCCGAAAATTTTGATCAATTTCAAAAAAACTTGTTTATCACACAATATATGATGATGACCTTATTTATCTCTTCTAACTCTTCTATCCCTTTCAAACTACCTTCTAGGCTTCTTCGCTCAACTAGGTCTCTTCAACACATATTAGGTCATATGACTTTGATATTAATATATAATACCCCTATTATATATTAATAATAGAATATATACATACTTTAATGGAATACAAGACCTCATTCTATTCTTCAGTCTTTTATATCATTCGCTCATACATTCATACCTTTAACTAGCCCAAATTGGCCTAATTAGCCTTGTTTTTATACCAGGCTCTTACTCATACACCTCCTGGTCAGCCATAAACTCTTGCCCACTTATATTTTCCACATAATAGGCCTTATAAAATTATAAAAACATTAATAAATAATTAAATTAGGTTATCCATAACTCAAATATACCAAATCCTTCTTTAGGTCTCATGGAGACTTAATTCCATTAGGCCTTCTTTAGGACATGTTACCTTATGTTCTTCTTTCAACAAATTTTTCCTTCAAAAATGGTAGTAAACTTTTATATATCACTCAAATAGGCCCCTATTAAGCTCATATAGGCTCCATAACATGTTATAGATTCAACCATCACTTGAAGCACACCATTGATACTGTTCATAATTAGGCCTTCACATACATAGAAAATCTGTCTTAAACTACTGAATATTGAACACAAATTAGTTAAACAACCATGGTAATAAATAAACTAAATTAACTTAGGGTAATCACCATATTATTTAAACACTTCAACTTAGGACATAAAGGCTCAAGAACTCTCCTGCAACTTGTTTACTTAGAACTACAAGAACTATCAAAAATACAGTTATAAAAACTTGAACTTATAATAACTATATAGGGAATTTAAAGGACTTAAAATACATGAACATGATTCTATGAAATTTATATACCATCTTAAAATACAAAATCAATATGATCTAATGTCAAATATTGGTTTTGCAAACCAATCTTTTGACCTCTCTCCTCACAGTCACACAAGAACCAGATAAGCCATTTTGGCTTCAACTTTTCAATCACTATACCTAAATTCCAAACCCTATACCAAGCATGAATATGAAATAAAAGTACCAAAAAACATTTTCATGCACTTCAATCCATCACTCTTTCATGAAAACACATCAAGTATCATCTTCTCATCATTGCTTGGGTTTTGCATATTTTTCTCTATTAGGCCTGTTAGTGACTAGCCCACTTGGTTGACCAAAGTTGCACTCTTAAATATTTTAACCTATCCATAAACCTTCATATACATAAACTACATGTATCAGGCTTCATCCTTCACCCATTTGCATACTTTGACTTGGTCAACTATGACTACTAAAGCGAATCTATGAGAAATTATCACTTTCTTGTAGGGTCTACTCACACACCTAACAACTCAATCACACATGTAGGTTCTTGGGATAGTTTAATACAACCTAAAATCACTTATATATCCATACCAATTTATCCTAAACACTATAGATCAAAATCTTCAACATTGGGTCTTCATCAGGGTTCTAAGAAGATTTAAACACACTTCTACTGTTAACAATTGTTCATAAATTGTAACCCCTCAATTTGAAAACTAATGCCTATAATTTTGAGCTAGGACCCTTCCCCATCTACCATTAATATCTTATATTCCCATGCAAAGTTTTGACGAGCTAATAAACAAAAGAAAATCCTTCTCGGGTTGAGAACCCTTCATTCTGCACAATCAAAAGACCTCTAAACACATTTTCATGAATTTTACTACAAATAATGACCTATAAATTAGTAAAAATACTTGAAACAACATGACACACTTATGAAAACACTCACCTATCCATACTTTCCTTGGAAATAGAACCTCATACCCCATTAGGCCATACTTTCTCTCTACATAATGGTCTTTGTGCTATATTAGACCTAAAAAGACACTTTCATGCCACTTTAAATGCACTCTACACCCCATACACATGATCAAAAAACCTCATACAACCTCTCATGCCTTTGTGCATCCATATTACCAATTCACCATACTCATACTTTCTCATAATGACTTTACATGCCATGACTAGTGCCATGACTAGGTTTTTTAATCACTTGAAACTTGACAACTAACCTTAAAACACTTCTAAAAGTATCAAAACTTTACTTACATTATCACATCCAAACAAACTCTCACAATCTTGTGCTTACTTCACCTAAATTTACTATACACACCTTCTCACAGGGTCTAGACTAGGCTTCTCAAGACACATGTATTCAAGACCTAGTACTCAAACATGCTTACCTAAATGATAGCAAACAAGAACACTCTTCAGAAAACATTCTCACACTACTACACCAATCTCTTTTTGATTAACATTCTCTCATGACCTCATGCAGACCTAGATCGTCATAACCATGCTTCAATGCTCACTTTACACATGCCTCTTCATGAAATGACTATGTTTGATATGCAATGTACCTTCCTTGATTAACCTATACCAATGAATTGAGACGTTAGTTGTCTTCAAATTATCTCTTTCACAAATGACATGGTCACATCACATACTATCAATATATTCTTGGTCACCTTGTCACATTTCACACTGCGAACAACACTCTTTTCTCTCATGACCACATACTTCTCTCTCATGGAAACACTCTTTCTTTCATGAATGACCTCACTCATGAAAACTCTTCCATGCACCTAGTCACTGCGAATTGCACTCTACCAACTGTCTCTATTCACCTTTGACACCCACCTTATGTAAGATGCATCTTGACAAGATGTTCCTTGATATCAATCTTGATCACTAATCAATAGAGAAAACAATGATCAATAATCTCACCTTGAAGGTATCACTCAAGCTGACATGGGAACACTCATATCACTACTCTCATACCTCTACCATGCCATGAATAGACTCAAGCTTCCAATGCATCTGAACACCTTTGACACCTTGACCTGTGTCTTTCATGCTCACACCACTTATGACAATTCTCATCAATGCAACACTCTTATGTGCCTTGACATAACTCACTTCCAGTTGAACTGATCATCTAGATACTAGCCTCAAAATAACTACTTGACATCAACCTCATTCACCATGATTACACTTTCTTACATAGCAATAACACTCACTATGTTGGCATAATAAATCATCATACAAATGCCTCAAAGCTTGCTTGACCATCAATTTTCACAATAACCTTTGACATCAATTAAAACATCAATGTCAAAACTCAACAATCAATGACAATGCTAAAAAATCTCCCCCTTTGTCATTAATGGTAAACACACTCAGAAAACTATGATAACCACTCTTGATGGAAACCATCTCTTGGATCTGGGTCTTGCCTTTTCTCTCCCTTTCTGATCTTTTTCCCCCTTTGATATTTAACGACTAAGGGTCACCTGCAACTATTAGAATCACACTTTCTCCACTTGAGCTAATATTACCTATCAAAGACATAAGATGACACACAATATTTAGAAACTATGGCAAGCACCCATGGTAACCACTCTCAAAAACTTATCTTATTCAGGTAACTTCTCCCTCATTCTGAACTATCTTCCCTTTTCAAATCATTCTCCAAGCTGGTCCATTAAAAACTCAACAAATAGAATCTATGAATCATCTTAGACACGTGCTCCCCTTAATTCCATGCATACCTCTATTCTGATATAAAAAGAAACCAATCTCTTGACAAATAACTCAGAGCTACCAAGCTCCCCCTGAGACCAAGCATATCTCATTTAAATGAACTAGGAACTCAAGATCACTTACCTTCCTTGACATGACTGAAGAAGATCAAACTCTTAATCACACACTAGGCTACCACACTCTTGACACCAACTACAGAATTAGGGACTCCCCCTTTGTCTTCATATATCAACACATAAGTCAATAGGACTCTTAAACAATCCTCATCTTCCTTCAAGCATATTAACTCCAATACCCATTCTTAACACAGATCAATCTCAATTACTCACATAAATAGATACCAAAAAGCTTACCTCTCATATACTAATTGACTATACTTTGACCTCAGATACCTGATGCCAACCTTAGATCTCTTATCATGTTTCCTACTAAACTTCAAACATCATATCTACCAATATAAGAATGGATTATATCCATCTTCATCTCCTTGAGTACAACATAGACAACCTAGAGTCTTCTCAAAGATGAAACATTCTTTGACTGCAACTTTATGCTTCTACTAATAAAATAATGTCTTCATGAAGCCTAATAGAGCCACCCATTTTCATAAGGCACTAAAACACCATGAACTCATGTGATTTTTGTATCTCCAATCCACTCTTCTCAGCTATTTTGCAGTCATGAGACTGATAGTCTCTCTTTAGAATCCACCTAGGCTTGACTGAACTAATTAACTCATCCACCTTGTCATCCTTCTTCTTCTCTTTAACTACCTTGTCAATCTATGCAGATAACACATATTCTTAACATTCCTTCACATCCGATCCTTGCTCTACCTTAGCAAATAGTCCATTTTAACTAGTAGACTGATCATGACTTACCTTGATTGTCTTTGGTTTTTATACAAATGTTTGACCCTTCTCATGCACTCTAGGAGCTTCATATACCTTGTTATGTCTTAAGGGACTTCTAACTCTATTAAGACATAATATTGTAATGTGTCCCACATTATGACAATTGCAAAAAAAAAAACATTAATGTTCTTACCTCTTGATTGATCACTCCTTTTCCCATGGTCCCATGACAACTCATCCCTTGAGATCATTCTAAATCACTTGCTCTATGACCAAAGATGTGACAATCAAAACAATAACCATTGAAAGAATTGGAATACCTTATTTCATTGGGATGCTTGATTGGTCTCTTCATGTTGAGTTTCATGTTGGTGCTCTCAACTTATTCTAGGTTCTCATGCTCTTTTTCAAATTTACTCAATTTTTTATGATCTGCTCATGCTCAACCTTCAAAGAATCTAGTTTTGTCTTCAAATAATAATACTCAAATTTATTTTATCTAAACTTTGTATTGACACTTTCTAACTATTCCATGAGATCATTGATGGTATTCTCATCCCTTTTGGCTTCTTTGACCATGTCAATCTTCAAGGTACATATATGTTCCGTAAGATCCTTGACCATAGATCTCAACTCATTCTTCCTCTTATTTTTATTCTCCAAATTACCTAGGACACTTATGAGCTCAGTTTCAATGTCTAATTTAGCTTCTCCTTCTTCACTGTCATAGTAGACTTCTTCATCATACATGTTGTCTTCTTCTTTTTAACCACTAGACATCTTTTACTTCTTAGGATCACCTTCAAACTGTTAAGCTTACTTTAAATTACCAAGCTCTGATACTAATTTTTAGAATCACAATCACTAAGATGGGGTTGGGTGAATAAATGTCTTAAAACATTCATTTAATTCCACTTAAGCATACATAAACCATTCATACAAACATGAACATCTAGAAAAACATATGCAACCATACAAGATCATGAAACAAGATAACACATTACATATGTGTGAAACCCTCAAGGGGAATAAAACCTATTAATATCTAAAATAGTCTATAGTCCCATAAGACAAAAACCAATCTTTAGTGAAGCAACAACTCCACATGGAGCACCAATCCTAACTAATCAATCACCTACTCAATTAGGATTTAGCAAGCACTGACACCCTAGATGATTCAACACCAACTCAGCCACCTAAATCTTTTGATCAACTTTAGAAAACCTTGTTTCTTACACAAAATATCATGATCACCTTCTTTAGCTCTTCTCACTCTTATATCCCTCTCAAACTTCCTTCTAGGCTTCTTTGCTTAATTAGGTCTCTTCAACATAGATCAAGTCATATGACCTTGATATTCATCTACAGTACCCCTATTATATATTCATGATAGGATATATGCACTCAATTGATCATCTAAAATATCTACTTATATTAATCATTCTTTTATATCATTCAGTCATACATCCATACCTTCAACTAGCCCAAATTAGTCCTATTCACAATTAGGCCTTCACATACACAAAAAGTATGTCTTGAACTACTGAAGATTAAACACAAATTAGGTAAATAACCATGGAAATAAATCACATATACATAAATTGCATGACCTTAGGATCATCACCATATTCTTGAAACACTTCAACTCATAACATAAAGGCTCAATAACTCTCTTGCAACTTACTTAGAACTGCCAAAACTGTTAAAAACATAATTATGAAAACTTGAACTTCTAACACTTGTATAGGGAATTTAAAAGACTTAAAATACACAAACATGATTCTATGACATTTTTAGACCAACTTCATATACAAAATAAATATGGTCTAATGTCAAATATTGGTCTTGCAGACCAATCTTTTTACCTCTCTCCTCACAGTTACACTAGAACTAGATAAGTCATTTTGGCTTCAACTTTTCAACCTCTATACTTGACTTCCAAACTCTCTACCAATCATGAAGAGTACATAAAATTTCTAAAAAAAAAATTCATGCACTTCAATACATTAGAAAACACATCAAGAATCATCTTCTTATCACTGTCTAGGTTTTGCACATTTTGCTCTATTAGGCATATTAGCGACTAGCCCATTTTGATCACCAATTTTGCACACTTAAAGATCAAAACCTAGCCATAAACCTTCATGGACATAAACTACATATCTCAATATTCATCTTCCATCCATTTGCATACTTTGACTTAGTCAATTCTGATTACTACAACAAATTTTATGGTTGATGTTGGTTTGTTGAGAATCCTTGTTAGAAGTACCAGCATAAATAACTAAGGATCACTACTAATGATATTCTCTTGATGATCTATGCACCTATTCTTCCTTAAAGTTCTCTCCTTTTGCCTCCTCCTCCCCTATTCTTATAGGAAAAAGGGAGAGGCTCAACAAGATGTTAAACAATAAGTTTAATAGGCGGTGCTAAAATTAACTTGATCATCCATTGACTCACACAATCTAATTATAAAAAATAAAGTTGTAATTGATGCTTGAGTTAACTATTCAGGTAGTGAACAACTAACCGTCAGTAGTCAAGCTGACCATCAGTGGTCAAGATAAGTGTTGGCATTCAAGCTAACCATCGACGGTCAAAGGTTAAATTCGTCAAAAGGGTGGGTTTAGCCAATTGGAGGTTTGGTTGGGAAAACTTGATCATCAACAATCAGGGTGACCATTGGCAATCAAACTATTGACCATCGATAGTCGAGTGTAAAATTTAAAGTTGGGTCAAAAGGTGGGTTTAGCCAGTAGGTCAAGCTGACTGGAGTTAAGTTTGGTTTGAAATTAAAAGATCAGGGTTGGGTCCCTAGGGGGTCCCAAGGTGGTCTAGGGGTGTTTTGACATCTAGAACCATAGCGTGCAGTTTTCTAGTGTCTACATGTACATCATCTAGATGAGATCATTTTGTTATAAGAAAAGTAAATTAGGGTGTCTTTTCCTTCACTAGAAATCAAATCAAGTACAATTCAAATTATAGATAGCTAAGCTACTTTCCTTCTAGCTAAGTAATCTTAAATCAAAATTAGAATAACAACAAGGTAACATGCAAGAACCAAGTCTGAAAAATATTTTTCAAAATATGTACTCACATCTATACAACTCAGTAGCTTACATTGTTTACAATATATTGACACTATAAAATATACAACATTCTAATATGATCTGAATACAACATATGCAATGTGCTTAATTACCATATATCTCATCCAAATATCAAATAATTATAACCTTAAAGTAATGCAAAAATGACCAACATTGTTCATATTCCTGCCCATGGGATACAATTTAAAGCAAGGTTGATTAGAATAAACCAGTAATAGAAATAACACTTATATTTAGTTACCTTTGAAAGAAGCAGTATATGTAGAGTGAATCATCATTATTTAAAATGACATCCTTGACAAGGTGAATCTAGTTTCATTTTTTTTAAACAACAATGCACACTATGCAAATTGATGTGCATAACACTCTTGAATTGACCTATTCAAAATACACAAGAATTCAATCATTTAAACCATGTTACAGTAGTCCAAAGTAGTTTAGCAATAAATGTATACATTCATATATTACCCCAACATGTGAAACAACCCAAATAATTTTGGAAGGGTTTCATTTTTATTATTATATATCTTGGAATGCATTTATATATAAGATTGTGATAAATGGGCATCAAAATTTCACCAAGGAAGATGTAGTCCATAAAAAACTAAAACAAAATACTACATTCAATAGAATAATGTTATGTACTACCATTAAAGCCTTCACGGCTCCCCAAAATATTGATCCCCAATTTTATAACTAGTTGTGCATGTTTTATGAATTGAGTAAAACATCAAATTAACACAAAAAATTCATTAATATATGCTAAGCCAAATCAAGAATCTAAACAATGAAAGTGAGTCATTTATTTTAATGCTCTATATCGACATAGAAGGTCAACCCAAACATACAAACTTCCCACAATTGTAAGTAATGGAGTCATAAGTAATAGTCCATTACCAAAATCATAAATACACAAAACAATCTACAGTAAGATAATTACTATGCTCAAAACTAGCTTAAAAAGGTAACGACAATACCACCAAGGAACTAAATATCTTATATTTATACCATTTAATTAGGAACATCCAATTAAATAGTTGATCAAGAATTCAAAAAGTGATGAACTTGCTATAGTTGACCCCAAAATAGTTGGGTCAAATTTCTCAAAATTTTACAGGCAAGATGGTAACACCAAAGAACTAAACGACTTGGCCAAATTACCCAAACACTTAGTGTAAACTAAAACCAATTAAGATAAAAACCCTTTCCACAGGGTCAAAATATTCATAAACAAAAGAATGCCAACCATCTCAGAATATCGCCAAAATGGTAAAAAAAAATTCCTAGGGTAAAAAACCCTAGATGCCATTTGACCCAAAACACCACTAGCAACTAAAAGATCACAATGAAATAATAACCCAAAATATATACATGGATCTACAAGGAAGTATGTAATAATAAATCTTGCATACCTAAGCTCACACTAAAAACTCCAAAACATAAAATTAAAAACACAATGATTTATGAATGCTAAGAGTGCATGGCAACAATCCCACATGCATGACTTCTCTACAATGCAACACATTTCATTCATTTTTATTTTTGAAAATCCAAGAGGGAAAACCTCAATATACAAGCAAGTGAAATAGGCCAACAACTACATGCTCAAATTACCATTACTAGGTAGTACGAATAACCACTAAATCTTGTTAAGAAACCTTTTGTAATATATCCAACTTATATATGGTAGAGGTTTTTGTATGCATGTATAATCCCATATCTTATTGAAAACCCCCAAATTTTATTGCCATAATGTTATTTGAATTGAAATACAAAAATATTTAGCAGCAAGGAATTGTAACTTGCCTAGGATCTTGCCCAAATTGTTGATAGAGCTTCCAATGGCACTTTTGGAGAACCCATTGCATCCATTTTGCCCTAAAATCATTTTTGTCAAGCACCTACATCCCCCCTCACAATTTCCATGAATCTCTCCATTGATAGGACATTATGATTTAATAATTCATTATTAGCTTCAAACATACTTATTTGGCCTCCAAAAATGGCCATTTGTCCTTTCCCTGGTGGCATCCATGCCCCAAATGTGAACTAGCTTTTTGGGAGAAGCAAAATGCCTATGTAGAGTTTATTTGAATAGACTAAATGATTATAATTTACCTGGGTTAAAATAAAAAATTTAATTGACCCAAACAATAATTATTTAATTATTAGTAAACCTTCATCTACCCAACTCATGTGGGTTCCTTGCTTTGTCAAGGCTTGTGTTAAACAAAAGCTCATTATATATATATATATATATATATATACATATACATATATATATATATATATATATACATATATATATATATATATATACATATATATATATATATATATATACATATATATATATATATATATATATATATATATATATCAATCATGACTCAAGCTTAATAATTTAAATTCAAATGCATTTAAATGAATAATTATTGCACCCACAACCTCATAGAGAGATATGTTCTAGATAATTACTAACCCCTACAAGATGATGTTAAAAATGGTGGTTCGTAACATCAAAGACCTCCTTAATTATAATATTATTTTGAATTAGCCATGATGAAACCAATAGGCACAATTGGTTGGTTACCAATAACAGCCTAAGAGAGAACAAAATACCATATTTTGAGCTTAACAACAAAATTCATAACCCAAATGATTGCAAAGGTGGTCCTTTACTGAGATCATGATCATTCAGAAGAGCTAAACATGGTTAGAAGCCTTCCTACAACCAATTTTTGGCTTTTTAGGCAAGAATGATGATCCAAACTAAGGACACCCCTTCACATGAGGTACTATTTAATCCAACATCAAAACATCCAATTTTAATGTACTAAGAATATATTAGTTCTAACATGTTGGATGTGAAGCCATTATTCATAGGTCACTATTCATGAGCACTATTCATAGTCACTATTCATAGACACCATTCATGGTGACATGGAATGCAAATGATGTGGAATGTGGGTGATGTGCTTGGTGGTCTACAAGGGTTGCAGATGATGTGTCATGCAGGTGACATGGCATGTAGGTGATGTGGTAGGAAGGTGATGTGGTGTTAGGGCCCATGATGGGTCCCAAGTGTGATCATTTTGATGTGACAAGTGTGGGACATAACACTCCACTTGATGACATGGGTCTTGTCTTTGGTGTGTCACATGGGCTTGTCTTAGAGTATATGATTGCAAGGTCATGGTGTCAGGCACCATGTTTGGTGGCCCCACGATTCACATGTGTGAAGAAGTGAAAAAGGTGAGTGGAATCCTTTTTGTGCACATGGGAAGGAGACAATATGTTTAATATTTTATATTTCCCTCACATGGGTGAGTGGGTCACAATTCTATGAGTCACACAGGGTGACTTGATCTTGTGTAAAGTAGTGGACCTACTTTGTTGAACTTGCATATGGAGACAAGCATATTTCACTATTGATCATTGTTCATCCACTTGAGTATGGAAAATTTTTCTCTAAGGCACATGGGTTGCCTCGTGACTTATGCACATGGGTGAATGTGAAGCTCTAGTGATTATTATTTAGAACATGTGGAATATGGCACCACCTTTTATCTCTCCTCTCTCTTTCTCATGTTGTAAAATGCTATAAAGCATTATGTGTTCTTTAGTAATTATTTATCCAATTAGTGGAACACTTGGATCCTTGCAATCTTGTGCTTGCATTATAGGTGGTTGGAGTTTGGAAGGATTGTAAGCCTAACTCATCAAGATGCTTGGGTTGTAAGCATTAGATACAGGGTTAGAGGTTAGATCTTGAAATGATGTTACACTTGGCTCACCTACATGTATGGCATGGATCTTTGGAGATGGAATTTGGAGGTTTGTTAGCTCAGTCCATGGAGATAGAGGTAGATGTTATTGGACCTCCCTTAGATGCTATGGATATTAAAATTGTAAGAGATATATGTTGCAGCTTAGAGGTTAGAGAATGAAAATCTTGGTTGTAAGCTTTGATCACCTAAGTGCTATGGTTGTTAACACTGGAAAGGAGTTGTTGACAAGAGCTGCAAAGAAGAAATATTTGTTGATGGAATATGAAGTCTGGATACTACCTTTTTCCCATGGTTTTTTCCTTACTAGTTTAACAGGGTTTTCACGTATATTTTGTGTTGGTGCTTTCTCTCATGTTTATATTTTTATTGTATTTTGTTTTTGTTTCCACAATTTGATTTACTTGCATATTTAGGATGTTTTTTTCCTAACAAGTGGTATTAGAGCCATGGTTATTGGATATTTTGTGCAAGTGGGAGCTACAGGTGGAGAGACCAAGATATGAAACAAAAAAATTATGGTAGGTATTTCTCTCTATGAGAGATGCAGATAGAGAATAGAGAAAAGAAACTTAAAAGCTTTATTAGATGGATAAGCACTAACACAATGTTCCTATTGAAGAAACAACTTAATAACTTGTGGTAGAACAAGCCAATCTTCATTGGTGTAGATGGAGGGTGATGGCAAGGCATGTGCCTTGTTTTGGTTCTTAGCTAGTGAAGGGTTATGATTTGTGGGATCCTACTATCATAATGTGTGAGTTGAGATGATGTTGAAATTCAATGTAGAGGAGGAGGTACAAGAAACTTGAATCTGTACCTATTGGATTAGTTGATGGATGGAGAAAAATAATTTGAGACCTGAGGTTCTATGGAAGAAGGTTGGTGTTGAATATTTTAGAGATGCATTGAGTGAAGTGCTTGTTGGTTGCGGTGTAGTAGAAGTGAGTAGCTAGGAGAGTTGGAGTGTAGTTGATGTGAGTAGCCTAGTTGACCGATGCATATAACAACTTTGCACATGATTTGGATTGACATGCGGTAGAACAAGATATAGTTTGACTATGGGCTCAAAAACTTGGTAGGTGTTGTGATGTAATGAGTAGTGGAATGACTTTCAAAGAACTATGGATAGGTACTATATAGATCATGGTGGGTAGCGGTTTGATACATGTATAAGTCAAGTGTTTACATCTATGAGTTCTTCTCTCTAATTATAGACTATTATCATGAGTACGATGTGCACTTGTTGTTCATGGTTGAATGAGTGGGATGCGAAAGCAACATTCCAACATGGTGATTTTGTGATGAGATGGAGTAGTCAGAGGGCTATGAAATTGAGGTAGAAAGAGTTGTTGATTTATAGATTGAAGAGTGTACAGGTTCCAACAGGCATGCTGATGTGGTATAGAAATACCTTCATGGAGAACAAAGGTTTTATATACGTTTTTGCTGTGTAGATGGCATGTTGGTTGCAGGCCTCAACATGATCACTGGTGAGATGGCTCAAGTGATTAAGATGAGATGAAGGATAAAACCAAGGATGGAGATGCATAGGGATGTAAAAATTAATGAAGTATCCCACTTCTTGTAGTTGTAAGTTGTCTTTCGGAGTATCTTAGAGGAGCAGGAGATAGATGTCATATGTATTATATTAATCAAAAGTAGGAAGCCTCATGTATGCCATGGTGTGCACTAAATTAGATACTTCGAAGTAGTGGGATTTGTGGGTAGTTCATGGCAGAATCCTTAGAAGAAGGATGGGTTATGGTAAAGTGAGTCACTTTAGGTATCTACAAATCTGTTATAGAGGAGCAAAAGCTAACAAAGCTAATCAAGGCATAGAAGTTTTAGTAGTGAAAAAAACTTTTATTAGGCTTGTGTGGGAGAAGCAGTGGGCATTGATAACAACATTGATAGCAGTTAGGTAGTATTTGGTTGGTAGAAGACACATGTATTTAAAAGTCTTATGTATATGACTTCAAGTGAGAGATTGTTGAGTGTGAAGACACTATTCACATGTCACTATTCACAATCACTATTCATGGACACCATTCATGGTCACTACTCATGCTGACATGGCATGTAAGTGGTGTGGTTGGTGGTCTATAGAAGATGTAGCAGGAAGGTGATGTGGTAGTGGGTCCCAAGTGTGATCATGTTGATGTGACAAGTGTGGGGCATATCAATCCACTTGAGGACATGGGTCTTGTCCTTAGTGTGTAACATAGGCTTGTCTTAGAGTGTATGATTGCAAGGTCATGGTGTGTGGCACCATTTTTGGTGGCCCCATGATTCACATGTGTGAATATGTCAAAAAGATGATAGGAATCCTTTTTGTGCACATGAAAAGGATACAAGATGTTCACTATTATTGACTGCCTTCACATGGTTGAGTGGGACACAATTCTATGATTCACATGGGGTGATTTGATTTTGTCTAGAGTAGTGGACCTACTTTATTGACCTTGCACACGGAGACAATCATCTTTCATTATTGGTCATTGCTCATCCACTTGAGTATGGAGCATTTTTCTCCAAGGCACATGGGTTGCCTTGTGACTTATGCACATGGGTGCATGTGAGGCTCTAGTGGTTACTATTAAGCCCATGTGGAATATGACACCACATTTTATATCTCCTCTCTCTTTCTTATGTTGTAAAATGTTATAAAGCATTATGTGCTCCTTAGTAGTTGTTTATCCTATTAGTGGATCACTTGGATTCTTGCAAGCTTATGCTTACATGAAAGTTTTTTGGTTTGGAAGGCTTGTAATCCTAACTCACCTAGATGCTTGGGTTGTTATCATCAGATGCAAGGTTAGAGATTAGAGCCTAAAAGGATGTTATGCTTGGCTCATCAAGATGTAGGGTGTGGATCCCTTGAGATGGAGCTTGGAGGTTCGTTAGCTCAGCCCATGGACATAGAGGTAGATGATGAGCCCATAAAATAGCTCATTATATCCATAAAATAACATCATTTTTCTTGTATTAGAAGTGGATATAAATGTAGTTTTTGAACTTCTAGTTTATTTAGAATGAAATAGTAAGTATATATCATGTTTATGTTTTTAGAATTCTTTGTTATCTATTTGGATAGCTATGTATAATGATTATTGAGAAAAATTTTATCAATAAGTGTATATAGTTCATAATATATTAAGAATGATTCAAAGTATGAAGACTAATCATGTTGAAGTCTTTTACAACAAGATCCAATATTTTGGTCAATATATGGATTCATACAGACTTTGTTATAGTAGCTACGGATTACAACAGGGTTGCTACAGACCAATTATGGATTACAATAGGCTTGCTATGAACTAGCTACAAATTACATCAAATCAACTACAGATTTCACCAGGCTTGCTATGAATTTCACCAGGTTTGCTATAGATTTTAATAGGCTTAATATAGATTTCAAGAGGTTGCTATAGATTTCAATAAAATTGCTCCAAAATTTGGTAAAGTTGTTACAGACTTGTTTAGGATTTATTTCTAAGAATATTTCAATGTTCCAACTATCATGAAGAATGATTTCCATTTAGATTATTTCTATGTATAGATTTTTCAGTAATTTTATTCCAATAAATATCTCTCCATATTTGGTGGAGATTGAGATTATGTTGTAATATATTTTATTATTGGAATAAATATCTCTCTTCATATTTTATAAAGATTGAGTTATGATAAAATGTCTCATATTGTTACTCCCAAATAAGGTGTCGATTGGAAGCATAGAATTATAAATCCAACCTTCCACCCCTAAATGAATCAATCAATACATTTCTTCTTGTTGTAAACCTGCAGGCATTTTATGTGTTTGTCCTTTATTTTTAATTCATGAATTTACATTTCATAAGTGTGATTTTATTTCCGTAAGTGTGCTTTAATTTATGAAAGAGTGATTTACTTTTTTCAAATGTGTTTTAATTTTATGCAAATGTGATTTATTATTTCAGCAAATGTGTTTTTTAATTCCTACAAAGTGTGAAGTGTGATAGAAGAAACCATTTGCCAAATATCTCTTTCTCCTATTGCATACATCCTTCAGACACCAACCCTAGATTCATAATATTAGATGAAAGGTATTGACGAAAACCATTATTTTTGGCGTCGTTATTAAGGAACTATGGTGTTATTAAGATATTTAGATCTGCTAAAGAGATTCCTAATGAGAGGAAATATCTCTTTGAAAATTTTGTGACAAGATATACTTAGTTAATGGTTTCTTTAGGATTTATTTTTTACAACATAGATTAAAATTTATTTTTTTGTAATTAAAATTTTTAAATTTAAAAATCAAAAAACAAAACCCCCAATGCTAACATTGTTGTGTAGAAAATAACAACTACTAACATTATGAAGGGAGATATGCAGGTTGGAAATAATAATCTGAGATAGTCAATAAGATGTAGGAAACAGCCTGCTACATGAGTTTTCGTAGTTGTTCACAATGAAGAATCTGAAATAGATACTTTTATATCTAGCTTGCATATTTAAGGAATGATTTGCATTTTAAATTAGTTAGATCAACTATATATAGTGATGTGAAAACCTGTACGGTTGCACCTTGTCTATAATCACCTATAATGAATCACACATATTTTTGGATGATTCTGAAAAAATTACATGTTAAGCAATAGGTAAAAAACCACTGTTAAATCAATCTCTGACTATTTTAAAATGCCTCATACCTATATGCCTACGATAGAAATATTTTGTAGTTTTTTGTTTGGTTGAAAAACATAAACAATTTTCAGCAAGGTATGATTGCATGTCAGATTTTTATGAAAAAAATTTAAAAATAGCTAGAATTTATGAAAGGATAGCTGAAGTATACAAGGAGATGGCATTGCAAGTAGAGAGAGTCATGTTAACGATCTCTGTTGAAATAAAATATTCTATAAAATTGCTATAAAAAGATTCCTAAGCTATAATTATGTGGCATATTCGATTTTTTATGTAAGCACAGTGTATTCCCAACAATGATTAATCAAGAAATTGAAAAAAAAACATTGTATGCTGAAAAAGAACTATCATTTCTACTAAAATCTTAGCGATTTTATTTGGTAAAATACTATGTATGGATTGCATTATTATCTGGTATGGCTGACCAATTTATATGCATGATAATGCTTTCAACATTTTTTATGCTATGTCACGACCTAGAGAGATTCGTACGAATAATTGCTAAATTTAGACAATTTGATGGATGGAGAGATAATCATCAAATAAAGTCAAGTCAATGGACAAAGAGATTCATGTCAAGATTCATGGATGGAATACCCAAATATAACCTTCTATAATCTTGCACGCAATATCACCATATAAAGGAAGTTATTTCATAGAAATTCTATGTGGGTCAGATAAGTCAAAAATAATAAAAATCTACATGCAAAGTAGATCATGGTAGAAGAGGATACAGGGTCATGCAACAAATTTGACAATTAATTTATAGCATGCAGAGATATAACTCCATATTATATGTGAGTCAAACATCTCAACATAATCACTGATTTTTATTATTTTTTAGTGTGTACAGTTTGATGATTTAAAATTTAAAATTTTTATTTTCTCTTTGTCTACCCGCCCAGTTTATACCAAATTTTATAGAATTATTTCTAAATTGTAGTGATAACGTTTAATAGAAAATATCAATTGAAATACTTGAGATCTAACTATTTCAATTTTTATTTTCTCTTTGAATAATTGTTAGAGTTTATTTCAAATTCTATAAAATTCTTTCTAAATTGTAGCCATAATGTGTGAAAGAAAATATAAATTGAAATAATTAGAAATTAATCTAGTCTCAATACTGTATGTGTTTGTTGTTAGGTTTGCATGGATGTGAAGTTTGTCAAAAAAAATGATGACATTCTAAAAAAATAATTAAACTTTCATCCCAAGTTAGACTAGCATGCAAACAAAAACCTCGAATTTACATGTAGTCACATGAGACCAAAGATTTAATAATTTTTTAGTGTTGTAAATGTTAAAAATTAGTAGAAATTACGTGATTTCATCAAACTATCCAAAATAGCATGAAATCATCAAAATATCTTCAACACTAAGTATATTTGTGGTTACAAAAGGTGTAAATTAGGCTTGATTTCAAGGGGTTCTACCCCTTGACCCAACCTTATATCATGATAGAGAACACATAAGGGGCGCTACCCCTTGACCCCGCTGGGGGCTGCCACCCCCAAACCCCCACTTTTGACTTCTCAAGTGAAGAAGAAGATAGTGACAAGCTTGTGCAGCATGATGTAAATCCAGGTCAAGTTGTAGATGAAGAACAAAATTTTTAGCAACAAGAAGAGGCATACAAAATATTTTTGCAACAAAGAAGCCAAGGACTTTCAAAATTTAGTTATCCAGGTATGTTTCTTAATTTTTAAATTTCCATCCAATAATTTAGCAATATAATTTTATCTTTCCTATACAAAATAACAGTTAATATTTTATGCATAGTTCATAATAAAAAGAATTGATGACATTTTATTTCACTCATTTTCATCCATATTCAAGAATTAACTAAACCTATATCCACTTGCATAATAATATAACTTGTCTGAGAAAGTTCTTATTCTTCATAATAAAATCTCATTCTCAATGATGTTAATTCTTGAACTATCATTCATTCCTACGTAGGGTGCAATGCATTTTTCCATAACCATTCAAATGTTCATATTAACATTATGTTGTTGGCATTTATATTTCTTTGGCATTGTTGATATTATGTTTATCTGAAAAAGTTTTATTTATTTTTTGTTTTTACAGGATACTTTAGTTACAAGGAATCATTTTGGAGATAAAAATTTATGTCCATGATTTTAACAAGTAATTGACATATTATTTTGAGTTACTTTTGACAACAGAATCAACAAGTGTCTATCACCAATTATTGATCATCACTATAGAGACCAATGCTAAAGAATGTCAACATACAAAAAATTTCAAGACACATTTACGAGTAGTATAAAGATGCATAGAGTCTATGGTTAATATTTTTCATGTCATCAGTTTTCATAAATTTAAAATTGTGTGTGTGTGTGTGTGTGTGTGTGTGTGTGTGTGTGTGTGTGTGTGTGTGTGTGTGTGTGTGTGTGTGCGCGCGCGCGCGCGAGCGTTTTTAAAAAAAAACAATGAAAACCCTCAGGCATTGTTGGCAACCTTGGTTTGAAAACCTATTTGCTGGCGAATCAAGTGTTGGAATAAAGGGCCTTGATTAGAAAACTAGTTTACTAGCTAGTCAAGGGTAAAAACATAAAAAATAAATAAAATACAATTTTTCAATGGAATAGTTGATGTTTATTTACATGGTTGCTTATTTTTGTGCTCTTATTTCTAGCATAGCAAGACTGTATTTTTTTCAATATTTTCCACTTTGGCTACCATGGAAGTAGCATTGAACACTAAAGGTATGTCATGGTATTTTGCTTTACTATTTTATGTTTAAATTTACTTATAAATTTTGTTATTACATGAAGATCCACTCTTGCAAACAGCTTGTTTTGGGGACATGGACAAACTTCCATCTGATCTTGTGTAATCTCATCCCACTTCATTCATTTGGCATGCATGAGCTTAGGTGTGGGGGAGGAAAATAACTTTGAAGATATAAGAATTGTGCTTATCCAAACATACTAAAATTGTTTGATTTTAATCATGGTACATAGTTTTAAAAAGAAAAATAATTTCATGGTACATAGTTTTGAAAGAAACCAAAAAAAAATGTCAAAAGTTGTTTTGTAGTCGAAATACATAAATGTAGACATAGCAAGAAATTCTCAACACAAGAACCTGCTCTCACCTCATTAAAAAAAATGAATCAAAAGAAGAAGAAAAGATGAAGAGAGAAGCATGAAAATTTTATGCAAGAACTTATGTTAAAAGGATCCAAAAAATCTAAGGATAGTAAGAAAACCCTCCACACAAGAACATATCCTTAAATGTTCATTTTCATTGGCCACTTTTATCTGAATAAATTTTATTATACTTGTACAAATGAAATCAATTTATGAAACTCATTTGAAGTATGAAGCTAAATCTAATCCATGCATATGTACCATGATGTTTTAAATAGTGGCATGCATGAGGACATGCATGAGATTGAGTGTGGAGAGATGATGAGCCCATAAAATGGCTAATTATATCCATAAATCTTTTTTTTGCATTGGAAGTGGATCTAAATATAATTTCTGAACTTCTAGTTTATTTATAAAGAAATAGTAAGTATATATCATAGTTATATCTTTAGAATTCTTTGTTATCTATTAGACAACTATTTTTAATTATTATTGAAAAAATTTATCAATAATTGTATATACAATTCATAATATATTAAGAATGATTCAAAGTATGAAGAGTAACCATGTTGAAGTCTTCTACACTAAGATCTAGTTCTCTGATCAAGATATGGACTCCTACATGCTTATTATAGCTGCTACAGATTAAAACAAGCTTGCTACGGATTACAACAGGTTGCTACGGATTACAGCAAACTAGCTATGAATTAAAATAGGTTGCTACAGATTACATTAGACTAGATACGGATTTCATTAGATCAGTTATAGATTTCACTAGGCTTGCTATGGATTTCACCATGCTAACTACAAATTGCAGCAGGTTGCTACGAATTTCAACAAAATTGCTTCAGACTTCAATAAAACTGCTACAGACTTGTTTGAAAAGTATTTCTAAGAGTATTTAAATGTTCTATCTATCACGAAAAATATTTTCCATTTAAATTCTTTCTATATATAGATTTTTCATAATAGATTGTATTTGAATATATTTAATTTTATTCCAATAAATATCTCTCTCCATATTTGGTGGGGATCGAGATTATGTTGTAATATATTTTATTATTGGAATAAATATCACTCTCCATATTTTATGGAGATTAATATATGATATAATATCTCAAATTATTAGTCCCAAATAAAGTGTCGGTTGGAAGCATGGAAACATAAATGCAACATGAATCAATCAATCAATATATTTCTTCTTTCCATTATTCTGAACAACTTATTCTAAAACTGATGTTCTAAATAAATCCTCTTCCGAAGAATGAGCTAGCCACTCATTCCAAGGAAGATGGATCAATGTATTTTTATTTTATTTTATTTCTTTATTCTGTAATTATTGCTTTGTTGTAAATTATTATTTTATTTTTTTATTGTTGTAAATATTTTTCTTTTATATAACCTAAGTTGTAAACTTGCAGGAGTTTTATGTGTTTGTCCTTTATTTTTAATTCAACAATTTACATTCTGAAAGTGTAATTTTATTTTTGCAAGTGTGTTTTAATTTATGCAAGTGTGATTTTTGATTCCATCAAGTGTGCTTTTCTGCAAAGTGTGGAGTGTGATAGAAGGAACCATTTGCCAAAGGTCTCTTTCTCCTATTGCATACAGCCTTCGACCACTAGCCTTAGATTGATAATATTAAATGAACGGTATTGATGATACCCATCAGTAGATGTTGTTGGAGCTCCATTGGATGCTATGGATATTAGCATTGTAAAAGTTGTATGTTGCAGCTTGGAAGTTAGAGCATGAAAATCTTGGTTGTAAGCTTTTCTCACCTGCGTGTTATGGTTATTAGCATTGTAAAGGAGTTGATGAGAGGAGCTATGTAGAAGAGAGATTTGCTGATGGAATATGAAATCTGGATGCTGCCTTTGCCCCGTGGTTTTTTCCTTGTTGGTTTAACAGGATTTCTATGTATATCTTGTGTTTGTGCTTTCTCTCCTATTTATGTTTTTATTATAGCTTGTTTTTATTTTCATAATTTGATTTACTTGCACATGTAGGTTGTTTGTTTCCTAACATAACATTTAAGGACAAACTTAGCCAAGCAATTTCTTCACAGGGGTCTTTTCAAAGAATTTGCTCACTAATTGGCTTGAGCACATTTGTTAGGGGGATAAAATTGGGATTATGATAAATATTATATATTTATATGGCCCCCTTGATGTACAATATCACTTTAGAGTCTTTAACATTGCCCCTCACCATCATCACACAACTCACTTTGAAATCTTTCACTATTTACATATTTTGCATAGACTTTCTCTTTCTTTTAGCATTTTGAGTATGGCATTTTCATATGTTCTTAAATTTGATGTGAATTGCTCTTAGGTCTCAATATATTGTTAGCATGTATGAATGGAAGGTACAAGATGGAGTCTGGAATCTTAATGTCTTGTCCTCGTATCAATTGCAATGTAGTGTTGAAACAAGACGCACATCAGATAGAGGCCATATCACAATCAAATCAACATTCATGTTGTCTTCATCCACCCTTGAGAATCGAAAATGTCTAATCAAAGATGTCGCCACCTTAAAAGCTACAAACCTCTTTTCTATGGGTTCAAGGCATGTAAATCCAAACAACTACACTAAATCCAACGTTGATGTATGATATGGGCCCTCTAGTGTATGGTACTAAATAAAATATAATATAAAGTACCCTATATTATGTAGCTATTAAATATTATAATAAAATTGTTAAATAAATATTATATATTTAATTTAAGATTATATATATTTATGAATGATATATAATAATAATATATGTTTTATATATTTAATATAATATTATTATTATTATTATTATTATTATTATTATTTTAATGTTATATATTATAAATATATAGAACAACTTATAATAAAAATATATCATGTTATCACTTACCTTTAAAAAAAATTCTTTTGTAGGGATTCATCGTTGCTCTACAAAGAAATGAAAATATTGATGATCATCACGTCAATTCCTACATCAACTTTGGGCGACAACAAAGGAGGGGTTTGAGGCTCATAAAGTGATTGATGAAATGGCCATGCACATTATCCTAGGCAATGACTCTTTGCATTCTCTACCCTTGTGTAAAGTGAGGTTTTGTAAAGAGAAAATGTGTAAATTAACAATTGTACCTCACTTAAAACCTATGACTATTGAATGTGTCTCGCCTTTTATGCATGAAGCATTAAGCAACAATACTTGAATATTTATTACAAAAAACTCCATAACTTATATGGTGATAACACGTTTAATAGAGATTGATCATATATTTATATTATTATAATATATTCTATAATAAATTATAAATTATTATATTATATATTTATATTAATTATAGATATTATATATAACAATTTTATATCTATATATATAGTATATTATTAAATATTTATACACATTATAACTATTTAATACAATTTTATATTAAGTGGACAAAATTGAGACGGAAAGATTAAGTGGACATATCCACGCATCTTAGGCACCCTAAATGGTGCTCTACTTGTCAATTCCTCTGCACTCACGTTACTTGAATGAGAGTATTCCACGCTACAGTATCATTTCATGGTAATATGACTGTATTCACCTTTGGTATAATAAAATAGGATCAATGTCTTTTTTTCCAGACACAACAATTATAGAAATACACAACTTGTTTGATTCGCCAAATGAAGAATAGCGTTACACATCAAACAAGGCAATATGGGATCAAATAATGTCTCCTCTGCTCGGACTTATGCAGTGCTGCGAATGAGTCGACTCCATCGATTCTATCAGGGCTAGCTTCACTTCTCCACAGACTGGCAGACATGAAAGACTACTACTGCTTTCTTCAAAGAAAAAGGTTGTAAGAGAGTATTTTTGTCTGTATTCTCTGCAATGAGCATAGCAAAGTACTTGGAAAAGATCTTCTTTGTTGTGGCATAAACTTATATTGCTTGCCTAATTCTTAACAATCGCAACTTTAGCTTAACATTTCTCAACATCCACATTCACATTCACATGCTTTTCATTACAGTGTCATGGTTGCTACCAATTTTCTATGCGACTTGTGAGTTTGATTTGTTTTTGTTTTCCTTTTTTTGAGAGAGAGAGAGAGATGGATTTTAGAAGCAGAAAAATGGCTGTCATTTACGTACCTATCTTATTCCATGCCACATTGTTCAGATAATACCTATCTATCAGTACGTGTCATTTTGGAATTTTTTTTTACAAAAACAGGTTGTATTGGGTGTACACTTGGTGGCGTTTAATTTGATATGAAAGGGAATATCAAATGTGAGACGAATCTATAGTATGTTCATGCCATTAAAATGTCTCTTATATAATTAATTTATAATATATTTTATGATGAAAAAATTAGTTTCGATCATTCAGTATCGATTTTAATATTTATGTTATGGAATGATGTATATATGGTGGGATTATTTAATTTTATTATGTCAATAGACGTTTTACAATAATATTTTGGAAAGTGGTGGTGGGTTGTAATGGAGTATGTTAACTTCTAATTATAACTTTAAATTTGATGTTTATTTGACTGTCATTTTATAAAAAATTTCATTTAAAAAAAATCAGCCAACATTATTATTCTATCCACAAAAATACAATCTTTATATAAATATGAACAAGAAACAAATATCATATTAAATTTGTGATATAAATGAGATACATATCTCGAAAATAATATCTCTAAATATATATTACATAAATTTATCTAAAATGTATATTAATATAACTTAATTTTTTACATTAAAATATAAAAATTTTAATGAAAACAATCAATAATTTAAATATTTTAATAATAAAATTTAATGTACATGGAGAAGAGAGAAATGTAAACATAAAACAATAGACGTGATATCATATATAAGTGAGAATCTACTCTTAAGACCCACTTCAAAAAGTCGATAAATTTCTGCATCTTTCGATCTTTCTACATATGTCATGGGGACCACCAAATTTTATATGGTTTATATATTTAAATTAATGTTTCAAAATTCTCATTCAAACTATTCAATAATTTAAGTGCTTTTATTATAAAATTTAATTTAAATAAGGAAGTGATATGGTGTAAAGATAAAAAGAATATATATTTTTGAAACCAAGACACGAGTGAGAATCTGATTTTAAGCCTCTCAAAAAGTTTATGGAATTAGTATTTGTCTTTTTTAAAATATATATTTTAGAAAAGACAAATACTGTACACTTTAAAAAATTTAGTTAATAAGTATTTATCATTCATTAATTAAGATGTTTTTAGTAGATTGATATATTTATTTATTATTAATTTAAATTGGGAATTATTAATGTGTGTTGATTTTCAATGGTTTGTTTTTTTTTCTTTTTCAATTTTTTTAGTATTTTTTTTCTTTCTTTTTTCTCTCTTTTTCATGTTTTTCATGAGTTGTGTCAGGGGTGTCTAATGCTCTTGACTTCTATTTAGAGCATTTCTTGCATTTCTAAAAATTTTTGTTGGTTTTTTTTAAGTCAAAGTGTATTTGTTTTTTTTTTTTTTTAAATTATAATTTTAAATGTTAGTTTGCACGTCAATATAATTTTAATTTGAATTCAATTATTTATAAATACATAAACAATGTAGTTCATGTATATTTAAAGATACACATGATATTACTATCTAATAAACTTATTATATTTTAAGAACATATTCACAACAATAAATAGTAATTCAAATGATATAAATAAATTAATTGTAGTAAATCATAAATAAAACTAAAATAGATCATAGTAGAGAAGATCCACATAATATAAATGAAATGAAGTATAAAATATTAAATTATGAAACTAAGTCAATTTAAGGTGGAAACCTCTATAATCTTTACAATAACATAATTCATAAATATGTGATGATCTAATATTTAACTCTACTTCTTATATGTACCTTGATTAGACTATGAGGGACTTTATAATTTCGTAAAGGTAACTACTCATACCAATATAGAGATTATCAAATGGCTAAGTTAAAATTTATGTTGGCCATAGGTAGGTTACATATATTTAGATACAACCAATAAGATAAGGGCAAAACATGACCCCTTTCACATAAGAGTTGTATTAAATGTTGATTAAATGTGGATGTTTTTTGCATAAAAGATTCACCTTTCCATATTTCTTCTTCCTTGAGTAAGTTATTTCACTTGATAAGATATTCAATGATCATCCTAGTTTGCAACCTCTTTGAACATGTTTAGAGAATCACTTCTATTTCTAAGATGATTCTTCCCTTTTCATCAAATTTTGGTAACTTTGCTTTGACTAGAATATTTTGATCAATGAATGTCTTCAAATGGAAAATATGAAAGTATAGATACATATTTTGGTTCTTTGAGGTAACTCTAATTTGTATGGCACATTGCCAATTTTTTGCAAGATCTAATAAGGACCATAATACTTAGGAGAAATTTTGTTATCCTTTTATTGCTACTTCAAGGATATTTTATTATATGGTTGTTACCTCATAAATACCCAATCTTCAATTTCAAAATGTATTTTGCTTCTATGTTGTTAATTTTGTTGTTTCATTTGGTTTTGTACCACATGGCTAGATTTCTTTGATACTAATATCACCTCTTGTTGGTGTAACATGTGCTCTTTGATTGCATGAATTCTTAGCTAAAACATGGTACAAATCATATATCGTGTTTTGTTGTAAATCAACATATCACTAAAGATCACTAAGATGAACATCCTAAACAATGGCTTAAAGATGGAATTTATCAAACTTTGAAATGTAGAAGGGGAATTTGTAAGACCAAAAGGCATAAAAATAAACTCATAATGACTTTCATGGGTTTTTAATTTTTTTTGGGGGATACCCTACTCTATGATTTTGATTTAATGATACTTAGATCTAGGATATAGATTTTGTGAAAAAAATAGCTTCATGTACAAAACATCTAGTAAATCATCAATTACATGAATATGAAACTTATCTTTGATGTTGAACTTGTTTAGCTCCTATTTTCATTCTTCTTATGTAGTATCACCATTCAAGAATAATAAGAACTATGACTATGCTTAATAATATATATTATTGATATCTATTCTACCATTCACTCAATCTCTCTCTTTTGCACATACGAATACTTGTTAGGGTTTATGTTGTTTGGTTGGATCCCCATTACAAGTTGAATTGTATGGTCAAGAAATCATTTTGGTGAAAGCCCTCTTGACATATCTCCAAATATGATTGAGTGTTTTTCAAAGATAGCTTGAAGATATATAAGTGTTTCAACCCATGATTATTGAGCTTCTACAGAAAATATTTGTGTTTGAAAGAACCCACAAACTATTTTTTGACCAACTTAGACATTTGATGAGAGCTCACCATCTATGGATCCTTTATTTGTAATCCCCACGATTGAATTGTTTTTTCCTCATATTAAAATGAAAGTGCATGAAGAGTTTAGCTGGCATCATGTGCTAGGTTGTTTTGAACCTCAATTTAGGTCTAGGATAATTTTCATAAGTGTTCTCTTGATGGTGGTTAGTTATTCCATTAGAGAGAGGTTATCACATGTCTCTCTCTATTGATTATATAAGAGGGACCCTAATTGATTCCAATATTTTATGGATGCAAGAGATAAGTGATTGTACCAATCTAAAGCTATACCCTTAAAGCAAGCTACAAGAATCTTGAGGGCTACATCTACATCCTCAATGTGATGAACCAAACAAAAGTTGGCCACATCATAGATAAAATTTATGGGGATAGTTGGACCTTTACCAATGAATAAGGGGAGTAATTTAAGTGCAACCTTGAGGATATCTTTCCATACCTACACATTCAAAGGGATATAATTTTTCCACTGTACAAAGGGATGAAGTTTTCATGGGGGATTTTTATAAGCCATTATTATTTTAGGAGTATAATTTATAGTGGGTGAAAGGGTTTGGATAGCCGAGATCAAGGGTGAATTTCTTGTGATTGTAGGTCATCTACCAATCTTTGGCTTGGTTCTAATTTGGATACTAATTTTGTGTATATCTTTCTCACAAGATATTAAGTCATTAGATGATAATTATTTATGTTCTTTGAAGAATGGATATCAAATTTATCACCAAAAACTTGATCAAAACTTGTTAACTAGATGCTGAGATGGTTTGGGTCCCACAGAGAGTGCCGAAAAATTGTTGATGCTTCAATATGTTATTATATGACACCCATCATAGAGCACAATAATGGGAATCCTTTATGTGTGGGTCTTGTTAGTAAGGTGACCTCTAGGATTTAAATGCCAACTCTTTATTCTATCTTAGTGTAGAAATAAATGTCTTGCAATGAAAAAGGGGTGAGAAATAGATTTTAAAAAATGCTAAAATAAAGGGGTGGTGATGCACCAATATGATTTGATCAAAATCTCCCTTATATCAAAATTTCAATACAAAATAATTTAATCTATCTTCTTTCGAAATCTAGAACAAATAATATCACATACAATACAAGAGGTATGGACTTAACACCATATAAGAACAAGGACCAAACAAAAAAATCAAGACAGAGGGAATCAATTAACCATAACGTCTTTTTCAAATGCTTGAAATTAGAAATTAAATGGTTGTGGACTAATTTAAAAGGTACCACTTGACAAGAAAGATACAATCGAGAACTACTAAGGTCACTATTGCATTATCTTGAGAGAGGCAAAGTTTGGTTACAAAGATAAAATGTTAAAATGCCTTGATCCAATAGAGCTTATTACATTTATAAAAAAATAAAAGATTATAATCAATTACAGATGAGGCAATTATACTGATCATTACTCTTCTTCAATGCCACATAGGATCCAGGTGTCATGATCCTCGATTCCACTACTTTTACATTTGAGAATGGACATATTTGATGGCCACTATTTTAAAATATCTTTGTAGGGGTGGTAGCGGCTAAATTTGAATGCATCATTGTGTTACTTGATTCATCGTGGAAGAGGGAAGACTATAGAATTGTGTGATTAGCTAGTCTTCATCACTGACACCTTGCACATCTCTACACACTTGAATGCCCACTTCAACTTTGACAACACCCTATTAATGGGTTCATGGAGCCTCAAGCCATTATTTGGAACACTAGAGAACTAGATCCCTCAATGTTGATTTCTACAGAATACGTAGTCAATTAGATTGAAGTGGTGTATACTATCAAATTTGAGTGAACCATTCTTTTCTTATTTTAACCATAATGAAATATTTTAAACCTAGAGGTTGTATTATTGGCTAGCTTCGCCATGTGTGTCCCTCTCTTTCAAATTCTTCAAATGGTACAATTTGTTGGTGTGATCCTTGGTGATTAGATCTTGGAGTTTCACCATTGATTGATGACAACACCTGGTGGTACTGTGAGATGAGTCATCATTTCGTCACTGGGATTTGGGATCCATCATTTGTCTTTCATTTTGTTTTTCTTATGGTAGATTGTTCTTCTTCATCCAATCATGGAAATTGACAATGTAATATTTTTGGCCTACTCAATAGTGGTAGGGTATGGTGTGTTGTGCCATTGGCCAGTATCTCTAAAACAAGGTCCCTTCCACCTCGGTGGAAAATTTAAACTACGACTTTAGCATTATTTTGATTTTGTTGCCTCTACAATTTAAACAAATACTAAATAAAGATGCCTTAGTGCGTAGTTTTCTAACACTACAACACCAAATATGGACATGATAAATTAAAATAACGCATATCATTCATGCAAAGAAAATAATGTTTTTGATCGATGGATCATATCCTATAACTTACAAGTTGAATGAAAAATAAATGTAACAATGCATCTCTATATTTTAGATAATCTATATTTGTAAATTAGAGCACAAATATTCCTATAATACTCTTAAAGAGTATGAAGAACTATTAAACCACATTCATATCCACACAAGATGCAGTGAGGATACATGCTTACACAATAAATGATCATCCATTTTTTGTGTGGATGAGAAAGGCGATAAAACATATACTTTTGCTTGAAATAATGATCATTTATTGTAGAGGCCAATCCTATCCTAAAACATAGATTTTAAAAAAAAAAGTAATGTTTGTTTGTGAATATAACTCGGGTATACTTTTTCCTATCAGATATCATTTGCCAACTGAGAAAGCATCTAACCATACGAATTAGGCATCTATTATCCTTTGCCAAATGAGAAAACATATAACCATATGGATTAAGCATCTATTATCATTTGCCAAATTGGCAAGCATCTTACATATGAGTAGGTTATGCTCTGGCCAGAGACTTGACTCATCGAGATCAACCGATTCCTGAGTCGCTCACTATTCATTGCTCATCTCTACTAGATAAGCATCGAAGTCATTGCGACATGAGTATAAAACATATGGCAAATAAGCATATTTTACCTCAAAATTTGGCGTAAAGCCTCGAGAACTACGATAATCCAACTGAGATCCTTCTGAGTATGTCACATAATTATTATCTTTGCTTTGTTTATCTAAACTAGAATCTTATCATAATAGTCTTGCCTTTTCATTTAAGTTTAATCTTGTTTAGCGCAAAACACCAACACCATCCTATTCACCTATGTATTGGAAGCATCATTTGCTTCTCAGATTGCCTACATACCTGCTTTCGAATAGAATCAAAGTGTAGTATGCATGTAATTTTATTTTTTATTATAAGTTTCATGTGAACTGTAAGTCTAGGTATGCAGCCCTTTCTAGGGCTCAGTTCTCCAGACAAATTTTCTGTGATTGCTACCCAAATGAGAGCATAAAAAAGTATCAGTTTAAGTAATTGAATACTTGTTTAACTAAACTAACCTTAAATCTTAATAAGAAATAGAAATAAATATTTGCAAGCTATATCCTCTCCTTTCTATTTTTTATTTACATCAACAATGTTTTTTATCTTTGCTATAGACAACCTAATCCATACAATTGTTGTTGCCAAAGTTTCGTTATTTAAGAGCCATATGATTGGTGGTTTCTTGATAATAACTAGTTAAAAATTCTCAATCTGAGTTTTTATTGCTCATTTTTTGTGGTACCGAGTTTTAAGTAAGAAATATACTTTCTCCATTTCTGTTTCATAGGTTCGCAAGTCATAATCATTTAAGATAGTTCAAGTTGTTTTCTTATCTTAATTAGTGTTGTTGACGAAAAGGGATTATCCCACCCCTTGGTCTTAATAACATGACATAGTCCTTATTTCTCTCTAATGCCTAGACGTCGTTGTTGCAGTTGTGTTAGGCTCTGGATGCAGTAACTCAAGCGCGATGGCATTACCCGTAAATGTGAGCCAGAGGCATTGATTGATACCAAACGTTACGTAGTTTTATTTAACCTTAAATTCTTGATCTAAGTTGAGATTTAAAAGTGGATAAATACTTGAAATAAATTAATGCATTATATTTCAAAAGCAAATTCTTGAATAAGAAAGTAGAAAACAAATTTGTAACATGATCTTCTAATTTAGTCCTCAATGTTATTTTGGACAATTATATCTTTAATCTACTTTTCTATAAGATAACCTATCCACAAAGAATACTATATTGAACTATAAAGTTAACATTAAATAAATATTTTATGAAGAATATACTATTACTTGTCGATATGGTTACAATGTTATATTTGATAAGATATAATTTCCTTAATAAGCCATTTTACTCATGACAAATAAAATAATTAAATGCAAGGGATTCATAATTGAGGGTAATTTAAAATCCAATCATAGATTTATCACAATGTAATCTTCATATTATAAACTAACAGTCAAGGATGTAAAGACTTGAAGAATGAATTAGACCCTTAAATTTAAAATGTCAATAACAACTTAAGCAGTGAATAGCATATAATCCAATGTCATATATCCATGAAATCAAGAGTTTTTAAAGTAATGTATTCATAAATAACATTTAGCAAAAATGAAGCTATTCAACAAGAAACAACCTCATGTTTGGTGAGAAGCCAATCCAATTTATGCATGAACAACCAAACATACAACATGACTGAACAAGATGACTTCTCATGGAATATGATAATTGCATCTCATGCATGGGTTTCACCAAAAACAATCAAACTTTTCTGGTATGGAAAGATTTTATTAGTCCATACCTAAAAAGGTCTATATGGCTTTCGCCTAAAGTAATTAGATTACACTGTGTTATTCTTACAAAATTTTAAGAGAACCTTTCTTATTTAATCTAAAATTATATATTTATTTGCATTTAGGTATTTAAACGGATATGTTGGGTGAAGAGTGAACTACTTTAAAGCTTATATACAACTATTGTTCTAAAATTGACCGCTACATATCACTGGTAATATATTTTCTAAATTTATGGCATTTAATAAAAGATAGCTACATGTTAAAAGTCTGGGATTCACTTACCAGGTAATTCAAATTGGAGGCAAAAAAATCAAATTTTCAATGACCTGCTCCTTTGCGTCGATCTCCTGCTCCTTTGCGTTGATCTTCTGCTCTCTCTTTTGCATCGATCTCTTTTTCTTCTTCTTCTGCTACCTTCGTCTCCCAAACGTCGATCTTCTCCTCCCCCTGTCAACGTCAACCTCTCCTGCCTTTCCCGTCGATCTGCTCCTGCCTCTCCCTTTTCATGAAGCGTTGATCCTCCTTTTTGTTTTCTATCTTCCTCGCCCCCCTTTTTTCCCCCCTTTTTCCCAAAGCGCCGATCCATATTTATAACCTTCTCTACATGCTAATTTCCCTCCTCATCACGCGCTGTCATTATTTCTGACTAGTTTTCAACTTAAGTCCCGTTGACGTGGCAGTGGTGCATGGCCAAAACATGAGTTAAAGTAGGCGACGGTGGAGTGGGTTACTCCAGACTGGGAGTTAATGGTTGTCCCCTCTATGTTAGGTGGTAGAAAGTATTGGTTATTATGCCTTATCCGTAGGCATATGTGGAGGATTTCGCAGTGTAGGCTTAGCACATAGGTGAGGTGGTAGGTTAGGTAGTTTAGAATAGTATAATTTTAATATTGTTACGGTATACGTAGGTTTTTTTTAATTAGGTATTAATTAATAATAATTAAACTTTTAAACTATTTACGATAATTTATTTGAAAGTTAAAAATTAAAATAATTAAATAAAATAAAAGTTCCTTCTTATTAAAATAATTTTGACATATTTCAATATTATTGAATTGATAATATTCTTTTCTAATTTTATGCACGGTATTTATTACATGAATATTAAATCCTATTTCAAAAACTATTTTACGTATGGTGATTAATTATTTTAGCAAAGAGAGTCACGAAAAACACTAAATATTCATCCCATTTAATTTTCCCTTGCTCACAAGTGTATATTATGACAACATTGCATAAATTTCTACGTAAAAAAATAACTTTAATATTTTAATGATTCTTAACTATTGGAATTTGAAAGTGAAATTAAATCATACCTTTGCTTTTTTTGATGAAATCCCATTGATGATCTGATAGACTTTGAAATCAACACAAAAGTTAACTTAAAAATCATCTGATCCTGACACAAATACTAAATGAGGTCCAAACAACTTAAAGTACGAGTATAAGTTCACAATACGAAAAAAGAGGGCATGATAGTTAAACATCCACAACTTTACCATACCTTTTTTTATGATATACAAATGTTAATTACCAATTCGTTATCTCACATCATGTTATACTTAAAAAGTAAAAAAAAAGTTTGAAACTTACTAAGATAACATAGAGTGTCTTCATGCAAGAACCTTCAATGGTTGTATATTAAAAATTCCTCACTGAAACTTTTGTTTAATATGAAATTGGAGCACAAGAACTACCCAAATGTTACAAAAACTACCCCTTGTTGTATGCAGCCATTAGTTTTTTTCCTTGAATGTTGGTAGGAAGGTTTACCAATAAGTCTTCCACAACAATAGTGATTCATTTCCAACCATACACTCCCGGCCCTGATGTTCTCGAGGCCTTGCCCCTTATTGAGGTTGCAATATCTTAGTCTTATTATGCCCACCGAAAACAAGTTATAAACCTTGTTCCTCCTCCATAGTCGGGCTCTTACGAAGCTTATATTTGGATTGAATTTATTTCTATATAAACCTTTTCACAAAATCTCTAATCAAATTGGTGCCTTTAACGATGAAATTGTTTCCAATGGGGAAAAATGGAGTCATGTATTTGTGTTCTCATACATAATATTTTATATTTGTTGTATTCTCTTTATTTTATGAAGTTAATTCTCCAACTTAATTGAAAATATTATTATAAAATAATCATTGTCATAAGTTAACATAGCTTATTATTTCAATTATTATAAAATAATCATTGTCATAAGTTAACATAGCTTATTAGTTCTAAATGACAAATTTTTAGTGTGGAGGTTAAAATACGAATTTATTATAATGGGCCCATTCTTGAAGGCAAGTGTGACTCATCCCTAGCTTTGTAACACCCCACACACTTTCTTTGTTGTGGGATTGTCACAACTCACTTCTTGTTAAAACAATTATATGATAAAATTAGATGTAACAATAATTTATATAAAATAATTATAAGAATATAACAACATAATTGTATAATAAACCATATAGAACTTACAACGTTGTTAGTGAGATCATCTACATTTCATTTGCCCATGTGATGATTTGCCTATTACCCTTTTGCACTCTCGTTTTGTAATCTTTTAGCTAATTACTTTTATTCCCTACATTAATTTATATATTTGTAAAAACTTTAATTATAATTTTTTACATATCATTAATTAGGCTAATGTAAACACATAAATTTAGTCATCGGTACTTGACAATGTTAATTATTGGCACACTTCTAACCACAAGACTAGAACCCATTTACATTACTCTTATTCACCATTTTTCTAAGCCACATATCTATACGCAGACTCAACCCTTTGTTTTCAGTTACCACTGCACAATAATTCCAATGTAAAATGCTCACACTATATAATATCACTTTTAAATTGTCTCCAACAAAGGACAATTGTCCCTAACTCTTCTGAGCAAGTTTACACTAAGTGGATAGGAGCGTAGTGCGCCTCTATCCACTCAAGCCAATGACCTCCCACCCAAATAACAACTAATTTTCAAATTCAAAATAAAACTTTTGGGTCTCCTTGAATGTTTCACATGGTCCGCTAAATGCAATTTTCAAAATATTTTTTATAAATACATATAAAAAATCATTCATTTTCTCCACTTGCTATTCACTTGGGTCAACCATATACACTTCTACACATTGAACAAATCCGTCTTATTCTACCCATATTCTATATCACTCATAAGGAGCAGAAATAAGCTAAGTTAAGAGTCTTCTAAAGCAAGCCAAAAGCTATCATTTTTAAGTACTAAATCCATCTGCTAGCTACATACATATAGTCAAAATAGCACATTCACTCCTGGTGGGAGAACTACGTGGCATTAATTTTCTTCTTTGGAGTATTGGATATTGTTTTACCCTATTTTTGATAAAATAATAAAGATTGTAATGTTCTATGAGCTGTAAAACTACAAATATTAGAATGTTAAAGATATATAATATTCAACTATTCTGATCTTGACAAGATGTTAAAAATGAAATTTTGTTATTTTGGTAAAAGTACTAAAAAGAGATATACTTGGCTTGCACACATAACAAACAAGGCAAGAGTAATGTCCCTCCTATTACGAACATCGTTTGTAAAAGATTCCTTTTTTTATTGGTTTAAGCCTTTTATTTTATTAAATTTTATTATTTTATATGTTATATTTTCTGTATTAAATAATCCCATTCAACTAGAAAATATTAAAGTTATTGGCTAATATTAGGTTAGAGGTAGGTTAAGGTTGGCTTTAGTAATCAATTTTTTTATAAATTTGCTTTGAAATCATAAATATTATTATAAAAGAGTCAATTTTGTATATCATAATAAAAATTTGGCAATCACTTGTTAAATTTTAAAATGGGATTAAATTTTGATACTCATTTCAATATTTTAGATATACACCAATGACACTTACCCAATACTAATTCGGTACTTACCTGATATTAACATGATATTTGCCACATACATACCTGATACTTACCCAATTATTACAAGATATGTACATGATAATGTCCTCTCAAAAACTAATTTGAACATATGGTGGGTAAATTATATATCTGTTGTTTTAGACATAATATAATTATCTTAATTTCATTCTAAGTTGTCTTTATCATTCATTGGTCACTTCACACAATTAACAAACATTCACTCAAAACACTCACTTGTCAACATGCGTCAGATCCCTCACTTCAAACAATTAACAAATATTTACTGATAAATTTTGTGAAACCCTCTTACCAAAGATTAGTTCTTGCATATTTTATTTGTTGGTTATAAGTTTCAAATAAAAAAATTATTTTTTTATCATTTATGTTAGTTAGTCGGTGAATGCAAGTAGACTATGATTTATGTTTTTTGGGTTTATCAGACTACATGGAATACCACCACATGATTCACACCCTATGAGTTGGTAGATGGTAAAAAGGTTGTTCTTATAAAGTTTGAACTCAAGATTCTAAGGACTACCCTAGAACTTGGCATGGATTTGACAGAAACACAAAAGCAAAAGGTCTTGCAGCTCAACTCCCTTGATGAAATGAGAAGAGATGATCTACATTACACATAAATAATTCAGCGGTAAAGGATCAAATGGCATGATAAGTTCATTAAAATAAAAGAAATTCTAGCTAGGTGATTGGGCATTGCTTGTTGACTCTAAATATAAGGACCATAAAGACACACTTCATACTATATGGTTAGGTCCTTATGAAATATAAAATGCGTTTGAGAATGCAGAAATCAAGATATGCATAATCAATCTGGTCATATTCTCTTTGATGATCAATGGAAATCATCTCAAATTATACAAGAAACCTCTCTCCAAATAGAAGTTCATTCAAAATTTCATAACTAAAGACCAACCTCATATAGACATGAGAATCATTTGTATACTAGATAAACACTCTGGACAGTTTGTTAGTTCATCATCGAAACTTGATGAAGTTTGGATAAGGCATTTCAACCCCATTTTTCCAAGGTAAGTGCATCACACACGGTAATTTTGGTCTGAAAATCAACTTGTTGGCTAGCCAAAACTACATAAAAAGGGCCTAAGTGGAAAACCAACTTTTATGGCCACTCAGGAGTAAAAATTTAAAATAAATAAATAAATAATTAAAAATACCAGAGTGAAAAATTAGCTTGTTGACCATGTGACAGAAAAATAATAATAAATGTCATTTGATATAAATCACTACTAACTTGTAGTTGTTATAAGCCTACTTTTAGTTGATATAGATCCACTTTTCATTGCTACAAGTAAACTTCAAACCTGTAACATCTACACCTACAACATCCAAACCTATAGGTAAACATT
Organism: Torreya grandis; assembly: GCA_037957365.1. NCBI lineage: Eukaryota > Viridiplantae > Streptophyta > Pinopsida > Cupressales > Taxaceae > Torreya > Torreya grandis. The sequence continues at coordinate 191,312 of JARHVA010003191.1, read as the reverse complement.
TGAACCTAAACATCCAACCTTGCAAGTAAACATATAAACCTACAATATTTGAACCTGTAAGTAAACATCTACACCTGCAACCCCCTGACCCATATATAGCATACTTTCAACTTGTTGTAAGATTTTTTTTTGGACTTGCAACATCTATAGGCAACTTAGTTTGGACCTGTAGCATATACATGTAACTATGTTTGGACCTGCAACGTCTATAGGCAACTTTGTTTAGACCTGCAACATCTACATGGGTCCTTTAGTAAGTTGGATCCTCATTCTCATAGTAATTGCAGTATTTCTCATATTAGACTATCTCAAAGGTGAAATTATTGCATATTTGTTGTTATTTTGTTAAGAAAGTTGTTTGTATATGTTAAAGTTACTGCATGTTACCAAAAAACACCTACAATCACCACTGTCTCTTTCCTTCTTGAAAAGTTATCATCTCTAGCAACAACTTATAGCCTTCCACCCCTAGTTCCTTAGTTTTTGACCATATGGAATTGTCTTTATAGGCATTCTAACATTTCATGATGATCTTAACATACAAAGAATTTATTAGTTCAAGGGCTAGGAATTCAACTTCAAACTAAACATTTCCACACAAAAATTCTCGTAGCACTGGTGTAGCACAACCACTCTTCTGTACTTTCAGGATAAAGTCACTAAGGTAATTTTTGGTCATAAGATCTCAACTATTCTACATGTTTGAATTTCATCCAATTGATGGCTCTTGATAGATGATCTCCAAAAAAGTATCATTAGGTATCCAACACAAAGAATTATATTGGTCAAGCCAATGCAATGGATTAGGTACTTATATTAGGAATTTAGAATAATATATATTAATATTATAGTTTTTTTTACTATGATTATTGATTATTACTATGATGTGACTCTTTATGAGTACTCAATTTTAAAATAAAAAACCACATTTCCTTACAAATTTCATTGCATTCTCTCTCATGTCATCCATTACAATGCTTTGTCATGATCCAACATCATGTTTCCCAATGATTTTATTTCACTTTTCTCTCACCTCATTTTTTATGTAAACCATATTGTCCTATCAATTAAATTTGAGGTCAAATAAAGATTTTAAGTTGGGGGTGGGAGTGGGGGACGGAGGGGGAGGAGTGGTGATGGAGGGGGGTGGAGAGGGGGACTCAATGTCATTTTGCACATGTACTCTCCAAGGACACGTCAAACATGCAACACATCAATCAATAAAGGACACTTGATTTTAGTAATATAATAACATCGATGAAAAGATGAAAATTTGTTATCAATTCATACTCAAAAATGACATTTTACTTCCTAATAAAGAGTATGTTATTTTTGAAGTAGAAGCTACAAAGGCAACAACAGTGAAGAAATGTGTAATAATGGGAGGAGATATAAAACACATGGAACCCACAGACTACACATCACTACAGAATAACCGAGGGATAGTAGGCCTTCCTGATATTGTAGGATGGATGGTCTATATAGAGAGACTAACAAAATATAATTTGAGGGTATGTGCACGGAGTTGGGGGAAAATTCCATGGACATTTTTCATAACGTGATCGCATTATTTAATAAAGTGATCACGTTAATTAAATAATGTTATTACATTATTTGAATTATGGCTCGGTGATTATTGAGGCATAACGTGATCACGTTATTAAAAATAAATAATGCGAGCACATTATTTTAAAATAGGGAACATGTTTGCTTTAATAATGCAATTACGTTAATAACGTGATCGCATTATTTTAAAATAGGTAACACGATCATGTTAATAACGTGATTATGTTCCCTGTGTCACAAAAAAACCTGAACCGAATGCAAAATTTTCTTATTTTGCATTTTTGTTCTATCTTTTCCCTCACTCTCTTCCACTCCGTGATTGCTTTTAAATAGGTAAGTGCTAAAAATCTATTCATTATTTATTAATTTTAGTATTTTTTTGTTATTTTCATTATTTAATTGGTAATTTATTTATCTTAAACAATTCATCCCGCTAACCCTCATGTTCATCTGCCTAACCCTCCTAACCCTCTTATTCCTCAACCTAACCTTCCACCTAACCCTCTTGTTCCTCACCCTAACCCCTTCTATATTTTAAATAATCCCCAAAGTATTTAGGAGAGTCTAGTTGACCACATTGTGGAAAATAAAATTAAAATTGAAGAATTAATTGGGAGAATGAGGGATCCCACTTCCACCAACGCCCACTGCACCTATCCAGCCAATTCCCTAGAGACATTATTAGGTCAAATTGACTCTATAATGAGTCAAATTAATAGATGGATTTCATATAGGGATAGTTGTAGGACTTATTATACTGATAAATTATCAGCACATAAGGTCAAGAATAAAGACATCAAAAGCCTCTTTTTATGCCTTAATCATTGACCCAGCGACCAATGCACCATTTCCAGTAATTACAAAACATTTTACAATCCATCGTTACCAACACAATTTAATTACATCTAATTTTTGAGACTGATGGTGGATGGTGTTCAATTATCCACCATGTAACAACTGTAGAGAGGATTACAAAGCAAGTTAGTCAAACATTAGTCCATAAATTATAAAAAATGCATAAAGAAATAACTAACTAAGCCTATCTATTCCTATGGGAATTACAAAGGATAGAAAGAAACAAATGAAAGAAAGCAACATCATATTATCTTCCCAAATGGATTCACCATACCCATGTGGCTCAAAAGCATGTTCTCCCTTAATCAAGCATCCTTGTCTTTATCAACAAAGGTGGGAAACTCCTCTAATATCTCAAGAACACTCCATAAAACCTAAGCTCATGATTCCAAATCACTAAACTAGCCTATCAATGAATCTTGTAACTAATTTTATTGGTCTATTGCAAAGGATTGTGGAGACAATTCTGCATAGTAACTTTGCATAAATCAAGATTAAAATTCATGTCCATGACCTCTCTATTTATAGATTTTTGAGATTGGTCAGGATCAACCATGACCTTCCATCTCAAGATTGAGATGTGTGGCCATGGATAATCCTAATATTTGGAATTAAACTCATAAATATCTTCAAAATAAATAAGCATTAAATAGGCATGGGTGACCTATAATCTTGATATTTTATGCACTTATGGCTTGATGGATGCCAGCCCATAGATGATGCAGATATTCAAAATCAATTTTTAATAATGAGATATTCAAAAACACCTATGAAATTCTTACTTAAGCTCTTAAATTGGATTAATTATCTTAAGTAAGTTTAATCAAGTTTAGTGCAATTCTTTCAAAATTGATGCACAATCAATCAAAATGGTCAGAAAGTTATATTACTAAATCATAATTTGAATAGAGAGGAAATGGAAGGCAATGTTAGATGTGTTGGAGCTGTATTCTCATTTAGGATGTTGCCAACACCAAATAACAAAGGTACGTAACATGTACCAATGAATTAAAAGAAAAGAGTGATTCAAAGCACTAAATGGCAAAATTATCATTTTGACTCAAAATAATCTGATCAAAGTTCGTTGACCCATAAAATGCATTGCCTTATTTAGAGGTTCTTTGACCTAAACTGGCACTTGTAAGTGACAAGTTTGAACTATTTAAGGCATTTTATGGATTTTGACCTAAAATGTGCATTTGAGTGCAATTCAAGTAAGATTGATAATTTCAACACAAATGGTGTTAGGAATTGGATGTCTACATTTTACCCCTATTTGAGAAGGTGTAGCGAGACATTTAGGTGAAGCAACATATTTTCAAAGAAAAGAGTTTTTAAGAAAAAATTAGAACAGACCCATGACGCCCCTTCGAGAGGACATACTAGGATGGAAGAAAATGATGGACTCTTGAAAAGAGAAAGTGAGATATTAACCCATGGAATATATCACATCCAGAAGAGCTAATGCTTACATGTGTGATTACCATCAATGATCAAAATATAATGAGAGGTATAATAGGCCCCAGAGATGAGGGGAATGGGAAAGATACAATCTATAAATGCAAGGGACACACTGTAAACATACCCAATTTGAGAGTATAAGCTGTGTGCTTATGGCATTGATCAATCCCAAGATAATTTTCACACTAAAATATTGCCATCATGGGCATTAGTGTGGAGAGCTTGGAATTAGAGGAAAAGAGAGCGTTTTGCTTCAGGAAGAGAATCACCACTATAACAAGGTCTCTAAAAAGTAGAGCAAATGTGATTATGATTAAACAGTTTTGCCCCAATAGAGAAAATTTTGATCATTGATAAAAAATAAAGAATGATTTTACCCCTGTAGAGCTGATTTGATTTAGAATTTGTTTAGATGTTGTGCCCCATCATGGGTAATTGGCAAGAAAAATAACTCAAGGATATAACTAAAAATATAGGTAAAGTGAGCAGGCAAGTGTAAATGTACATGCGATTGTGTAATGGCTTAGAAAGTAATATAAAACCAAGCATAGGAGAATGCACAAAGTGATGAGAGAGATGAAAATAAGAATGGAGATAGCCAAGCTGACCTCAATATAAATTAAGCACTGCCTACATAGTTCCATGGACTCATGTTCCAACGTGAACTTCAAGCCAATGAAGTTCACTCAAGTTTGGGAGAGAATGGAATGAGGAATGATGAAAAATGACCAAGAATTGATTAGAATTATAATGTATGCGAAGAGATGCACATGTAAGCATAGACAAAGAAACCTAAAATGCAGGCTACCTAGAAGCCTAATTCCATATCATGAACCTAGGTTTTGCAAAGTGTTCTTGAGAATCATTCATCGAGGCTGATGTTGACGTTAAGACTTTGAGACCTGAGCACAAAGTGTTTGCTATAGCAAAAAAAATTAGGCATCATAATTATGAATAACTTAGAATGACATAAGATTCCAATTGCACTGAGCCAGTTCAAATGTGAATACCTATAACTGAGGATAATGGTAAAACAATGACCAAAATCAGAGTTACAGTGATTTACATTTAAACAAAAAAGCAAAGATAAAGAAAAAGATGAACCTAACTTGAAATCAGGATATGATCTTAATTAGGAACAAAAATATTTTTAAAAAAAGGCAAGAACATCTTTAAAACATGAGACCAAGCTATGAATAATCAAGATCCATGTGGACCATCAAGGCATTCTTGAACATAAAAAAGAAAAGCAAAATCAAACAGAAAAATAAGACACCAACAACAATCAAATAAACAAAATGGTCCAAGAACAACGTAATAACATAAGATCAAGATATAAACAATCAAGATCCATGTGACTCATCAAGATGTTCTGAAACATAAAAGAGATAAGCAAAAACAATCAAGGAAATACAAGACTAAGATGAGACAAGAAGTAATAAAAAGAGAAAAGGAGAAGAAATAAAAGGAGAGGTGCGAAAGCAAAATAAAACACCAAAAAAATACAACAAAATATCAAGAAAACTCAAATAAACACACAAACAAACTCAAATAAACACACACAAATAAAAACCAAGTTAGTGCAGTTTAAAGACAAATGTTCATGCATGTGCGGTAGAGGCATTACTTTTCACCAAAATAAAACAAAGAACAATGACACAACAATCGTTCCCTAATTAAAGAGGAACAATGACAAAATAATGGGGAAGAGAAGAAAAGGAAGGGGTTGGCTGAGCTAACTCCAGATATATAAGACAAGTGGACACTACCTACATAGTTCCATGGATGCATGTTCCAACATAAACTTCAAGCCAAATGTAGTTCTCCCAAGAAATGGGATAGAAGAAAAATGATGATTAAAACAACATGATTTATAGAAGAAATGGAAGATACGACAAACAACGAGAATGGTCTGGCAAACAAAAAGCTGATGAGATGAGAAAGAATGATCTTGTAAAATGGTAAGTGTGTGGGACAAGATAAAATGAACTAGTGTTTATGTGCTTGCAAAATGATAAGAGTGTAGCATGGTGGAACGAGATGTACAAATGTATAAAAGTGTGAGATAATATTTTTATTCTTTTATGGATCATGTTCTGATGTTTTTGGTATTTTTAAAGTATTTCTAATATTTTTGGTATTTTTGAGATAAAATATGCACAAGGTGGGACCATCTATTCGAGGAGATGCACATCCTGAGAGTAGAGGTTCTAATAAGATAGCTAATCTAGTTGCAACAACCCATGCTCGTAAATCGATAAAAGCGAAGCTTAGATTGCTCATAAAATGGTGAGAGATTATGATAAGAGGGACTGAGTTGACCTCGACATGAATTGAGCATGGCCTATACAACCCCAAAATAATCCTAGGTCACAGTAATTTTATCCACATAAAAGGTGATGAAAACTGACTAGGTCATAAGTTCAAAAATAAAGGTGAATGACAAGACAAATGATAATTGTAATGACTAGATGATGCGACAATGCATGATAAAAAGGCATTGTACCTAATTTGCCCATAGGCAATTATAATTAAGAAATAGTGTCATAATACTAATTTTCCCAAAGGTGATTATAATCAGGGGTACCAAAAAAATATTGATTTGCCCATAGGCGGTTATAATCAGTGATACCAAATAAGATTATAGGTGAAAGATAACTTGTCATATCAAATATCACACTATGTTCATAGACTATCCTTCAACATTGAATTCAAAAACTGTTGAAACTAGATCAAAATCCACTTGCAAAAGGTCTAAGATGAACCAAATGAACCAAGATCAAAATGGGATAAACAAGATGACTAAAAATAAGCCTTGGTCAATAATAAATAAATGGTATAATGAAATCATCAAAAGAAAATTGGATACAGTGGTAACAAAGTTTCCCCCAAGCAACGACTGGATTAGATTGCTCACAAAAGGGTGAGAACGTTGGCTTAGGTTGCTCATAAAATGGTGAGAACATTCAAACTTAACAATTGTTCGCAAAATGGTGAGAGCATGGGAAAGGGGTGATCGAACTGACCTCAATAAAAATTGAGCGCTGCCTACATAGTCCCAAAGGACCTCAAGTCAATATAGTTTAAATGGCATGGTTCATGGATCTCAATGGTATAATAATTCCTAAAATGGGTGTATAAGTTTGTCCCTAAGAGACGAGGCATGGTAATGGAAAATGGGTGAATGGTAGATGAAAAATGGTTTTATTGCTCTTGTTGATAGGGAGATGCATGTCTTAGTCATTATGTGAGACAACAAAAATGATCAGCTATATAAGTTACTATCCAACACCCTTTCAGAACAACTACTCTGTTAAAAATTTGTTGTTGATCTGGATCTCAATAATGTGTTCGTGATCTTCATAGATCATTGATTATACTTCCTTCAAATGTCGAGACAAGATATCCTTATAACCTCGATAAAGGAAAGTGTTGCTAGTGATGATAAATAATGGTAGGATAAATGAGATAAGTGGATAAAAAAAGATGGGTGATAATGGAATGTATAATGAATGGGAAACAAATGGAGATCGAGACTTTCAGTCACACGTAATGTTTTTAATGCTAGATTTGACATAATTTTGGTTGTGGTAGGGCCGAAGACCTCTAAAGATGCTCTTGATAGGACCATCAGATTATTCTATTGCTTGATCTTGAGAGTAGCTACCATTTGATTATGTTGTAGATTGGAAGCTATTTTGATTTGACCTTTGATATTATCTTCAGTAAACAATGAAGAACTTTTGTGCTCAGCTATTGGTGCCTCAATGAAGTTTTCACCAATGAATTGTTATGATCATCCCATAACACCTATGAGAAGGTTTCACAAAGAGATGTTAACATTTGACTTTGATTGTCTTTTAGCACCTTCAAAAAGGTGTCACTAAAAGATATTCAATTTGATCTTTACTTATCCCCTAGTGCTTACAAAAAGGTTTCACTAGGAGATTGTTCTTCTGAATGAATGAATGTGGTATTATCTCCTTGATATCTTGCAAATGATATGTCACCATGGATGCAGCTCAACAAAGTGTGATTCTATCGGTCTTGATCGACACTTATGAGAGCTGGAATGTCAATATAATGGCTATGTTGGGTGGTAATAATGGGATGGTGAAAGGCAACACAATCCTCATAGAAGGTACTAGGAGAACTTGTGTCGATAATGAAGTAATCATCCTCAAAAATTGTAGAAGGATCACAAATATATTCAAATTGATCTGCAAGACAATTGTAACCAATGTTGTAACAACCAATACTATAATTTATTTTTGACTTTGAATCCAATGTCACAACTAATGTTGATTCTGTTTCTGATGCTAAATCTAATGTTGGTTAAAAAATGAAACCTGACTCTAATATTGATTCTTCATCTGATATGGTTGTTTTGATAATGTTCTATTAAACGCTAAATTTTTGACAAGTAATGACTTGTGATGGCATAATGGGCTCAATAAAAATTGATTCATCTTGGAAGGGTTCAACATAGACTGACTCATTTAAGTGAAGCCCTTCAAAAAGAGGGAACCGCTCAAGGGACGTCTCGACAAAATCATGTCTGTCAAAGTGAGACTCCTCAACGAGTGGAAAAAGATCAAGAGATAACTCTACCAAGACTGGCTTATCAAGGAGATAAAGCTCTTTAAAAATAGGTAACATATGAATAGGTAACTTATCACAGTTTATGTTGTCATAAATGGGTGTTTCAATAATAACATGTTGGTTTTGGTTCATAATTGGTTGCAAAAGATCAAATTTGAACACATTTTGATCCTCATAAGATGGCTTTTGAAGAGGTAATGGTTCTTGTTTAGGCTCGAAGATCAACATAGAATTTCTTAAGTGGGGAACATTTGGTTTAACAGGAACAATGGTTTGTGTTTCAATAATGGACTCTCCAAAGATTAGACTATTGAAGAAGGGATAAAAAATAATTGGTTTATCAAATGGAGGTTCTTCAACAATAGGTTCATTAAAAACTGGTGATGGGCCAAGAATGGTAACAATTAGATGCTTCTTATTTTGGTTGCTTATGCAAACTAAAGGAGGAGGTCCTAAAATGGTAACGACTGAACACTTCTTAGTTTGGTTGCTTGTACAAACCAAAGGAGATCTTAAAATGGTGATGACTAGACACTTCTTAGTTTGGTTGCTCATACAAACCAAAGGAGGAGGTCCAAAAATGGTGATTTTGGTACATTGTGAAGTTTGAATACTTACACAAGCTAAAGCATCCAAGTCTTCTTGATAAACCCAATCATTCCAATCATGAGTTGGATTATAAGTTGGATCTTGACTGTGTTTTCATGACTAATTTTTGTGAGATGGATAGAAATCTGTCTCACAAACCATATTGTTACCATAGGGGTCTTGACTAAAGTCATAAAAGTCATTTTGTGTAGCCATTCTATCATAAGTTGGATTATCCATGACTGCACCATAAGTGTAGCTAGACATATCTACATTTAATGAAGAAAGCTTTGAAAACAGAAAGACCTAAAGTTTTGAAAACTCTGAAAAGTGATGTTTAAAAGACAAAAGGTTCAACCTTGGTTAAAAACGTGAAGTTGCATCTCAAAAGTAGTTTGTGCTGAGATTTGGCATAAAATAACCTAACGTCAAATGTCTAACATCAAAGGTTTTTGAAGAAAGGTTGTGTTTCCCAAACAAAATCACAAAAAATGATGAGGATAGGAACTCGAACAAACAAATAATCAATACTGTTCAAAATTGGGTAATCATTTAACTGAAGCTATGCAACCCAAAAGAAAAAGATCTATGCACCAACCCCATGAATTGAGGTCTAAATAGAAATCAATCAATGTTTGGATCTAAACTTGACAAGGTTAATTGAAAATGCAATGTTGAAGACTAGGATTGGACCAAACAAGCTAGACAAGAGTGGACATCATAACGATGCATAAATAAGGTCCAAATGGTATACATGACATGGTTTGAAACAAATAGTTTTTGATACAATGGTAAATAAATTTTTGAAATAAATTGAGCAGCCTAATGATGTAAGCATGCTCGAATGTTGTGTTTAATTGTTATGTTTCAAAGACTCAAAGGCAAAAAATATTTGACATGATTTGGGCAACACAACGCTACCCTTCTTAAATCATACACAATTTTGACATGGCTTATGAATAAATAAACAAGTTTTAGACTCAAAGCATACCAAGCAAATAATGACCAAAATACACTAAGTATAATCATCTAAATTCTAAAAAGGGTATGTCAAAATAGGGTTGACTAAAACTAATTGGTTTAAGATCATTCTATGGGAATCAATTTTACAATGACTTTCACATCAAACAATGCAAAAGATAAGCACAAAAATTGGGTGACCACAATATTGGCTAGTTGTAAAAAGGTCTAGTCCTTTTTACAACCACTACATTATGTTATTTTCTCACTGTAGTGCGATGTCCAAATACAAATACATTCTATGTGTAACTCCAATTAAGAGCTAAATGAATTCAATGTCAGAAGATGAAACCCCAAGTAAATCTTTCATAAAGAACTCATAGGAGGCAATGACATCCCCCTCACAAGCCAAGTTTGCATAAAAATAAAGAAACCATAACATAGAAAAACTTTAGGATCATTATCAAGATCACCCAAACTTTAATGAGTTTTTGGGAAGTGTTTTAGACGATATTATTTATAAGCCTTGGACTAGGCTACTTGTAATATGAATAACACTTTTGATTCTACGAGTTCCCTAAAGGGGACACATAGAAGAGCATACACATGACATCCCTCTTTTTTCCAAATAAAATCTAACTTAAAAAACTAATTAAATATTAAAAAATTGAAAATATGAGTTCATTTTTAAGCTCAAATGGAAAATAAGAGGGTGTTCATTTGACTCCTTGGTCTTAGTTGCTACTTTGAAAACTAATGTTAAAAACTCACTTAAGTGCCTATATGTTAATTTAAGCACCAAAATAATGTTTATAATTTATTTTTAAACATGCAAAAGGTGATCTAAACATGTTTTTAGAAAATTTCAATCTTGGTCTTACAACAAAAACATTAGCATGTCTTTTAGCCTTGAAGATATTTTGGATTTGAAACAATGAACTTCAAAAAAAGAGCTATCAGGTTTATGTTTTAAGAAAAACACAATGATCAACGTTGATTATATAACCAATGATGGTTACACTTACTAAAAAATGACAGTTATCTAACCAACATCGGTTATACCAATAATGATCGACAACTATCCAATCAATAATGATTTTACTAACTGATGTAGATTACTGTGCAAACCCATGACAAAGAAAAATGGCAAAATAAAGTTAGAAAATCAATTTGTAAGAGTTTTTAATGATCCAAATGAAGATTTTAAAGTTGCAAAATGATTTTCTTCATGTGTAGGATGCATCTTGTCCCATCGAGCATTCCAAGATGTAGAGAAGATTACAAATCAAATTAGACAAATATTAGTCCATAAATCATGAAAAATGCATATAGAACTAACTAACTAAGCATATCTATTCCTATGAGAATTACAAAGGATAGCAAGAAATAAATAAAAGAAATAAACATCATATTACCTTTCCAAATGGATTCACCATACCCATATGGCTCAAAAACATGTTCTCCCTTGATCAAACTCCTTGTCTTTGTCAACAAAAGTGGCAAACTCCTCCAATGTCTCAAAAACACTCTATAAAACCTAGGCTCATGATTCCAAATCACTAAACTATCCTATCAAAGAAGCTTGAAAAAAAATCAATGATCAAATGTAAAATATTATGGAAATAATTTAACATTATACATTTGCAATATTCAAACTTAAAATTCATGTCTTTGGCCTCTCTATTTATAAATTTTTGAAATTAGTCAGAATCAACCTGAATCGTCCATCTTGAGATGAAGATGTGTGGTTGAAGATTAATTCAATATTTGAAATTAAATCCATAATTATCTTCATCATGACCTTGGAAGAAGGGCATTGAAGAGACATGGGAGGCATTAACTAGGCATGGGTGACCCATAATCATGATATTTATAACATTTATGGCTTAGAGATGTTTTTCCAAGAAATGATGTCACCTGATGATGTAGATATTCAAAATCAATTACCAATAATGAGATATTCAGAAATATCTATGGAATTCTTATTTAAGCTCTCAAATTGGATTAATTAGCTTAAGTAAGTTTAATCAAATTTAGAGTAATTCTTTGGAAATTAATGCACAATTAATCAAAATGGTCAGAAAGTCATATTACTGAATCATACTTTGACTGTAAAAGAACTGGAAGACAATGTTAGATGCGTTAGAGTTGTATTCTCATTTAGGGTGTTGCCAACATCAAATAACAAAGGTACATGATCTGTACAAATAAAATAGTGATCCAGAGCACTAAATGACAAATTTGTCATTTTGACTCGAAATGATCTGATCAAAGTTAGCTGGCCCATAAAATGCATTTCCCTATTTAGGGATACTTTGACCTAAATTAACACTTGTAAGTAACAAGTTCGAACCATTTAAGGTGTTTTATGGATTGACCTAAAATATGCATTTGAATGCAATTCGAGTAATATTGACAATTTCAACACAAATGGTGTTAGGAATTGGATGTCTACAACAACCACGAGGTCTCATTATATTTTTTGAGAAAAATATATTGTTTGTCTTTAATGATATTTTGAACTATTTTGATTTTATTGAGTTTTAGGGTCGAGGGAAAGGCTCTGTATAGGATTGACTAGGTGCATGTCGTGCATCTAATCAACCCACAAAGATTTGTATCCAAAATCCACTTGAATATAAGATCCCCTCTACAATTCAGTAGGTCATAGAGATCAACACTCTACATGCACTTAGTTTTTCCACTAATATACTTGTTCAACATACGAGTAGGATCTCACAGACTAATGCTAGAGATACACCACCTAGTGTGCATACTTAACCCCACCCTTACAGATCTTGTAAATTTATATGCATTGGACCTTCTAATGATGATGGTGTTGATGGTTCAAATGGCTTGGATAATATACTTATGAGTGATGAGTTTTTGGCACACACATTTGGTGTGCATACATCACCAACTCCATAGATGTAAGTATATTTTATATAAATGTCATGTTAAATTTAAGTTTTAATTGTAAATTTAATTTAGTAACAATTAATTTACATAAAAATTTAATTATATATATATATATATATATATATATATATATATATATATATCATTCTTTATGTCTTAGGAGGTGACGGTGCCTTCATCGTCATAGTCAACATTTACAACATTTGATTTGATATAGCCATTGTTTACATTTTCAGATTCAGCTATTGGCCCATCCACTACTGCATCTATCTTTGTTAAGATGACACCTTTTACTTTTACAAAGGTAAAATTTTGAGTTAACCTTATGCTTTATTTACATTTAGTCTATGTATATTTGTCTTTTAAGTTTAAGTTATATTTATCTACTAAGGATCTCAAAATTTAATTACATTGTTATTAAAATACACTTTTGGTTTAATAAAGGAGAAAAACTTGTCATATATATCTTTGATACTTTATAGAAAAGTTAGACCTTGTTTACATTCAGTTAATGGCTCAAGTAGACACTCCTCCATCAATATAAGCTGAGACAGACATAGGCATTATTGTTGTAATGTTATTCACACAAATGTTGATAGAGGTATATATTAACTTGAAATTTTGAATTGTAAAATAGACTTATTTTAATAATTTTACTATATACTTGGGGAAAATATAACTTATGTGAATGTATTGAGTATGCATAGTTGTCCCATGACATCTAATAGTCCCATTTAGATGATTAGTAAGGGAAATTCTCATGTTTATTTCCTATTTCAGCTGTCTATTCAAACAGTGGAGCCTACCATTGACTCGTTGGAGCGTCAAAAATAGATTGAGCAGAACTACAATCTTGTAATGAGTGCATGTTTAAATTATTTTTTATTCTAATTTAAAATTAATTTTTTAACAAGTGGTTGAATATATTTTATGTTAATTTTGTAATAATAATTGAATTTGAACAGGATTAATTGCAAGTGAGCTATGAGCATAGGACCCACAACAAGACCTTGGGGTAATCCAAGGCATTAGAAGGATCTCCTTCTACCAGCAGGGAATTCTAGGGAGACTCTTCTTCGAGGAAAGCAAAGAGAGGGAGACTATTTGATTATTAGGATGTCTTACATGAGATGTGTTTTTTTGTATGCCTATATGTCAATGTACGTATTTTTGGCATTGTCTATGCATATATGACATTCACCCGACATTAGATACTATGTTGGTAGATGTATATTTTTGTATGGCTATCATTACAATCTATGTATTATTAACATTGTACATATGCCTATATGAGTTTTTTGGAGTTTTCATCTAAATTATGTTAATCTATCTAATTTATATTCAATTTTAATTTAAAATGTTGTCGTATAGTGTTGTTTTGATCTTCCAAACTATTATCCATCAGATCTCGTATTTAATGTTGTATACAAATGAGGATTAAAAAATTATTTTTTTCAATGCTATAAATCTCTGATCTCCCATATTTTTTCAAATTAAAATTTTTATTTGATTGTGTGTAATGGAAATAACTGATGACACTCTTATCTATTTTTTATTTGTCATCACCCATTTACAACTTTTCAATTGATTATTAACATGCAATTTGATTTCACTTAAGGCCCATACCCAATCATGTTCATACTTGTATAATGTAGAGATGAACTTCTTCCTGGGCTTGACTATAATCCATTTAATTTGATAAAATACAACCTTACTGACTTGAAATAGAATATTCTCTCATAAGATAATGATCCATTATTTGCCAAAACCCTTTATCATCCCCTAAAACAATCTAATGCACAACTTGCTCTTCTATGTTTAATAAGACTATGAAAGTACTTTTAATATGATCTAAGATCATGAAGAATTATAGCCTTACTTATCCACTCTTTTTCTTAACTCGATTCAAAATTCACTCTCAAACAATCTTCTTTTAAACTAGTCAATTAATCATTAGGTTTACTCTTAACTAGTCATTAATCTCTCAGATCTACTCTCCTTCCTTTGAAAAATTATTATTTAAGACACTTTGGATAGGTCTTATTAAAACTCAAATATTTATTTAGGTTTTAAAATTTACAATAAACCAACCAACTATAGGTCTCTAAGATATTGAGCTTTCATTCTCAAATTCTATCTTTTTAAGTTTCTAGGTCTCTAGACCTAATTGTTGCTTCAATAGGTCAATTTATAAAAATAGAGTTTTTATCTCTTAAAAATTATATTTATAGTAGCCTTTTATCAATTCTAACATGTTCCAACCCTCACCCAAGTTTATAGAACTCAAATCAACTAAAAACTTGTCTTACCCTTATGCACAACTTTCTCAAAAATGGTCTTCTACTAGTATATAGAAAAACAATCCTTTGTACCTGAAATTTAAAACCTCTTGTTGACCCAATGATACTTGGACTAAGTTATAAGATCCATTCCCTAGCTTCTCACAAAGTTTCAGACCTTATTGTTCAATCGTTTGAGTTTTAGAGGTGTTTTACTCATGAAACCCTTACTTCAGATTTTTTTAGAATTTCTACAGGCCAAGAGCTAATTATAGATAGTTCATAGATCTTGTTGGGATTTTCTATGATCTAACACATGTATATTGGTCTTAAAAAACCTATTAAACTATTCCAATACTCCAATTGAGTTCATATAACAGTTTGCACATGTAAATAAGCCTCTAAAAATGACTATAACAATAAAAATATAGAATTCTTGAGGGTTTCATGAATATAACTAAGATTTAAGCTTGAAATTGATATGAAAGTATTAAAAAAATATTATAAAAGGATAATAAAATGGAAAGCATGCAATAAGACTCATAAATCGTTATTATGTGCAACAAGAAAGCATTTACACAGTCCTCCATTGAGATAGACCTACAACATATGTTCTAACCTCTTCAAAAATGATATTTTTTGTCCTTTTAAGCTTTTTGGTTGGTCTTGTATAGTTCCTCCTCATTAGGAGTGAGGATTATCACATTTTTAGAGTCTAAACCAAGCTTATTAATTTACTAAACGTTCTAAAATTCTTTCTTACTCATTCAAATTAAACTTACTAAACTGACCTAGTTTATAGGTCTTAATAATTACCTAAGACTATTGTCAACATAGATTCTACACATATTTGGTGATGCTCCTGCATCACCTTTACTATCCTCCAACCTACCCCTTTTGTCATTCACTCTTCACACTCTCTCACTATAGATTCCCTAAGCTAGGCTATGCCTAGATGCCTTCCTCTTATTTAATACTTTCAAGAACACTTCCTCTAGCTCTTATATCCACCTATCCAACCTTCATTCAACCCACTCAATCTACTTTCAAAGGCCTCCACACTCCTTTACACTTTATTTTACTTTTTCCCTTCAAGGGCTATTTGGCCTAATAGGCTTAACACACATTCTTGAGACTAGTTCTTACCCTTCAACACCTTACTCCTAACATACTCCAACTCCCCATTGAGGTCTCTAGACCTAGGTCAACACCCATTAATAATCCTATTAATTTTTAGGCCTATCCTTTAAGGGTGTTAGGCCTCCTCCAACTAATCTTTGACAATATCACAAACCTATTCTAGCCTTCAAATCATCTTGAACACTTAAAATACACTTTCATGCAAAAACAGGTGACAAAAGGAAGAGAGAAAGAGTTGCATGGGGATGTGTGGTTAGGGGAGTAGGGAGAAGTATGACTTAGTGGAGTACGTAAGAGGTTTAAGAAAAAAGGATAGATGGAGAAATAATATAAAAAATTGTGTGGAGGATTGAGTCACTACTATTTAGGGGAAACACTGACAACAAATGTTGTCAAAATTTAAGTTGTGGTTGCAAAACTCTCGTTCCAATGCTCCTTGAACAAAAAATGGCACTGCCAACATGTATGGGGGGGATAAAATTCAAGACCAAGTTCTTGGCCTCCCATCAGGCTTGAACAACAAACCCACCACCCATTTCGGCCTCAAGAATACCCTTCCCAATACAAAAAAAATGTAGTTTTTTAGCATAAGTTTAAACATGCATAAAACAAAACTTGTAAGTCATTTATATGAACCATCAAATCCATATCATGCCTTTTTACTCCCTCTATTCACACCCTAGAGCAATCAGATGGAAACTTTGATAGTAATCTATTGGACAAGTTGTAGTGGTGGGTCGTAAAATGTAACTTTTTGGTATTAAATAGGTAACTTCTTGAGCTCCAACTATCATTTTTGCCTCTAAGACCTCCACTTGAGAATATATCACTTTGATCACATCTGGATAATAAAATTACATGTGATCACACTGCCATGATGTTCAAATCCACTCAGAAGTGCATTTTCACTACCGTTCAGGGGCACAAAATCATTGATAATAAATATTGTCAAAGTTTAAGTTGTAGTTCTAGAACTCTCATTATGATGCTTCCTGATTGAAAAATAGCACTGCCAACATGTCCAAGGGGGAAGATAATATCCAAGAACAAGATTTTGGCCTCCCATCAGGGCCGAACAACAAACCCACCACCCATTCCAGCCTCAAGAATGCCCTTCCTAATACAAGAAAAATGCAATTTTTTAGCCTAAGTTCAAACACGCATAAAATGAAAATTTTAAGTCATTTCTATGAACCATCAGATCCTTCCCCTACATATTTAAGACCTCTAATCTCATCTCAGATCACTTAGGTGGAACATTCAAGATCAATTTGTTGGACAAGTTGCAATGATGGGTCCTAAAATGTAACTTTTTGGCATTGAATAGGCAATTTCTTGAGCTCCAATTGCCATTTCTACCTCCGAGACCTCCACTTGAGAATCTATAACTTTAAACACATCTAAATACACAAATTATATGTGATCACACCACCACAACATTCAAATCCACCCGAAAGTGCATTTTTACTATTGTTTAGGAGCACAAAAACACTGACAATAAATATTATTAAAGTTTGAGTTGTGGTTATAGAACTCTTATTTTGATGCTTTCTAACCAAAAACTAACACTACCAAGATGTCAAGGGGTAGATAATGTTCAATACCAGGTTATTGAGCTCCTATTAGGCCTAAACGACAAACCCACCACCCATTCTGGCCTCAAGAACACCCTTCCCATTACAAAAAAAAATGCAATTTTTTAACCTAAGTTCAAACATGCATAAAATGAAACTTGTAAGTCATTTTTTGCAAACCATGAAGGTTATCATCTACTTATTTAATCCCTCTAATCACACTCTAGAGCACTTGAATATAACCTTCAAGAGAAATCTGTTGGACAAGTTGTAGTGACAGGTCTTAAAATGCAACTTTTTGGCATTGAATAAGCAACTTCTTGAGCTCTAACAATTATTTCTATCTTCAAGATCTCCACTTGAGAATATATCACTTCAATCACAACTACATATGAAAATTACACATGATCACACCATCATAACATTCAAATCCATTCGAAAGTGCATTTTCACTACCATTCAAGAGCGTGAAAACACTGACAATAAAAGTTGTCACAGCTTAAGTTGTGGTTGTAGAACTCTCATTTTGATGCTTACTAACCAAAAATTGGCACTACAAACATGTCCAAAGAGGTGGATAATGTCCAGGACTAGGCTCTTGGCTTTCCAATAGGCTTGAACAACAACCCCACCACCCATTCTGGTCTAAAGAATGCCCTTCTTGATACAAAAAAATGTAATTTTGTAGCCTAAGTTAAACACACATAAAATGAAACCTGTAAGTCATTTATGTGAACCATGAGATCCCTCCCCTACATTTTTCAGTCCTCTAATCTCACTTTCGAACACTTGGGTAGAACCTTCGAGAGAAATCTATTGGACAAGTTGTAGTGACGGGTCTTAAAATGCAATTTTTTGGCATTGAATAGGCAACTTTTTAAGCTCCAACTATAATTTATACCTCTGAGACCTACACTTGAGAATCTATCACTTGGATCACATC
Source organism: Torreya grandis (assembly GCA_037957365.1). Taxonomy (NCBI): domain Eukaryota; kingdom Viridiplantae; phylum Streptophyta; class Pinopsida; order Cupressales; family Taxaceae; genus Torreya; species Torreya grandis. Next base: position 172,425 of record JARHVA010003191.1, on the reverse strand, counting down.
TAGATAGGAAAACTACATGTGATCACACTGCCACAACATTCCAATCCACCTGGAAGTGCATTTTCACTATCATTCAGGGGCACGAAAACACTGACAATAAATATTGTCAAAGTTTAAGTTGTGGTTGCATAACTCTCATTATGATGCTTCCTGACCAAAAAATAAAGCTACCAACACATCTGATGGAGTGGATAATGTCTAGGACTATGTTCTTGGCCTCCCATCAGGCCCTAATAACAAACCCCCCACCCATTCCAACCTAAAAAAAACCCTTCCTAATATAAGAAAAATGTAGTTTTTAGCCAAAGTTCAAACATGCATTAAAAAAAACTTGTAAGTCATTTAAATGAACCGTCATATTCCTCCCCTACCTCTTTAATCCCTCTAATCACACCCTAGAGCACTCGAGTGGAACCTTTGAGAGCAATCTGTTTGACAAGTTGCAGTGACGAGTCTTAAAATGCAACTTCTTGAGCTTCAACTATCATTTATGCCTCTAGGACCTCCACTTGAGAATATATCACTTTGATCACATCTAAATAGGCAAATTACATGTGATCCAACCACCATGACATTTAAATCTACTCAGAAGTGCATTTTCACTACCATTTAGGAGTGTAGAAAATTGACAACAAATGTTGCCAAAGTTTAAGTTGTGGTTGTAGAACTCTCATTCTGATGCTTATTGACCAAAAAATAGCACTTCCAACACATCCAAGGGGGGAAGATAACATCTAGGAATAGGTTTTTGGCTTCCCATCAGGTCCAAACAACAAACCCACCACTCATTCCAACCTCAATAACACCCTTCCCAATACAAGAAAAATATAATTTTTTAGATTAAGTTCAAACATGCATAAAACAAAACTTGTAAGTCATTTTAGAAAATCATCAAATATCTCCCCTACCTATTTAATCCCTATAATTTCATCTTGGATCACTCAGGTGGAACCTTTGAGAGTAATCCATTAGACAAGTTGCAGTGATGGTCCTAAAATGTAACTTTTTGGCTCTCGATAGACAACTTTTTGAACTCCAACTACCATTTTTGTCTCTAATACCTCCACTTGAGAATCTATCACTTTAATCACATATAAATAGGAAAATTACATGTGATCACACTGCCATGATTCTCCAATCCACCCAAAAGTGCATTTTCACTACCGTTCAAGAATGCAAAAATACTGACAACAAATGTTGTAAAAGTTTAAGTTTTAGTTGTAGAACTCTTTTACAATGCTTTCTGACCAAAAATTAGTACTGAAAACACATCTAGGTGGTGGATAACATATGTTACTAGGTTCTTGGCCTCCCATCAGAGTCGAATGACAAACCCACTACCCATTCTAGCCTCAAGAATGCCCTTACCAATACAAGAAAAATGCAAAATTTTAGCCTAAGTTTAAACATGCATAAAATAAAATATGTAAGTCATTTCCATGAACCATCAAATCCTACCCCTACATATTTAATCCCTCTAATCTCACTCTGAAGCACTTGGGGGGAACCTTTGAGATCAATTCATTGGACATGTTGTAGTGACAGATCCTAAAATGTAACTTTTTGGCATTGAATAGGCAACTTCTTGAACTCCAACTGTCATTTCTACCTCTGGGACCTCCACTTGAGAATCTATCTCTTTGATCACATCTAAATAGGTAAGTTACACATAATAAGACTTACAAGATGTTCAAATCCACTCAAAAATGCATTTTCACTACAATTTAGGAGCGCAAAAACACTAACAATAAATATTGTCAAAGTTTAAGTTGTGGTTACAAAACTCTCGTTTCAATGTTTCTTGAAAAAAAATTGGCATTGCCAACACATTAAAAGGGGTGAATAATATTTAGGACCAAATTCTTGGCCTCCCATCTAGCCTAAATGACAAAATTACCACCCATTCTGGCCTCAAGAACTCCCTTCCCAATACAAGAAAAATACAATTTTTTAGCCTAAGTTCAAATGTGTAGAATGAAACATGTAAGTCATTTATGCAAACCATCAAATGCATACCCTACATCTTTAATCCCTCTAATATCACTCCAAATCACTTGGGTGGAACCTTCAATATAAATTTGTTGGACAAGTTGTAGCGATGGGTCCTAAAATGCAGCTTTTTGGCATTGAATAGGCAACTTCTTAAGCTCCAATTGTCATTTATGCCTTCGGAACCTCCACTTGAGAATATATCACTTCAATCACATCTGGATAGATAAATTACATATGATCACATTGACACGATGTTCAAATCCACTTGAAAGTGCATTTTCACTACCGTTTAGGAGCATAGAAACATTGATAATAAATATTGTCAAAGTTTAAGTTGTGGTTACAAAACTCTCATTCTTATGCTTCCTAACCGAAAAAAGGCACTGTCAACACATCCATGAGGTGGATAACATATAGGACTAGGTTTTTTACCTCCCATCAGTCCCAAATGACAAACCTACCACCCATTTTGGCCTCAAGAATTCCCTTTCCCAATACAAGAAAAATGTAATTTTTTAGCCTAAGTTCAAATGCGTGTAAAATGAAACTTGTAAGTCATTTCTGTGAATCGTCAGATCCATCCATTTCATCTTTAAGCCCTCTAATCTCACCCCAAAGCATTCAAGTGGAACCTTTGAGATCAATCCATTAGACAAGTTGCAATGGAAAGTCCTAAAATGCAACTTTTTGGCATTGAATAGGCAACTTCTTGAGCTCCAACTGTCATTTATACCTCCAGGACCTTCACTTGAGAATCTATCACTTTGATCACATCTGGATAGGTAAATTACATGTGATCACACTACCATGATGTTCAAATCCACTCAAAAGTGCATTTTCACTATCGTTTAAGAGCACAAAAATACTGATAATAAATGTTGTCAAAATTTAAGTTGTGGTTACAAAACTCTCATTCCAATGCTTCTTAACCAAAAATTGGCACTGCCAACACATCTATAAGATGAATAACATCAAAACCAAGTTATTGGCCTCCCATTAAGCTCAAAATACAAACCCACCACCAATTTTGGCCTTAATAATGCCCTTCTCAATACAATAAAAATGCATTTTTTAACCTAAGTTCAAACACGCATAAAATGAAACCTCGTGAAGGTCAAGAATCAAGAGAAGCTTGATCTATACACTATCCACCTTGACTAATCTAATGAGGTGGATTGATGTAGTCAAGAATCAATAAGAGATAATTTTCCTCTCCAAGGAAAGAGGTCTCTAATTTGAGGTTTTTTATTAGATTTTAAGATGTAATAAGATTTCAAAAGATGAAGGCATTTGACCACATCAAACACTTCAAATTTCCATGATGCTTATTCTAAGCCTTCATTCAAAACAACCTTGTTTCAAGGATAAATTCTAAGTAATTTTAGAAAGCTTCTTTTAACTTCAAGGATATGAAATTCTTTACTAACATTGCCAACCATGTGAAGATGGAAGCTTATCTAGCACCACTAACCTACAAAAATTTGTTAGTAAGTAATTAAAAAAGAAATTAATATGTACTACTTAGAAAATAAAAAATATTTGGTAAAATTGATTACATCTACATTTTAAAAGTCAATATATTTGTGTATTTCAATCCAACGAACCACTAGGATCTGCTCTAACCTTGATAATATCAAGAATAGTTTCATGGTCTAACTCCCAAACTTTTCATAGTTTCATGTTGAATGGCCTCCCATGATATTTTGTAATTAAATATTCATTGCAAGAATCAAATTTAAATAGTTTAGTATCTTCTTATGCATTTAAAACTCCTCAAACAATCATTGATCTGAATTTTTAATAGGATATCATCGAAACTAAGTTCTAGTGACTACCACTGACCCAGTGGAGTAGTTAATGTTTTCTCCATCGATAACTAGGGAAGTTTATTTTTTATTTCTCTCTACACACTGACACAAATAGTAATTTGTGCCATCTTCATTGTCCTCATCTGTAATAACTCCAAAAACATGCCATGTATTACAATAAACTATTTTTAGTGACACTATGAAGATAAATAATGAGAATAAATTATACATAATGAAAAATATTCTACCAGGCTGCACTAGATTAGATACATGGTCAAAGTCATCTGATAATGTCATATCTATAAATTTTAATGTTGTTGGAACCTGATATGTGTTGATTGGAATTAGAGGTTTAGAACTCCAATCATCCACCCACTCATGACTCAATCATTTTAAACATAATCTATGCATGCAGAACAAAAACATGTCAAGTGTCTCATATGAACATTCCAAGAACTTGTATTTGAGCTATGAAATGAGGAGAGCTCACTAAGACCCATTAAAGTCATACAATATTCATACTTTTCCAAGTGTTCTTCCTCCATTAACTATAAATATCTACAAATAGTAGAATTTGGTTGAGCACTATGACACATGTTCTTATTACACCATTCAACCATGGTTTTTGCAGCTATTAAATCAGCACCCTCTTCAAATTTTAACTCTTCCCTTGCAATAGCTCTTTTTACACATGCTCCAGCACCATCATGCTTGACTTTTCCATGGCCACCCTTGGTGAAACTCCAAATGTGTTCTACACTAGTGGCAATGTGCATTTTGCTTAACCAACAAAACATTCATGCATTTTTACATTGTGATATGCAATTGTCTAACCAAATATAATGTTGATTGAAAGCAATGTTCCTCTGACTCAACTATTCATAGAACTAAAAAAAACCTTGCACATACTCTGAAAAATGTGATTGGTCATCATTGATATAGAAATGGTACTCCCTTAATATTTTTTATTGTTGATATGTACTATCAGGAACATGCATGAATGCTATATGCATGAATATGGAAACATGCGATGAGTTTTAATACTGCAATTGGACTTCTATTTGGGGTTTGAATGTGTAATTTTCAACAAAGTCAACTAATAAAGCAATCAAACCAAGTGGGAATGTATCTTTGTTTATCTTGAAATGTTCATCCAACCATCTAACCCTGTGTGTGTGCCTTGCATACTCATAAATAATTTTCTCCCTAAATTTGATCAAAAATTTAGAAACAAGTATCTTTTTATAATAAGCTCATACCTTTTAGATTTTTTACCATCTTTTACTTGATAAGTCATTGATTTATATTTGCTTAAACCAACTAATTCCTATCCAATTGCACTTATACTCTCCTCATGGATACAATTTATTATTTTTGGCAATCCACCACAAATGTTGTAATTTTCATCTAAACATTATTTGTTATAAAATAATTATTCATCCAATTTTTTATAAAAAATAGTTGGAATAAATTTTATGACTGATTTTGGTGAGAATTCAATGCCACACTCTTGCAAAATGTTGTTAGTATGCAATGTACAAAAAACATGGTAAAAAATATCACAGTGCATTGAAAATTCAACATGCTGCCCACAACAACAAGTGGTGTGTGTGTGATTTATTTTTATAAAAAAAGTTGTCCATCTCAAAATATCTTTGATAAATAGAAATTTGTGGATGTTTTTTTCCAAAAAATTAGAGTACAATTGTGTTTGAGTCACATTCAAGAAATGTTTTAGATGTGGTTCACGATTACAACAACCAACTCTTCTTTTCACTACATATCTTGCATTGGGTGAAACACTTGTATTGTCTTTCCAAAATTGAACAAGTAACTATTTGAGAGCATTGATTATAGCTTGGTCATTTTATGGAAGTATAACAGAGAATGCTTAGAGCTCTTTGGTATCAAGTTCATTAAGTCTTTTACATCTTTCAATTGCTTTCATTAATGTTTTTTGTTAATATTAAGTGTTAGGCTTATTTTTTAAAGCATCCATTTTTCCCTGTTTGGCCACTTACTACACAAGTTACAAGTATACACTAGGCAACATTACAATCTTGGGTGCATGATTTTGGGCCTATAATATGATATGCATCATGTAGATTTTCAACAATTTCATTGTTTTCATCATCCATGTTAGATATTATTAGTTCTAATGTGTACATTATAGATCTCATGTTAATTAATTTTATTAACGAAACAAATAATTGACATCTTTGATTATCATAATCCAAACTATGAAAGAAACTATCCCAAATTTGTTTAGCCAGTCTTCTTAAGTGGTGATCTGACATTTTTTTATGCATTGGTTCTAACATATTTTCATTTACTTCAATTAAATACTTGTCTTTTCTATGCACAATTCTTGGAGGTGTTGTTAATGGTTGAATTTGTTGAGAGGATATTTCAAAATCATTGTTACTTTCATTGTTTAGAGGTGGGATGACATTTTATTCATTGTTTATTTCTTCATTATATGTTTTCATGAAATTTTATTGATTGTTAATTTCATCATTATTTATTTCCATCAAATTTTTTTCATTCATGGGGGTGAAGCATCATACATATACTCATCATCAACAAAATAAAAAAAATTAGAATTTTAAATGTAAACTTCCAACATTATCTAATTCATTGTTATCAATTTCATTATTATTTATTTCATTATGGTCAATTTCATCATTTTTTAATTCATTATTGGCAATTGGCTCATTATCTATGGCATTTAGTTCATCAAGATTAGGGTTTGTACCTTAACTACCACAAAGTGTTTGCATTCGTATCTTGTGTTTCTCTCTCAACTCTTCTAATTCCTTTAGTGTTTTGTTCTTCAACATCTTCCTCTTCCTTAAACATGATTCATCACCCATCAAGGACATTTGACAACTTCTCAAAGGTGGGGTCAAAAGTACATAGGTACCACAGGCCCCGCATAAGTATACATCGAATGTTTGTGGGGACAAAATTCTCAATTTGGGTTAAAAATATACATTGAAAAGCAAGTTTTGTCTATATTAATAATAACGTGTTGCATTATGTAATAACATGATCACGTTATATAATATGATCACATTATTCTTAATACTTAATTTGAGATAAACATAGACTTTGGAAAGTGAGTTTTGTCTATATTGAGAATAAATTTAATAGCGTGATCGTGTTATACTTAATATAGATTAGGGATTAGGAAATTAGTGCATAGGGATTAGGGATTAGGGAATTAGGGAATAGGGCTTACAATTTATCTTTTATGGAACTTATGGATTAGGGATTATGATGCAAAGGATATGCCAGCTAACTCACACTTCTCTTTATTCTCAATTCACTCCTTTGATAATATATCATTAGTTCACTATGCATTTATTGGTTTTAGGTTTCATTGGATTAGTTTGGGGTTATAGGTACATTTATCATGTTATTATCGGTCCTTTAGTACTATTCTCTCAATGTACACACTTATCAAAACACAGGCTTGTTCCTCACACAACTTTGCATATCTTAAGACAGTGTTGTAGCTTTTTTTTGTTATTTTTGATAGTACGGACAAGGATGGAGGTACATGGAGAATATAACCCCAAATTATAATAACCTCTATCAAGCTTCAACTTTTCATGAAGTTTTAATTCCATATTCTACCTTTAATTCACTTTTCTTGGCTTATTTTGGTCACTGTTAGGCCTAATTAGGCCTACTCAATCCTTGCACACACACAGTCCTCTCCCATTGTATTGTCATGTACGAAATCAAATCCAAACCACAAAAATATCTTCACATTTATTAATGTCAACTAGATTTCAAAATTTGAGGTACTTTCAATGGTGGAAATTCCTTAAATCCATGTTTTCCCTCTAAAACCCTAGTTTAGGGTTAATGGCTTCTATATACCCCCGAGAGCCATTCTTTTGAGTTTTAATTATCTAGATTAGGTTTAAAAAATTCTTGAGCATGGTTTTAAACCTATCTTATGACAACACAACTTTATCAATCCATATTAGCTCTTGTTTTCTTCTATGTTCCACTTCTATGTTCAATTCTTGGTTCCACTGTGTATACAAACACAGTCTGCAGGTTCTTTAGAGCATTGTCTTAATGTTTAAGACTTCTCCAAAGGATTTAAACATTATTTGAGATTTAATTTAGGTCTTTGGGACTATAAATAACCTTTTCCATTATGTAGGTTGCCTCCAACCCTCTTATGTTCAAGTCTTTGACCACAATCTTATTTTTCCTATGTGCACAAACACATACTGCTATACAGGTTTCAACATTTAGTGTGAGAAACACACTTCCACAATGGAATATAACATTGTATACTCATTTAGAATAATGACACACAAACTTTTTAATGTATAGAGGCTATGCAACAAATTTTAATTTGAACTTACTTAGCTGACTGTGCTTTTAGTCTCTTACATCACAATGAACATGACATGTGTATTTGGTCTATAACTTTGAACCAAAACAACTATAGTCATAGAATTTACATAACTAAAGACTTTAAACATGACTAAAAAGAATGCACAAACTTACCAACTCCAATTTAGGAATCTTAAACATGTCATTATTGAACTTCATTCTTGGAGCATTTCAGTCATTGTCAACATCTTGTACAAAACACAAAAAATAGGGTTACCCATCTTCTTATCAAAATTTAGAAATATTTATTCATTGTATCTTGGTTATATATCTCTCCTACATCAAACACAATATGAAAAAATGATTCAAAACCAAAATTTTTCATGTTTTATATCACCTAACTACCCTAACTACATGCTAATGGTCACAACAAGAATGTTTTCACCTTGCACAAGGGTCAAGGTTGATTTTTTTTTGTACAATGTGACTCATGACCCATGGTATGGTCCATGGTGTCTTTATTAATGTTTCATATTCAATAATACATTCAAAACTTCTTGACAACTCTCCTAAGACACCTATTTTAGACCAAATTATTCAAAAATTCAAATTAGGCAAAATGGCAAGAAAATCTATATTTGAAAGTCTAGACTATCCTAGCATTCCTAAGTACTTGGAAAGCATTCCAAGGTGGATAAGAAGACTCCTAACATCTTTTTCAACATCCTAAACATGCCAATTGATTAAAAAATATTGGCCAATTTGAAATTGCTTGAATAAATATCAAATTGAGTCATCTAATAAGGATGCTCCTACATCATACTCCTAGGGTGTGAAAGAAACTTTCCATGAAATTTTGTCATCTTATCTTGATCTCCTTAGCATTCCTCTCTCTATTTCTCTCCTTCTTTGCAATGGTACACCTCCTGAATCCCAAGGTCTATGAGTAGCAGATAGACCTCTTTGTGTTTTGACCAACTCCACCTTGCTTACGCCTTTGAAGTTGATGTCTTGCATAGTGATCTCCCACCTGATCATCTTCAGCCCTTGCTTCTTGTCCTGCAACCATCCTACACATAGAATACATGATTCAAAGAAAAAAAACTCATGGTTATCTCCTTGGAAACTAGTTTGTTGCTTTGGCATGTTTCTCTTGTCCATGTTTGGGTTTGTTGCTTGTGGGAGAGTCATTGGTGTTATCTTTTCCCCTACAATGTCTTCACCCTCTTCAACCTCATTGTTTTCCTCTTATTTTTGTGTACTCTTTACTTGATCATGGTCTTATAATTTTATCACCAACTCTCTTAACATGGCCACTTTCTCAACAAAACCTTCTATATACTCATTGTTTTGTATGAAATACAAATGATATGACAAATTTTACAACAACATTTCTAAGTGCTCCTTGGGTAAAAACTCACATTATTGGTCTATTTTCAACATCTCCTTGTTGTTTACCTTCAACTCCTTAGAATGCTCTTCAATTGTTGCATTATCTTCTTCCAATGGCTTGACAACTTGTACGAGCTTGTCTCTTTATTGGCACTTACTGTTAACTATCATGTTTTTGTCCTCCTTGCTACTGCAACTAATTTCCTTGGGTAGGTACTCCTCTCCAAACATCATGACACTACCTGGTGTCTCTCTCCATGCATTTTCCTTCAATGGTGTTAATGTGTCCTTGCACCCATCTTTCTCAATGGTATAGATGTTAGTTCTCCCATCATGCAAAGCCATCCTATCATACTGCCATGGTCTCCCAAGAATGATATGGCAAACATCAATGGGAATAACATCACATAGTATTCTATCCTTATATCCACCTATCTTCAAGTCTACATAACACTGTTCACTCACTAAGACTTGATGACTTTTTGGATCCAAGAAACCTTGTATGGGCTTGGATGCTTGATTTTTTTATAAGCCTATATTAGACATCATCAATGAAGACACTAAGTTATGCGTATTACCATTATCTATTATAATTTTATAGTACTTAAATTTTATCTTGGACATGGTTCGAAATAATGTCTTTCTTAGTGGTGGTTGTCTCTCCTCTTGGTTGGTCTTCAAGAGAACTCTCTTAATCAATAAGATTTCACCTATTTCAAGATCCTCCATGTAGTTAAGAAATGCATCTACACTCTCATCTTATTACTACACCACCTGGTTTCTACTCTCACCCCAAGAGTTTCCACTTTGCACATCTTTTGGGCACTCATATGACATATGCCATGCAAATTTGTTGCATTTTAACTCTTGCCTACAAACCAACCATTGCCTCTTCCTCTTCCATATGGTCTACCACCTCTATTGTTATAACCACCTTTGTTTGATGAACTTGAACTCTCTGAACTGTTACCCACTTCTTTTCTTTGACCTTGCCATTGACTTCTATTGCTTGATTTCCCTCTTCCTTCTTGTTGTCCTCTACTTCTGTAGCTTCTTCCACTTCTTCCTCTATTCAATTGACTTTGCCTCCTTGCAAACTTCTCTTTTGCTCTCGAGGTAGCTTGATAGGCCTCCTTAATTGATCTAGGCAACAATTCAAGGTGACCATTCGGTGACAATAATTCCTCAAATTTTGTATTGTTTTCATTTTGTATTGTCAGTGACAGTTTTATCTTCGAGTGATTATGTCCTTGAGCGTTTTATTGTTTTAATGCTAGGACGTATGTCTTCAAGCGTTGTATTGTTTTAATGCAAACGTTGTATGGTTTTAATGCTGGGACGTTAAATCATCACCCGTTAGTTCCTCGAGCCATGCACTCTCCTGAGGTTGTTTTCAAAAATATGTATAAATGCATTGTAACCCGAAAGGGGAAGGCAGACATATCTTCTCAGAGATAAGAATATGTTTTGATAAGACATCTCTTCCTAGAGATAAGCCTATATTTGTATTGCGATCTGTAAGTAATACAATGTCTCTTCTTAGAGAATTCATTGTTATTGTGTTGTTTCTGTGCTATTGCAATCTTCATCAACCAGAACATCTGAATTTTGGATCAGTGGTATCAGAGCGGTTTGTCTTGAGAGTGTATGTTCCTGAGGATGAGGTCAGGATACAGGAAACTTGGGTGGGAAGTGACAGAGCTTCCAAATGCTCCACTTGTGTGCCCCAAATGACCTCAAATGGCGGACAACACTGAGACATACGATCCTTTAAATGAAATGGTGATTAAAGCCCTCCAATGGCAACAAACACAGATGCTCCAAAAATTTTCTCAAATTCTTCAAACACTTTCGATGGGAAATTTTGGCTCTGTGGCTACACATCTGGCCTCCTCATCGAGGGAGCTTCCATTTAGTGCCCCAACACCCTTCAAGGTTTAGGTAAATTTTGATATTCCCACATTTGAAGGCAAAATCAATGTTGATGTAGTGGAAAATTGGTTGGATCAACTGTCATCCTACTTCTCTGTAAATAATTTCATCGATGGAGAAAAGATCACTTTTTCTCTTTTCAAATCATCATTGCCTGTGAAAAACTAGTGGGAAGTGTACAAAAATATGTTCAGTGCGGATATCATTGGCCTTGGGGTGGAACCCACCTGGGATGATTTTATAGAAGCAGTAAAAGAAGAATACTATCCCCTCGGTGCGTATGATGATCTGTACATACAGTGGCAACAACTTCACCAAGGCAAGGACCAATCTATGCAAGATTACACAGACACTTTTCATTCTTTGTCTGCAAGACTGGGCATTGAAGAAAGTGAGAAACATAAAACTCTCAAATATTGTGGTGGACTATAATGGTACATTTGGGGGGAAATGGATCTCTTCAATTTGGAAACCATCGGTGAGGGATACAAGTTCACAGTAAAGATTGAGCAGAAGCATGGAAGAATGGATATAAAGAATCAGTCTTCAAAATGGAAAAGTGATAAAGAAGGTCAAACACGAGGCCAAAATTGGAAGCAAAAGGAAGGAAAGACTGGGAAGTGGTGTGGTTATCACAAATCTGGAACTCACTCCAAAGAAGAATGTTGAGCTATCAAATCACTGCTTTTTGAGTCACCATCCACAACATCTACTGCTCTACCTCAGACAGACCCTGCAACCAAAGAAGTTGAAGAAGAAATTATAGATGCTGATCTTGAAGCCATTGTAGCTTCATCACAGACACATGACAAGATGCTAGATGACAAGGAAAGGTTGTTTCACTCTAAGTTATGGGTGAAAGGTAAGCCTCTGCATTTCATTCTTGATAGCAGAAGTTAAAAGAATTTAATCTCTTCTAATTTTGTGAAAAGCCTAAATCTATCCATGAAGCCTCACCCAAAACCACATAGTATTAGATGGTTGAGCCCAGGGAGAGACCTCCGTGTCACCCACCAATGTCTTCTCTCATATGCAATCCAACCTTTCCAAGATGAGGTCTTATGTGATGTGGTCAATCTAGATATTTGTGATGTACTCTTTGGTTAGCCATTCATGTATGATCGACATGGTATATATGAATCAAGAACTAGATGGATCACTCTCACTCTTGGAACACAGTGCTATAGGGTACCAGAAGTACCACCTTCCACATTTGTCTCTCTACTTAGCACCAAGAAATTTGTTTTCATGGTGGTCAAGCCACAGGAATCCAAAAGGGCTGATGTTACAGCCTTGACAACACAGCAAAAAAAGGAAATAGATACCGCACTGAAGAAGTTCACAGCCTTCCATCCACAGACTAATGGTCAGACAGAAATGGTGAACAATCGGGCCCCACACAATTCCATAAACCACAGTCCCTTCCAAGTGTGCCTCGAGAATCAAATCAAGACACAACTACCACACTTGATGGGGAACAATGACGCAATAGGGACCATTACTTTTCAAGGAAGGAGGAATGATTTGGGCAACAATTTGAGGTGACCATTCAGTGACAGTAATTCCTCAAATTTTGTATTGTTTTCATTTTGTATTGTCGGTGACAGTTTTGTCCTTGAGTGATTATGTCCTCGAGCATTGTATTGTTTTAATTCTAGGATGTATGTCCTCAAGTGTTGTATTGTGTTAATGCAAGCGTTGTATGGTTTTAATGCTGGGACATTAAATTATCACCCGTTAGTTCCTCGAGCCATGCAATCTCCCAAGGTTATTTTCAAAAATATGTATAAATGCATTGTAACCTAAAAAGGGAAGGTAGACATCTCTTCTCAAAGATAAGCGTATGTTTTGGCAAGACATCTCTTCCTAGAGACAAGCCTATATTTGTATTGCGATCTGTAAGTAATACGACATCTCTTCTTAGAGAATTCATTGTTATTGTGTTGTTTCTATGCTATTCCAATCTTTTTCAACTAGAACTTCTGAGTTTTGGATCATTAATTGTCCTAGGTGCCAAAATACTCAACTCATTTTGAATGACAAACTTTAAGCCATTCATATACTTGGCAACTTTCTCATCTTCTTCTTCGATGTGTCCTACTCAAATGGTCAACTTGTAGAAATCTTATGTGTAATATTTCACTTCCATATCTTTTTACCTCAAGTTTTGAATCCTCCTAAACAAGTGGGTCTAATAATCCTTAGGCATGAACTTGCCTTTCATTTTGGCCACCATTCAGTCCCATGACTTTATCTCATCCTTTCCTCTTCTTCTTCTCTCTTCCTAGATGCCATCCCACCACAAGGATGCATGACCCTTCAACCTTGTTACTAAAAATTTTACCTTCTTATTCTCCTTCACCTCTTCATAATCAAAGTATTCATCCAGGCTGTAATCCAATCAATCAATTCCTCCACATTAAGACTACCCTCATACATGGGCACCTCCATCTTAGGCTTTGAAGTCACCCCCAAAACTACTCTTATTTATATCTATTCAATTATTCCTTCATCTCCTTCCTCTATTGCTTCTTCATGAGGAATCACATCCTCTCCATCATTAACATCACCTCTATTTATCTCTCTTCATTGTGTCCACTCCATGGCTTGCAATCTTGCCCGAAGGTTCCTCATTTCAACTGCCAAAGCATCCACTACTTACAACATCCTGTGGGTTGTTTTTTCTCCTCATCCTCTACTTGCCATGATGTCTTTCTACCTTCCCAAGAGCTCCTAATATTTGATACCAAATGATGTAGAGGATATGCCAGCTAACTCACACTTTGTTCTTAATTCACTCCTTTGACAATAGATCACTAGTTCACTATACATGTAATGGTTCTAGGCTTCATTGGATTAATTTTTGGTTATATGTACCTTTAACATGCTCTTATCAGTCCTTTATGAATCTTATTTCAATGTACACACTTATCAAAACACCAACTTGCTCCTTAGATAACTCTGCATATCTTAAAACACAGTTTTGTATCCTTTTTTTGGCTATTTTTGATACTACAAACAAGGGCAAAGGAACTTGGAAAATATCACCCTAGTTTATAATACCCTCTATCAAGCTTCAACTTTTCATGAACTTTTGATTCCATATTCTACCTTTAAGTCACTTTTCTTGGCTTATTTTGGTCATTGTTAGGCCTAATTAGGCCTATTATGTCCCTACACATGCAGTCCTCTCTCATTGTACTGTCATATATCAAATCAAATCCAAACCACAAAATATCTTCAAATTTATTAATTTCTACTAGATTTAAAAATTTTAGGTACTCTCAATGGTGGAAACTCCTTAAATCCATGTTTTCCCTCTAAAACCCTGGTTTAGGGTTAATGGCTTCTATATACCCCAGAGAGCCATTCTTTTGAGTTTTAATTATCTAGATTGGGTTTTAAAAAGTCTTGAGTATGGTTTTAGACCTATCTTACCACAACACAACTTTATGAATCCATAGTAGCTCTTTTTTTCTTCTATGTTCCACTTTTATGCTTAATTCTTGGTTCCACTATGTATACAAACACAGTCTGCAGGTTCTTTAGAGCATTGTCTTAATGTTTAAGACTTCTCCAAAGGATTTCAACCTTATTTGAGATTTAATTTAGGTATTTGGTACTTTAAATAACCTTTTCCATTTTGTGGGTTGCCTCCAACACTCTTATGTTCAAGTCTTTGACCACAATCTTGTTTTTCCTATGTGCACAAACACAGGCTATTATACATGGTTCAACATTTAGTGTGAGAAACACACTTTGACAATGGAATATAACCTTGTAGACTCCTTTAGAATTGTGACACACAAAATTGTTAACATATAGAGGCTATGCAACAAATTTTACTTTGAACTTCCTTATCTAATTGTGCTTTTAGTCTCTTACATCACAATGAACAGGGCATGTGTATTTGGTTTACAACTTTGAATCAAAACAACTATAGTCATAGAATTTACATAACTCAAGACTTGAAACATGACTAGATAGAATGTAAAAACTTACCAAATCTAATTTAGGTGTCATAAACATGTCATTATTAAACTTCATTCATGGAGCATTTCATTCACTGTCAACATCTTGTATAAAACACAGAAAATAGGGTTATTAGTCTTCTTATCAAAATTTGGAATCTTTATTCATTGTATATTGGTTCTAGATCCCTCCTCCATCAAACACGAAATGAAAAACTGATTCAAAACCAAAATTTTGCATGTTTTATATCACCTAACTACCCTAACTACCTGCCAACAGTCACAACAACAATGTTTTCACCTTGTACAAGAGTCAAGGTTGATTTTTGTCTGTATAATGTGACTCATGACCCATGGTATGGTCCATGGTGTCTTTATTAATGTTTCTTATTCACTAACACATTCAAAACTTCTTGAAAATTCTACTACAACACCTATTCTAGATCAAATTATTCAAGAATTCAAATTAGGCAAAATGACAGGAAATCCAAATTTGATAATCTAGACTATCTTAGCACTCCTAAGTACTTGGAAAGAATTCGAAGGTGCCTAAGAAGACTCCCAACATCTTTTTCACCATCCTAAACATGCAAATTGATTACAAAATATTGGCCAATCTGAAATTGATTCAACAAACATCAAATTGAGTCATCCAAGAAGGATGCTCTTGCATTAGATTAGGGCATAGGGTTTAGGTTTAAGGTTGTATATAAGGTTTAATCACTCTATGCCATGTGAACCTAATTCTTACTACAAAGGGTGTTAATTAGGGCTAAATCGATTGGTAAATAGGGAAAGTTTATGGTTTATAATTTAGGGCTTATGGTTTAGGGCTTAGGGTTTAATGTATATATAGTTTAGGGTGTATATAAGGTCCATCATGTTTTTGGGCTCAATTAACCCCCACATCATCACATATTGCTTGTCAATTTTAGTCAATTGGGACAATGAGTAATGAGATTCAGGCCAAATTACATGTAATGTATATACCTAATTATTATTCTAAATTATGTTAATTAGTGTTAAACCAATTGGTTTAGGGCTTAAAATATAGGGTATAGGGTTTATGGTTTAGGTCTTGGGGTTTAAGACCTATAAGGTTTAGGGTTTAGGGTACATGGGGTCAATTGCAAAGATAATTGAGGACAAATTGAATCACTTGGACCTATTTGTGACTATAGAATGTGTTTTTGGGTTGTCATTATACCCCATGTCATTGTGCAAATTGAGTGAATTAATAAAATGGGGCAATAATTCATGTGATTTAGGCCAAACTAAGACCTATGAACTTAATTCTTAGTCTAAATGATGTTAATTTGGGCTAAAATAATTGGTTCAGGGTTTAAAGAGTTTATATTTATGGTTTAGAGTTTAGGGATTAGGAACTTTAGAAATTAGGGCTTAGGGTATAGGTTTTAGGGTATTTAAGGTACAATCGTGAAGCCAATTGGAAAAAAATGAGCTCTTTGAACCTAAATCTGTGAGTAAAGAATGTGATTTTGGGCTCAATTAGCCCCCACATCATCACAATTTGAGCCAATTAAGTCAATTACGGTAATGAGTGATGTAATTTTGACCAAGTTGATCCCTATGAACCTAATTCTTACTATAAAAGATGTTAATTGGGGCTAAAATGAATTGTTTAGGGTTAAAGGGTCTACAATTTAAAGGGTTTGGGGTTTAGGGCTTATGTTTTAGTGTTTAAGGTAATGGTATAGGGTTTAGGGTTTAAGGTATAGGATATAAGGTCAAATTGCTAAGGTAATTGAAGAAAATTTGAGCTATTTGTTCACCTATTTCTGATAATTGCCTTCATGTTTGCATTTTTGATAAAAGTAGGGTCTGTTAAGCCATACATGTTGCATACATTATATGATTGATTAAGCCATAAATTTGGTTTAAGGGCTCAATTTTTCTTAAATCATGCCCCTAATTACACAAATTGACTAATTGGATCAATTCATGACATAATCGAACTTAATTTTGCCCCAAATCATATCTTGCTCTTGAAGGGGTTCAAATTGGCCTCAAATGCCTCCTCGATTAAATCAATCAACTCTTCAAATGGTTAATTATATATGACATGAAATTAGGGTTAATTTCACTCAATAAACATCATATATGATTTAAAATAGGTTCATGTGGCTCATTTTGACCCTGTTAGGGATTAGGGCATTAGTGCATAGGGTTTAGGGATTAGGGATTAGGACACTAGGGTATAGGGCTTATAATTTATGTTTTAGGGAACTTAGGTATTAGGGCATATGGTTTAGGTTTAAGGGTGTATATAAGGTCTAATCACTCTATGCCATATGAACCTAATTCTTACTATAAATGATGTTAATTGGGGCTAAACCGATTAGTAAATAGGGAAAGTTTATGGTTTATAATTTAGCTTATAGTGTTTAGGGTTTATGATTTAGGTATTAGGGTTTAATTTATATATGATTTAGGGTGTACATATGGTCCACTACATTTTTGGGATCAATTATCCCCCACATCATCACAAATTGCTCACCAATTAATCAATTGGGACAATGAGTAATGTGATTCAGGTCAAATTAATTGTAATGTATATACCTAATTATTACTCAAAATGATGTTAATCAGTGCTAAAATGATTGGTTTAGGGTTTAAAATATAGGGTATAGGTTTTATGGTTTAGGGATTAGGGTTTAAAACCTAAAAGGTTTAGGGTTTACGGTACACAAGGTGCAATCACAAAGATAACTGGGGACAATTTGAATCACTTAAACCTATTTGTGACTATAAAATGTGTTTTTGGGTTGTCATTATACCCCATGTCATCATGAAAAATGAGTGAATTAGTCAAATGGGGCAATCATTCATGTGATTTAGGCCAAACTGAGCCCTGTCAACTTAATTCTTAGTCTAAATGATGTTAATTTGGGCTAAATGATTGGTTCAGGGTTAAAAGAGTTTATATTTATGGTTTAGAGTTTAAGGATTAAGAAATTTAGGGATTAGGACTTAGGTTATAGGTTTTAGGGTATATAAGGTACAATCATGAAGGCAATTGGGACAAATTTAAGCTCCTTAAACCTAGATCTATGAGTAAAGAATGTGATTTTGGGCTCAATTAGCCCCCACATCATCACAATTTGAGCCAATTAAGCTAATTGTGGTAATGAGTGATGCGATTTTGACCAAGTCGATCCCTTTGAACCTAATTATTACTATATAAAGGATGTTAATTGGGGTTAAATTGATTGGTTTAGTGTTTATCTACAATTTAAAGGGTTTGGAGTTAATGGCTTATGGCTTAGGGTTTAAGGTAAATGGTAAAGGGTTTAGGGTTTAAGATATTATATATAGGGTCTAATCACTAAGGTAACTGAATAAAATTTGAGCTTCTTGTTCACTTATTTGTGACAATTGCCTTTATGTTTGCATTTTTGATAAAATTAGGGTCAGTTAAGCCATACATGTTGCATACATTATACAATTGATTGAGCCATAAATTTGGTTTAGGGGTTCAATTTTGCCCAAATCATGCCCCTAATTGCACAAATTGACTAATTGGATCAATTCATGATTGAATCAAACTTAATTTTTCCCAAAATCATATCTTGCTCTTGAAGGGATTCATATTGGCCTCAAATGCCTCCTCGATTAAATGAATCAACTCTCCAGTTAATTATATATGACATGACATTAGGTTTAATTTAACACTAAAAAACATCATATACAATATAAAATAGGTTCATGTGGCTCATTTTAACCCTAATTACCTCCATAATTGAACTAATCGACATTCACATTCATTAGTTGATGACTTCAAGTGTATTGAGCTCAAAACCACATTCTATACATGTAAAACTCACATATAAATAAATAATGTTTCTTTGCTTCAATCGAGATAATGAAATTGGAGCCAATCAACCCCCAAAGATCACATTCTCAATCAGGTTGAAGGGGCTCGAAATATCCCCAATTTACTTCATATGCATAGCTAGAATGGTACTCCAAAGGCTAAGTTTTGGCCATAGGTTTAAAAAATACATTTTATGACATCTCATGATAAAATCAGTTATATCGTAAAATGTATAATGAGTTACACCTTAAAACCAAGTAATTATAAGTAGTCAAATCAACATATTAAAATGCCCATAATTTTTTTGAATTCTAATGTGATATCGTGACACCTTAATTCACGATC
Organism: Torreya grandis; assembly: GCA_037957365.1. NCBI lineage: Eukaryota > Viridiplantae > Streptophyta > Pinopsida > Cupressales > Taxaceae > Torreya > Torreya grandis. Next base: position 152,791 of record JARHVA010003191.1, on the reverse strand, counting down.
TAAGGTTAGGGACCTTTTTTGTATCACATGAAATAACACCACTATTAGGGAGCTCAATAACATATAAAAACGTATATAAAATTTGAGCTCAAGAGCAAACATGTATTTTTGGGTGTTATGAATATATAGTGTGATTGCATTATTAACTAACGTGATCAAATTATTAATGTGGTTAATAATGTGATTGTGTTATTAACTCGATCACCCTATTTGAATTTGAATTCAAAAACCAAGCCTTTTGGCTCGGGAATGGCTTGGATTCCCAAGCCAAAGGCATGGACCTGTCAACCTACAGTCAAGTCTGAGAATATTGATTAAAGAAACAACAAAATTGAACTTCAATCACCAAATACACTATGGATTTCAATGGTAAAATTCAAAAAACTTAATACCATCACGACGAGCATGCTCTCCTCTTTCCAAAAATGTGATTTTTATAATTTTTGAACTAATTTAAGGTTTCAAACTATGTTGATTTCTAACTATACCTTTTTTAGGCCACTACATGTTGCAAACATACATGCCTATACATGTTCGTGTACTTTATTTTTTCATTTAGCCAAGTGCAAAACAATTCATATGGTCACAAACTAGGCTTAATTCTACACACATTAAAAAAAATGGTTTTCATTTTTTTAAAGTAGTAAGGCATGTTGCACAGGTGACTATCCATTTTTTGTCAGTTTTATAGATCTAGTTACTTGCAAAATTCATTAAAAAAATAGTATTTATTGAAAAAATATAAAATAATATAAGTCAAAAACTAGAAGACCTTATATAAATGTTCACCAAAGGGTTTTAAACAATATTAAACATTTCTCAAAAAATGGTGCACTGCATTTCCGTCTATTTACTTTATTTTCTTAAAAAAATAAGAGTTTCTCTTCAAATTTTAAATGTTTGACCTAGTTATACTTAACCATTTTAAAAAACATTGGTGTTTTGGAAACTAGACTCGAAATTCTAGATTTTATGTTCTTACACCATCTTAAAATTTGGAGTGTAGATATCTCAAATTATCTACAAAAGTTCATATTTCTAAAATTTTAGGAAAATCATTTCCTCCAACTTTGTGCACTTACCCTTGAGAATAGTGCAAGCTTTTGCCTAAACCCTGATGAATGACAAAGTAGATGTCAAGGGACTAGAGATAGTCCTAACAAAAAAAATTATATCAGAATCAATCAGTCTACCTACTATAGGGAAAGAATGGATAGAAAGACATGTCACCACAAATGTCAGGGCAAGGTTTGCTAAGCCAAGAGACCATTTAGAATTTGACACGTAAGGCACAATAAAGTTCTCTCCCTACCCCTTAGTGTCAGGGGGTCATATTTGTCATTAAATACTACACATGGGGCAGTAAGATGCCTTTGTTATATACATCTTACTTGCATTTGTTGAGTCATTTAAGGCATGGCCTTATCATAAACATTTTTAATTACTTTTTGTATTTTTTGAGAAGAATGGCCAAGTAATTTCAAAAAGGAAAGCCTTAAACACTTTCCCACTCATTATTTAATCACATTAATAGTGAAGAGAGTCTTAGCCTCCATTAGACCTAATGTCAATTGGGAAAACTTTGTGGTAATACCCCATCTTCCACCGCAGCTTGTTGTTCAATCTATAACACTTGTACCAGCTCTTCCACCTGTAGCAGCTCCTCCACATGTAGCATTAGCATATCCTCCACTTGTTAAAAATTAAAAGATTTTTATAGCATCATCTATCATACCAAGAGATGCTCTCATAGGTTGAGAGCCAAGGGAATAAGAATAAGAGCATCTTCCTCCAAGTCAGTCATAATTGACATTTCCTCAAAAGAGGATATCTTTAAAGAAGCCCTGAGTTTGGGTGAAGATAGTAATGAGGAAGCCACTAGTGGTAGTTTTTGAACTAAAGAAGAAACAAAAGAAGAGGGAGGAAAGGAAAAAATGGAAGAGGAAGGGAAGGAGGAAGTGAAATAAGAGGAGGCAAATGAATAAATCCAAATGGGAGAACTTATTTCCAATGAAGAGAAGATATAATAATAATTAGAGGAAGAGAGTCTTGTAAATGAGGAAGTTCAAGAGAAAGAAAATGATGAGTTTCTAGTGAGGAAAGGGAACATACCCTTGCTCCTAGTCTAAAATTGAGTGACCATGATATGTTATTGCTTGCATATCAAGATGTAGAACTTCAAAAAACTAAAATTCTAGTATTAGAGACAAGGAAAAGTAGAATAGCTACATTATCTCAAGTAGCTGCTAAGAAAAAAAAATAGTTACAACACAAAAATTTGTAGCCAAAACACAAGAACCTACAGTAATTACACAAAAACTTGCAACAGTACCTGCAAAAACTACCTCTAAGACAAGAACTCTTGAGGAGAATTTAGCCAATGTACTTGAGCTACCTTCAATCATAATCATTGAATCTGCAACTTCTTTTGCACAAAAATTTATGATTGAAGAACCTAATCAAACTCATGTAGATTGTATTACAAGAAAAGGGCATCAAGACATTATTTAATCCCTTAAATTGAGTTGGTTTAAAACTTATAAAAGGCAACAAAATAGAATTTGTTCGTTGACATGAGAGAATAATAACTTGAAAAAATAGATAGAAATAAATGATGAAGAATTAAGGAAAAGGAGATAGCAATTTCTAGTTTTGAATATTTAGTTCTCAGGGTTTGTGGGTTGTCTATAAAATGTTGCAGTATAGACTTCCACCTAGATTTTATGTTTTATACCTTCAATAATAGTGGATTTAGTTTCAAATTGGTCAGATGATTTCATGGGAAAGAAAATCTATAAGGATGTCTTTTGATTTAAGTAAATAACATCTCAATGGAATAGAGAAGCACAAGGACTTGATGTGTGAATTTTATCGGCATGAGTTGGTGTTTAGTAGTAACAAAGAGTGGAACCCCAATTTATTGGTGGGAGACATAAAACTTAGGGCTTATTGGTCTTACCATAGGAATGAATTAATAAGAGAGAAATAAATGGAGAGATATTTTGTAGCACATTCCTCTACCCAATTAATATCATATCAGAATTTTTATTCCTTGTCAAAATCATCAAGCAATGGGATGGTCTTATTCAAGACCCTGAGTTTAATTTTGTTGTTTAGTCTTCCAAGAAATAAGTCATTAACCATCTCATTTCTCTTTCTAACAATATTTGTAAAGAGTCCCTTGCAGCCCGCAAGGTAAGATGGGGATAACTAACACCACTATTACAACAAAGTGAACCATCCTTAGTTAATAATTTTAGAGTTGCAAATGGAAGACTTGTCAAATTTATAAATTCTTTAAAATTTAGCTTGATTGGATGGATAGGAATGAAGTTTAGGATGTCATTCCTTTAATCTCCTATCCCATTATGGATCAGAATATGACAAATCAGTGAATAGAAGGAAGACATAAAATGGGGATTCTTGCAACAAATTAGGGGATACTTTCCACAAAAAGCAATAGAAGATGAAACCCTTGTAACTTCAAAGCCATGTGTGCCCATTTCATGTATGCTTATTATTATACATGTCCCTCATGATCCACCTTTTTGGTTACACAAGAGACATGCAACACCTTAAGTTGGGGATTGAGATGAGCCCCAATATTGATCTCATCTGATTCCAAACATTTCCTACCTTGTTCCTTTTTGTTATAGTTTCCATTATAAAAGGATTATAAATATACTCATGTACATATATGTGTGTGTGTGTGTGTGTGTGTGCATGTGCGCATAAAGGAAATATTAATTTTAAATATGTTACTTCTAAATTTTCTAATATAGTTCAATGGTTTCATAATGGTTTATGTTTTCATGGCTAATTGGAATGGGAAGATATGTGTTGTTATGATCAAATAGCCTACAACCATTCTAGCAAACATACTTGTAGTCATTGGTTGACTGGACATTGGAACATAGATCGCCTACATCAAATAAGAAGCACCCATAAAAACTAGTTGAGTGCACCCACAACAATCACTATTGGTGACCATATCTAGATCACAACAAAATTGCCAATTGTTAATGCTAATTGTCTTCCAATTCATTTTAACAGTTTCTAACAAACATGAAAAATGATTAAAAGTTTTTGTAGCTATATGGGAACACCATATTTTTCATTTATAGATTGTACAGTCATATGGGTTTAACTAGCTCAACGCCTTATTGTCTTCTTTTGATTTTTATCATTATACAAAATCTTGTAGTTATAACTATTATGCCTTTTATAAGATAATAAACACCTCCTCTCTCTATATAGGGGAAGTTTTTAGGTGATTAGGAGGTTGGAATTAAGATAAACATAGAAACATATTAAGTGGAAAAGATATTGTAATCATTTGTACTTTCTTGTAGCGATCATTATATTGTTATAGACTTTGAGTAATGCAATTGAAATGATTTGAGCTAAAGCATTCATGATCAAGGGACATAAATCACAAGTCCAACCAAGTAGGGAGGAGTAGTTTTAAAAATCTCATCCGTTAAGTAGATCTTTTCTATTCAATTTGTGTGTTTATATTTTTAGTTGTGTGTATTTATGTCTCTTGATTCTTATAGATTGATTTCATTATAAGTGAATGTTCTTATGTATGGTTGATTGATTATCTTTAGTTAAAATATAGGGAGATTCTAAAAACACTCTTAGTTTCATTATGTATCTTTCCCTTCACACAGAGAGTGTTTTCATTCTATCATTTACAATTCTACAAAGTGTCTATATGCAACCATTAATACTTAACCTCTCAAAGAGCCTAATGTGCACATATAGTGTCAAGACCTTACCAAAGTATATGAACCCCAAGTTAAAATTTTAATGAACAAGCATTCTTATTAAACCAAGTGGCTTCCCCTCTAGAGCACATTATGTCGGGTTGTACACAGTGATTGGACTATGTCAAGTTCAATTGGGGAATTGATTATGTTAGTCAAATCATAACTTCTCCACTCACCATTAAAGTCATAAATTCTTTATCATAAATCAACCATGTGGTATATAAATACATCCATATTTTTATTCATTACTTCATATGTAATGTGGGCTACTTCCACAACTACAATATTTTGGGCAATCTCTATTGGTAGGATACATTTGTCTTCTATTGCTTGGCTTGCCTCAACTTGTATTTATTCCAGCTCATTCACTTCAACCTTCTCTTAATATTCTTCCTCAAGGGGTTGTTCACAACCTTCCCCTTCTACCTTATAATCATCTATGTTTTCTACCACTTCATGGTAGCAATACTATACCACTTCATATCCTTCATATTCTTCATCTTCATATATTAAGAAATA